>PCDI01000012.1:779362-844027 GCA_002778195.1 Raffaelea ambrosiae
CCCCCCCTTCCTCTTTTTCGACGATGCAAGGGATGGGGAGATGTCGGCCTTCTCCAATCCGACCTCAGGGCCAGCTTCTGCCCCCATCGTGTCTCCCCTCTCAGGGCTACTCGGGGCAGCTCGATTTTGGGACTAGATATCTTGGTCATACACCTGAGTGTGACAGCTTGCTTGCCCGTGGTGAGATAATGGAGAAATGCGAATGGACAGACCACCGAGCCAGCTAACGAACCAACACACTGACAGCGGTAGTCCGCCCGCCAGCCTGCAAACTGATCCGATACGGAGTTCCATAATATGTCCTGCAAAGAACAAGAGCGAGAGGATGCAGAAAATCCCGTCAGGCTGAAAGGCGATGCAACAAAGAACAATGCGCCTGGCTGCTGTGTATTTCGCACAGATCAGTGTGCACGTCTGCCCGTCTGCAAATTCTTTTGACCTCATCGACTCCCGACAGCATCGACAGCTGAACAGGTTTGGCCATGGATACAAGTCGCCCTTGATTCACGTCTGTTTTGCCTCACCCGGCACACGGCGGCGCTGCCTCGTCTCTCTGAGCCTTAGTTGCGCGCTTGTCTGGTCTGGGCTGAGAATGCGGAGAGGCCGAGAAACTTTGTGATCAGCAGTGCCAGTGGCAGTCCAGGGTGGAGAAAACAAAAGAGACCAGCCGCGTCGCTATCATCTAGTTAACAAACGCGCCGTCCAGCTCTCGGGCTGGGGGAGTTATCTCTTAGTCGGCGATCTCCACTTCCAAAAACTCGTCAGTTTTCGACAAATAGGAACTCAGGACGGACGTCTTCTCCCTCTCGTCAGGCATTTCCTCGCTAGGCTGTGTGGTTTGCGGGCTCGGTAGCCTTGTTGCCACTGTTTTCCAGCTGTTGGTCTTGCCAGCAGCTGCTGGTAGGAGAGTAGTAGTTAGAGCGCGCCAACGTAAAAGACGCCTTTCCTCAGATGATCGACATCTTGGGGCCAGGGCAAGTTCGGCCCCTCCTTGGCTTCTGCGCAGGTCGCGGCCTGTTGGGTTTGCTCTTTGCCGTTTGCTATTTTTACTGGTGTTGTTGGTCTAACAGCTGCTCTTTACAGGACTGTTGCTTGTCGGGACAGAACGCCGCCTTCCAACATGCCCGCATACCTTTGGCATCTTTCCCCAGAAAGTACGGATTGGCCAATCATTCTGACGGTTCGGTTGGTATTCGGCAAATGCTGTCTTGCTGAAAGCAGCAAGAACCGTGAGCGCATCCATTTCTCCGTGAAGGTCCCAACCAACGGTAGATTAGGCCTGATTTAGGTGACTGGCAACATGAGTTGGTGATGCCCGCTTGACGATGCTCTTTGACGGTGCGAGTCACACTCTTGTCGAACGGCAACAAGCGGGCCAGTTGCATCCCCTCGGCCACCTGTCCGCTCGACATAGCACGTGAACATTTTCCCCCAACGCCGACTTCCTTCCAAACTTTGGTTTTGCGTTGCCACCCTGATCTTGTGACACCCTGGGCCAACCGTATTCCGATTTGTATGAGTCGATAACGTCAGTGGTTGCCGGTATTTGTCAACTTTCCCCATTAAACAGTATGTCCGTCCCAGTTCCAACAACCGTCGGCTTTGGACCAATCTAGACTTGTCTTGCCCTTCATGGGCTGCCAGATCGAGATAGGCATCCAACGCACATGGTCACGACTCCCACGAACTCTTGGCCTAACAATTCGTGTTCGCTTCCAGGGATGAGGTCGCAAGAAAGGTACAGGTGGTCGAGCACTGCTTGGTGCTTGTTCTTGTTGCTTTTTCTGTCCGAAGATCTGGGTCATCCACCCCTTTGTTCGTCTGTTTTCCATGAAAAGGAAAGAGAAGAGCAGATCGCAGTTGATGATTTTTTGACTCTCCAGCTTCCCGCATGCTTCGTGGCGTCTTGTGATCTCGATTTGCTCGCATCCCTCGCATCGCCGTGAAACCAGTGTCGAACCAGCGTCGAACCCTCGGCGAGTCACGTTGGTCGCAGGTCGTCTAACGCCTTGGTGCAAACCAGCTAACAATGTATCAAACCGGGATTCGCCGTCGATGTTGTTGCCAGCGTGGCCGATGCCTGCTTGACCGCAAAAGCATTCCCCTGATACTGTAGTTACCCGTTATTGGGGCTAAGACCGACACTATATCGCATCGGCATCTTCATTACCATCATCATCATCATCATCAATATCTATCATTCTCGTCATCAAGGCACGTGCCTGTGTACAGCTCGGATAAGCACCGCACAGTTTCGAACGGTCGCTGGTGCTACTGACATCCCTCGACATCACGGGGCATCCCTCGGTACGTATTGGGTCTTGTCGTGATGAGGAGCCTCGGTGTCGATTAGCGGCGGCGGTCTTGCCCTTGGGCGTGGCAATCATTTGCGATGCGGTCAATGTTGGCCGTCGCCCGTGAGGCGAACTATTCTCACCGCCCGGCTCGAAGGAAAGCAATGGAGTAGGGTTAAAAGCATTGTCGGGAAGGCCAGGCGCCGGCCGTGTTTGGGAAGCCGTGTCCTCCCGAACCAACAGCGAGGAGTGTGTGACAGTTCAGGGGCACTGTTCTGACCGGAGACGGCCGTGTGACCGGAGCGCACCGGGGTGAGTGAGGGAGGATATGGGCCTTGCTGCAACCGTCTGCCGCCTGGGGGCAGGTAGCGTACCGTGAAATCACCGTGGCGGTTTTCTTTGAGAGACCTCTTCTTCCGTATTTCCGCCCATCTCCTGCTTTGTTGCCACAGCCTGGTGATGATGTGACCTCGAACGTTTTTCCTCTGTTAGGTCTTCGCCGTCAAAGCATGATTATTGGAATGCGTGTCGGGATGCAATTAGTATTGCCACGGAGAAACGTTGGAACATACTGAATACCGCGGCGTCGGCAGAAAATTCAGAAGAAAAACAGGAAAGGGACGAGAGTCGGAAAACTGGGGAGGGGGCGAGGCTCTCTCCGTCTTCTTGTACAGGATCAGTTGCCGTTGGGAGGACCTCGCAGCCTCCATTTGTGTGCGGACCCTGAGTCAGCGCCGTTCATATACGAGCGCACGTTTACGGGAATCGAACGAGGAAAGATCGCAGGCATATTGCCAGGGCATCCTAGCGGTCACAAAACTGGCTGCTTTCAGAAGTCGTCGTCCATCGGGAAGAACGGTGCCGGTGTGGACCAGGGTCAGATATTTGTAGGAAGCGGGGAGACCGGCGAGGTTCCGTGGAAGAAGGGGAAAAAATGCATTTTAAAAGATAAAGATCGAAAAAAGGTGGGAATTAACTGCAGAATGAAAAATGTTGCTATGGACTGTTTCAGGACTAGAGCAACGGGCCGTTCTCGCCAAAACTCAACGGCCTCCGCATCGCATTGTGTTTATTTTCTGCCCTTTGTAATTCCATGATGAATTAGGCATTGTTTGTGAAGTGTCAAGGCAGGACGAGGCATCATCAGCATCATCTCTCGTGAACAGATGAAAGGTCTGATATCCGGATGACGTATGTCTGGCTGTGCATACCAAACGGGTATCTACCCGACTTCGTGATACAAAGAGCAAAATGCAAGCATAGGCTGAGGTCAAAGATGACAAGCCAGCCCGCTTCGTTTATGGGGGTGTCCTCGCCAAATCAGCCTCGAAAACTGGTAGGTGACGTTTTTCGACTGCTCCTGTAAAGTACAAGTGGCATTGCTAAGCAATAGAGTGAATTATCAAATAGCCTCGTATTCTCACATCACTTCTCACCAAATGCTACCTCAATCTAGTTGCGAATTTAACCGGGGAGGCTACCGGCAATATGGTCCCACGAGGTTATTTTACATGGGGAAGAAGCGTCGCATTTTTGCGCAACATAGAAAAAAAAAAAAGGTTACATTCTTTCGTGCTGCCAAACAGCAGCCTGGCTGGGCGCATCCTGGTGGTGGTGGCCGGATGTGACAATTGGTTGAGGCTATTAGTGAGATTGTTCTGAACAGCCCCCAAACGACGGAAACAGATCAAGCAGTAACTAGTCGACACAAAGAAAATTGGCAAAATCAACAGCAGAACAGGGAAGATAATCTTTTGCTTCTTTCGACTTCTCTCTTGCCCCTGCCGCTCATCCAAAGAAGCCGACCTCCCTCATTGTTGTGTTCTGCTGCCATCGGCAAAAAAAGGGGGGGGGCTTTTACACGAGGCTCATCAAAAAAAAAAAAGAGAAGAAAAAAAAACCCAGAAAGGCAAACACCCTCGTCATAGTGCCACATTTGATCACAAAGTAGAGTAAGAGCGAAAGGGGAAAACAGTATTGAATTACGGCTACGTCCAGCCGAAGTATTATTATGCGTTTTCTACGACCGACGGCATATCGCACATATGCTGTTTGTTCCCTTCACAACCGTGCCAGACACGTGCATGTCCCTTGCTTTTACTCTCCCACCCATATGACGAGCCACACGCCTGTCCAGGAGCACAGATAGATTGCCCTCGTCCACTGTCCACAGACTCGTCGCTCGGTCGCCAAGACCCGGCTCGAAATGAACGAAATGAGAAGTTTTGTGTTTTGTCGTGTCTCTCTCAAAAATGGGGGCAGGAGGACGAGGGGGCTTGGACGGGATGCCTGCGCCGCTCAAAAAACGGTACCGGAACCTTCGTTTTCTCCTTTCTTCTGGCGTCCTGTCTCTTGTCTCTCAACGAGTTTGTTTCTCTCCCTGCTTTCTGTCACGTTCAGAATGTGAGCTTCACACGCACGCGCACACACAGTTCCTCTCTTGTCTCTCTGATTGCGAAAGAGTTGTGTGTGGGAATTTGTCTTTCTGCGTGCAGGACGGGGCTATCAAGCATCTTCACCCCCCTCCCCTCCCCCCCAGTCTCACAGACGAAACAGCAGAAAAACGAAAACAGGAAACAAAGGAAGCAAAAGGAGGAGACGCCCTGACTGGCAGAGAGATACCGGGGTTCGCACGCACTATACGTATAGATGCATGCAGCAGACGTTGGAAGTCTCTACTCTACGCGAGACTTGTGAGAGCTCAGATCATTCCCTTGCCTCTTGTCTGTGTGCGTTGGCATCTGGGAGGATTTCTCTTTGGTTTGTTGCTGTTTCGTTTGGGCTTTTTTTTTAAAAAAAAACAAAAATTCTCCCTCCTCTCCGTTTGAACAAGAAAAGGAAACGAAGAAGCGCTTTCATACCTATCCATTGCCTTCCATAGCAACAAAGAAAGAGGGAAACAGACACACAAGCGAACGGGGGGAAACAACAACAACAAAAAAAAAAATCAAGGACGGGTGGACGGATACGACTTTCTCGGTGGCCGGCAAGATCAACAACGGCGCCTGCTGCTATGGCGATCGGCCTATTGGTCCTGTCTGGCTTTGTCCAGCAGGCGGCAGCCGTTGCCGGCGGTACAGACAGGATCGCATCTGGCATCAGCACCATCGACATGACGGACATGGAAAGCCATGTCGTCGTCGACCCAACGGCCGTCTCGTTCACCACGCCCTTCAACAACGTCACCCAGGGCCACACGCTCAACGTGACCTGGGGCGCCATCGACCCCAAATACGAACCGCTCACCTTGACTGCGCGGCTCATCAACCGCACCGACAACGAACATGCAAACGGATTTTCCATCACCATGGCCGGTAAGTGACTGTTTATATGCCCCCTTTTTTGTGGGGGGGGGGCCTCCATTGGGCACTCATTGTTGCTTTGCTGCTCTTCTTTTTCTTTTCTTTTTTTCTTTCTTTTTCTTCAACGTATGCGGGTGGATTGCTTACACGTTTTTCTTTTCTTTTTTGTTTTCTCTCCATCTCTCTCTGTACAGCCCGTCTACATAACACCTCTGGATGGTCCTGGACCAACATCCCCTACCCGCTGCTATATATGACCACAGGCCTCTACGCCCTCGATATCCGCCCGACCTTTTGGAATACCACCATCAACCCAGGCACCCTCAACGCCCCCGTGCTGGCGCGGTCGACGTACTTCTCCATCCAGCCTGGCGATGATGGAGACGGCAATCCAGCCAATGATGGAAACACCACCGATACCACAGGGCCCCATCCCAATGGCTCGGCGGAAGACACCGGTACGTCGGCGGCATCGTCTTCGTCGTCCTCGTCCGCGTCGTCCTCGTCAACCACACGCCGTCTGGCCTTGGGGCTGGGCCTCTCGATCGGCCTGGCGTCGGTCCTGGGCAGCATACTGCTGCTGGCGATGCTGTGGAGGCGACGGCGGCGGCGCGTACGCGAAGAGGCGGCGGCGGCGGCAGAGAAGCAGCGGCAGCGGTGGCGGCAGCAGCGACACAATCTCGCCATGGGCGCGAGGAGATGAAAAGAAAAAAAAAAAAGAAAAAAAAAGAGAAAAAAAGAAAAAAAAACAGGGGGTATGTGTGTGTGTGTGTGTGTGCCAGCTGGCCAGCTGGTCCTGTCAAGGGCGGGTTAGTGGTTTGTTGATGCAAGGGACAAATCAAAAAAAAAAAAAAAAAAAGGGGGGGGAGCCGCTTTGAGAGGTTAGGGTCTGTGCGATGTGTATGTCTAGCCAAAGAGCAACTATGTGACACAGGCCGAGGGATGGGGCGTGCCGTTTCGTTTACCTGTTTCCTTGCATATGTTTGCCGGGTTCTTTTCGTTCGTGGGCTCACTTTGATGATTTTGGTTTTTTTGCTTCTCGTTCTCTCGCTCCAGCAATATTTTCTTGTCATTTTTAATTGCTTCAACGTAAATCCATGTTTGTTCGTTCGCTTGTTCGCTCATTCGTTCGTTCGTTTCTTTGGCAATATTGGCTTTCCCATTTCTCGTTCCAATGCCTGTCAAATAAGGCAAGCATGGTCCTGTTTTGTGCACCAGCCTGTTTGGTTTAGAACATCCACGCCGCATTGTGAGACGATGCACGATTCCCAGAGTGCTTCCTCGGTTACCAGGCAGGGCCAAACCATTCGCTTACGTATGAATCATCTTGTTTCGTCCGGGCCCCTATTGAGGCGAGTATCTATACTGCATGCATCCCAAAACGAAGTTAGCGGCCCAGAGCAACATGGTCTACAGCTGCAAGATTCTCTTTTCGTCTATCTCGGAAGTTCTTCATTCCAAAAGTATACTATACAGAAGAAAGGATTTCTGGCCAGTGACGGGTGCAACTTTCCTCATTCTCACGCACTGGTGCTCTGGTCGTGCCTTTGTAGGCCTCTCTCTATTGAGAACCGCATACGGTTCTATTGACCACGGCGTGAATTGCCACCCCTGCAGTTCACGCTTTCAAGAAATCCAAACAGACAAACAAAAGGACCGGAACCGCATCCGGTCTTCCTCCGTACTGGACTATATGGCCAGGAGAACTGCTGCACAGGACTTCTTTTTTGTATGTTCGAAATTCAGTTCGAAATTCAAAACACAGCCCAAACATTTGCTCCGTATCTACAGGAACCAAACATGACGACACCCGACGTGCACCGGCAACGAGAGAACGACACAAGTGTGATGGAGCTACCGCGAATCGAGAAATCTGCCACTGTTCAGGTTGGTGCCGAGGAGGTCACCGAACCAAGCAGAGAGACGCCGCCGCCCAAGCGAGGCTGCCAATGGCTGTGGCTGCAGAGAATGAAAGACCGAGGCCAACAAGGCCGCGCCCGCGATGGAGAGGAAAGAGAAGGACGGTCGGCGCTTTATGTGATCGTCCCGTTGGCTGCTGTCCTCTTCATTGTCCAGTTCGGCTACGTTTTGTGCGACGTACCGACGACGCGACTGATGGAGGACATCATCTGCCGCGAATTCTATGGCAACTACAGCACGGCCACGAGCGTCATGACGTACACGATGCTCAATGAAACGTCGTGCGCCGCAACACCTGTCCAGGCAGAACTCAATTTCGTGGCCACGGGGATGGCCATTGCCATCTACGTTCCCGGTGAGTCGGGTGTTCCCAGGCGGTGCTTCTGGCTTCCGCTGCAGACAGCAAGCGCAGGGTACTGCAGCACCCACCACACAAACTGACACATGGCAGGTCTTCTGGTGGCCCTCTTCTTCGGTATGCTCTCCGACACCTGGGGCCGTCGCCCCGTCTTCTGGCTCTGTGTGTCTGGGATGATCCTGTCCAACGTCCTGATTCTGGTGATCTGCTGGACCTGGCAGCACGGCTCCATACGAAGGGTGTGGGCGTCTTCTCTTGCACTCTTCATTGGCGGCGGAGGCAGTGTTGCGGAGGGTGTCGTGTTTGCCATGCTCTCGGACTTGTCGACGGATTCCAACAGGTGCGTCTCATCTTCTCTGTTCGCCCGTGAAAGATGCACTTCTTTAGCTGACAATGCTTCTTCTTCCCAGAGCAACACACTTCCAGGTTGCCATCTCTGCCGTCCTGCTCAGCGAGACACTTGCTCCCATTGCTGCCAATTCCCTCATGGAAGTCAGCGTCTGGCTGCCCTTGATCCTGGGGCCATCGATTTCCACATTCGGCTCCCTCCTGATGATCTTCTTTCCGGAGACGGCCGCTTCTCGTGTCCCGAGAGGACGCGGCTGGTGCCCAGACACAATACTCAGCCTGCGGGCACCATACACCGGCCTGAAAGAAACATGCAAGTTGTTCGCGAGACACAGAGCGATCACGCTGTTGGTTCCTGCGGCTGCCCTCACGATACCCGTCTCGAGCGTGGCCATGGGCATCTCCCTGCGGTACATTGCACTGCGGTTCCATATTGCGCTGGGCCACACGGGGGTTCTCCTCGGCGTGCGCACTGGCCTCTGCGTCGTTATTCTTGTTGTGCTGGTTCCGTTGGTCTCGTATGCCATGCGACGCTGGTGGCGTCCAGGCTCACATCTGGTCGGAGACGTTGACATTGGCGATGTGATGAAGAACGACCTCTCGTTGGCCCAGATTGGATGCGCCGCCCATATTGTTGGTTTGGTCATCTTTGCTGCTGCGCCCAAGCTCGGTGTGGCCATCCTTGGCCTCATGTTCTCCACGCTGGGTGCTGCTGTGCCGTCTCTGTGCCGGGCTCTCGTGGCTGATCTCACGGAGGGGTCCCATGCTGGCCGTCTTTTTGCAGGCCTTGCCATCATCGAAATGATCGGTTATCTGGCTGTCGGCGTGGGCCTCGGCGCCCTCTTCCAGACTGGCATCCTGAAATACGCGGTCTTCATGGTCGACTTTCCAAGCCGAGCAAACGCGTACCTGGCCCTGCCATTCTATGTATGCGCACTGCTTGTGCTGGCCGTCAGCCTGCCGCTTTGGATCGCTCGCCTGCCCGCAGTGGCCTCCAGCCTGCCGTCGCCGGGACGCGCCCACAGCCTGCGCGGGAAAGACGGCGAGAACACGCCGCTGGGATGGAACACGCCAGAAGGACACCCGGCCTCAAGGCAGCCAGAGAGTGAGTGTGTTTGAGTGAGCCTGGACAAAAAGAGCGTGCCAGCAACTGTGAAATTGTCCTGATCCCCCTTGAGGGATGTCCAGCCCCTGGAGGGATGTCCAGATAGAGTTGAGGACATGTCACGAGGAAGAGGGGACAGCGTCAGAAAGACGAGCGTGGTGCCATTTGGTAGTATTTGGAGGCTCTTGGGTGGTATTCGCATGGAAGCCCTATTTCGTCGAGTGAGGAACCAGAGTTGCGCCCTGTCAGCTACAGGCTTGCATCACAATGTTACTCCAAGGAGGGCCACGTGGGGTAGAAAATGGAAGGTGACTAATGCGCGGCACCGCCCGTCTTGCGCTGCCTCCCGATCAATGTCTGATGCGGAAAGCTGTGCGAGGCGTCGAATTGCTTTCCTTTTATGAGCATCGTGTATGAACACCCATGATGGACTTCTCGCTCCTTCCATATTTTGCTCTTGCCGATGGGATGTCTCAGGCCATTGCGCCTTCCTGATTCGCGGTAAGATACTTAGACAGATGGCAATTGCCTAATACAGGGTAAAACGTCAATATGCTGCTAGGCTTGGCTTGTCCGACTTTCGGCATTCTGTTGGCTTCCGGACCATGTCCATCTCCCGCTGGCCCGCGCGACCGCGCCGAGGAACAACAGGGGCAAAAAGGAACAAAAAGGAACAAAAAGGAACAGAATCATTGTAGAATGCAGAGCTTTCGGCTTGGTCCACCGCCAACCCGCCTGGGAATCTAGGCCCTTGGGGACCGACTTTCGCGGCTTTCTCCCCTTGCCGGTAAGGGGGCCGCGCAACTCGATCCCCCCCCATCGCTCTTTCCCCTTTCGCCCCATACCCCGGTGTATTTTTTTCCTTTTTCTTTTTTTGTAGTCAGGACTCTCTGCGTCTGAATGTGGCGTGTGCGTGCATTGCTTTTGGCGACTGCTTCCACTTTTTTTTTTCCTTTTTTTTTTTTTTTTTTTTTGTTGTTTCTTCCGTCTTCATTGCTTTCGTTCTTCGCGATCTTTGCTGCCACATGTCTTCTGCAGTCGAGATCGTGCTGATCGGTCCATGTGGTCGCACCCGATAAATCCGACGCGACTTTCTACGCAATCCCTTTCTCCTTTGCATGCTGAACCGTTTTACCCCCCCGAGGGTTGTGGACACGAAGCAAAACGGCTTTTCATCTTTAAAGAGACCCTCTGAAGAGGTCCTCACGATGGGCCACTTGGGGCTCTGAAATGCATTGCGTCTGGCCTGTCGTCCACCCCTTTTGTTTCCCCCCTGTGCCGAGATCAAGCTCTGGCCCGCCACAAGCCAAGAAACTTACAGTGTAGGCCGAACCTGACCAACCAGGTGTAAGTCTTTGCGTCATGCACTGCGAGCTAAGGCTGTTCCTGCCCGTGGATCTGCAAGCCCAGTTCGGATATTGGTTCGCGTAAGGGGAGCGGCCCTAGCGCATCCGGTTGTGAGCCTCCCTGTCTGCCGGTCACTAGACGACAGTCCTGTTGGCCTCCGAATCTGCGCCGTATTCCAGAAAGGATCAGGTCAGCACGATGAGGTCTGTGAGAGAAAAAAAGCCAGAAGGAATCCAGACTACCCTGGTTTGCGACTATTGAACAACTCTACCAGCATCTCCGGATCGCCTTGGAAGCTCTAAGCACCCCATGAGCGGTACGGCAGCACGGACTGACTGCTCGTGCCATAGAGACACACGGTGGGCCAGTCACCGTGTGGATGGCTAAGACCAGCATAAATGATGTCTTGGCCTCGGACATACTCCCTTCCCGATGGGGTATCTCTCCACTTCCTTCCCCCTCGCGTCGACTATTTGATTGTCTTGGGGGGTTTCTTGGGTGGCCTATGGATAGTCTGGGTTGTTTTGGGATCCCTCGTTAGAACAAGATTTGTGTGAGTGGCCAAAGGCTGCACGCCCGTTCTGGATGCGTGCTGAGTGCACATGGCGTCTGTTGGAGAATCTGGAGGCAGAACAAAAGGGCTTCTTTATCCTCCTTTCCGTCTCGAGTTCTTTATTCCTTCTCTTCTCGTTTTCATCCGTGTATCCCTGTCGCCAACCTCACAGAATCTGAGCATATCACTGCTCGTCCCTTCCTGTTAGCCCTCACCTGGCATATCACTTGCCACTGTCATTCATTCGTTAGATCTCAGCACATACTGCATCTTCTCTTCCAGTCACTCCTTCATCTCATTTACATTTCGAGGATATGGCTCCTTTTGGTCTGAAAGCGGCTTTCTGGGCCGCTCTGGTTTTCTACAGCAGCCTCGTCCTTCCCACCCAGGCGGCCACCCAGTACTCGCTTAGCAAAGCTTACGATTACACCAATTTCTTCGATGAGTTCACCTTCTCCGACGCCGACGACCTGGCCAATGGCTATGTCGACTACCAGAACAAGAGTGCTGCCTTGTCGAGTGGACTGGCTGCCATCACCTCAGATAACCTTGTGAAGCTGGGTGCAGACTCCACGGAGACGCCTGCTGCCGGCAGCCGCGGACGGAAATCTGTGAGGGTGGAGGGCAACTATGACTTTAATCTTGGCCTGGTCATTGCCGATTTCACCCATCTGCCACCACCAAAGTGCGGTCTTTGGCCGGCATAGTAAGTGAATTTCATACATCTTTTTTCAAATAGACTACCAAGCTGGAGTCATGCCGATTTTGCAGCAAAGCTGACGCCCTCCTCCAGCTGGACGTATGCCAACCCCTGGCCTACTTACGGCGAATTCGACATCTACGAGTACTACAATCTTGAAGACAGCAACTACATCACGCTCCACACTGCTAGCTCCAGCTCCGTCGGGACTTGCACCCTTGCTCAGGGTAACATGACGGGCACTCTGGGTAATAACACTAACTGCGACAACCAGTACCAAAACATACCAGATCAGTACCAAGGCCAGGGCTGTAGTGTTGTCGAGGTTGGCTCTGACGTCCCATTCCCAACGTCTGCCACGAATAACGGAGGAATTTATGCCCTGGAGTGGACAAGCGACTACATCAAAGTTTGGAGCTGGGTGCACGGTTCTGAGCCGTCCGACCTCAACAGCGCCCATCCAGACCCGTCAACATGGGGCACGCCTCGCTCGTACGTCGGAACGCCCAACTGCAACATTCCCAATGTTATTTCAAACCAGCACCTTGTCCTCAACGTCGACTTCTGTGGAGATGCCGCTGGCGGGAACTTCCAGGCCTGTTCAGCAGCCAACCCGGGCTATGCAGCAACCTCCGAGGGCTGTGCGGCTTACGTCCAGGACCATCCCGAGGAGTACACAAGCTCCTACTTTGAGTTGGATTACATCAAGATCTATGCCTTGGAGGCCATCGCTTCGTCTAGCCTGAGTTCGCCGACAAGCCCGACATCGACCCCTGTCCGCTCTACTTCGAGCGTCCGGGCAAGCACCAGCGCAAGCGCTACAGAAAGCTCGACAATCGATTCGACAGTAAGCTCAGCAACAAGCTCAGCAACAAGCTCAGCAACAAGCTCGCCAAGCCCTGCAGAGAGCCTCTCAACCAGCTGTACAGCGAACTCTACTGTCTCGCCGCACGGCTCGACTCCGACCAGCACTGGTGGCATCTCATCGGGTGGTTCGAGCCCGACAGAAACCATAAGCACGGTGCTCTCGACGATCACGTCTACCATTGACGCATGCGCACCTACAGTGACCAACTGTCCGTACAGAAAGGTGACCACTATGGTATACACTGCCTACACTACGGTTTGTCCACTTACGACAACGGCTCATGCGTCTGCCGGGGCCGAAGCCGATGCTTCTGCTGGGAACACCACTATGCAGACAAGAACTGCCGCCGAAACGACGAGCACGGTTGTCGTCACGCTTGGTCCCAGCTCTGGAAATGGCGCAGCGACAACTCAAACGCTCCCGACCACAGCTGTGGCAAACTCAAATAAGGCCGCTGCCCCTGCTGGAACCGACGGACCAGTGGAACAGAATACTGCGGCGACAGCCACCACAACTGCAGAAACTTTGACTGTGACGGCCGCCACTATTTGCGACGTTGGGAAAGCCATAAGTCTTGGCGCCGGTCAACCGGCAGCTTCTGCGCCGACTGTATCTCCTGTCATTGCAGCAACAGTACCCACAACAGCTGCTGTCCCGACGTCAATAGGGACGGCGTCGGCTTTCCCTGGTACAGCTAGCACTTCCACCACTAGCAGCCCAGTAGTTGTGGCCGGTGCCGGCACTAAGCAGTCCAGCACAGTCCTCCTTGCGGCTGCTCTTATGCTGGTCGTCGTTCTGTGATTTTGGGGTTTGAAGATGCCTTCCAACGCCAATGGTTTAGAGAGACGGGATACTAATCCCATTCATTCATTTTTTTTTCTTTTGTCTTTTTCTTTTGTCCTTTGTCTTCTGTCTTCTTTCTTTTGTGTTCCCTTCTGATATTTTCTTGATAACCATAGTTTGTTTCGTATTCTTGGCTGGTTGCTCATTATTAGGGTGGCCCGGCATTGTTTAGTTAATGCTTGGTGCTTTAAAAGTCTCTGTATTTGGGGCTTAACTAATTAAGTCTACGTACAAAGCACCGTGCTAGTTAATACGAGATCGGGGGGGAAGCAAACTGTGATCCCGAGCCTATCAGAGCTTATGTGGGGGCTTATTAAGAGTCTTTCCCAGTTACACATGACGGTCAGGAATAGCCTCTCACAAACCTAGTCTTCGTCTGTATTCTTGCGAAAGCTCTCCACGATCACCCCTTGCGCATGATCTCGAGTCGCGCTTCTCACGCACCGATGCTGTTCCGGAGGATTGCTGCAGAAATGCGGCCCTGCTCGGGCAGCATGGTTCTGGCGGCCCTTCGCGCCCCAGGGAGACTGCAGCCTGTCAGACGCCATATATCCTCATCTTCGTCCTTCACGCGACCCTGCATTGTGTCCATAGCTGTGATCGCAGCACCAGGGCCGGGAGCCTACGGTCGGCGACCATTTTTCAGCGCATCGCATCGGGCCTACAACTACGAGCCGAATGACCAGAGACAGCGAGTCTTCCGAGGCGTGCCAGTGCAGCCCGGCGAGATGCCGCCACGGTCGACCTTTGAGGAGGGCAGCTGGTACGAGCCGGGCTACCAACGAGGCCGGGGCAGGTTTCCGTTTCCACCACCACCGCCGCCACCACCACGGCGGCCGCCTGGTCTGATCCGGCGCATCATCGGCAGCGCCAGCATGCGCGCAGTGATGTTGTTTGCCGCGGCGGGTGCGCTGGTGTTCTACTTTAGCCACCTCGAGGTGGTGCCCGTGTCCGGACGGCGACGCTTCAACTGCTTCGGGGAGGACACGATGCGCATGCTGGGCGAGATGCAGTACGAGCAGCTGATGGAGGCGGCCAAGGAGCAGAACCAGCGGTTCCTGTCCGACTACGACCCGCGCACGCTCGTGGTCAAGCATGTCATGGCGCGCCTCATTCCCGTCAGCGGCATGTCCAACAACGAGGGCGACTGGGAGATCCGCGTCATCGACGACCCGACCACGGCCAACGCGTTCGTGCTGCCGGGCGGCAAGGTCTTTGTCTTTAGCGGCATCTTCAAGATTGCCCGCACCGAGGACGCCCTGGCCGCCGTGCTCGGCCACGAGCTCGCCCACAACCTGGCCAACCACCACGGCGAGCGCGCCTCGTCCGCCATCGGCTCGACCATCCTGCTGACCAGCGCGTTCTTGCTGACGGCCGGGCTGGCGTACTTTGTGCTGTCGCCGGTCATCGACCTGGTCTTCAACAGCCCCATGAGCCGGCGCCAGGAGAGCGAGGCCGACTACATCGGGCTCATGCTGATGGCCGAGGCCTGCTTTGACCCGCGCGAGGCAGCCGCCTTCTGGAAGCGCATGGACGAGGCGCAACAGCTGCAGCCGCCCGAGTGGATCAGCACGCATCCTTCTGTAAGACTCGCACCCGTCCATTCCAGACGATTTTTGACTGACTCTTTCCAGAACCAACACCGGATGGAGAACATCCAGGAGTGGATGCCCGTAGCTCTGGAGAAGATGCAGCAGAGCTCGTGCAACGGCACCCGGGATTTTGCTACCAGGTTCAAGCAGGCATTACGGCAGGGTGTCATGATCAGCATGTGAGGAGAGTTTTTTATTTTTTATTTTTTAATTTTTTTCATTTATTTTTTCCATCGCGGTCTTTGTTTATGGTTTCGTCTTTTTGTTATTGAGGGGGGCGTGGGTAGAGAATTAGATCGTGCCGTGGGTTTCGGGGGTTCATCAAGGGGAAGAATACGGAGTAAGTTTTGGACAGCAGTCATGCGGAAAGGGCGGCGCAAATGTATCTTACCCCCGAATGTGATTGCATTTGGGTTTTTATTTTACAATCAAACGCATCGGTTTCTGGTCGTCCGGACAATCAATTGGATGCTGTCCCTTTTTATCAAACGTGTCCATGATCTTTCATCGGCCCATACCTTGACTTTTACAAGCCATAGGCTGTTGATGCTCTGCAAGTTTCCCGCTTCAGTTTACGGCTTCTCAGTTTCTTCTACCGATTTCTGTTTCTAATACCCGCCAAACACGACTCGCACTTGCCCATGGCTGCACCATCCAAACGGGCTGAGGCATCGTACAGCACCCGCGCCGACAAGTATGAGGACTCGTGGCACCCAGAGTACTCGGCACGCTTTGCTCAGGTCGCCCATCCACAGCCGGGCCAGCGTGTCTTGGACCTCTGCTGTGGCACCGGTCTCGATGCCTAGTTGGTGACGCAAGCATTGAGTAGTAGTGGCGGCAATGTTGGTGAAGACAAGGATACCACGCCCTGTGACGGTGGCATTGCCGTTGGCGTCGACACGGCGGCTGCCATGCTGGCAGTTGCTAGGCGACGCCTGCGGGACGAGCCGGCGGATGTACAGAGACGTCTTGTCTGGCTGGTTGGAACACGATGTTACGCACTTGGAGACACTCGCAGCCGACCGAGTCTGCATTGGTTGCAATGAGCCGTTTCGATGCGATCCTCTCTGCTCGAATGCATTCGTCCTCTTCGGCGACCCCGATGGCGTGGTGGCCAGCTGGCGACGTTTCCTCAAACCTCCACGAGGAAACACAAGTGGCGGTGTCCTCGTCCTCGACATTCCCCATCTGCATAACCAGAGAGCCGGACTCACCATGGCGCGCACCGCGCACCGCCTCGGCCTGACCTGGCCGTCCAGCCTCTCCTGGGCGCACTCAGTAGACTCATTTCGTAAATTTCGTGATGTGCTGGAGCGCCACGGCTTCCGCATGGAGCGTGTCGTTCCCCTGGACCGGGCTTCCCGGCAAGGGCCGCGCTCATTTGCTGTGGACGAAGGCCAACATTCTGCTTGACGTCGTATGCAAGTCCGAGGCATTTGCCGTCATGGCTGCTTCTGCAGCTGCTGAAGATACGAACGTAGTGGGAGCGCGCCCGACCGGTCTACCGCGAAGAATTTTGCCAAGTGTGCGGGCCCAAATGGACGAGTGCATGAGGAAGACACAATCTACGTTTACGTTGCACGACGCGAGGGTACAAGCAGCAGAGAGAGAGACACACACGGAGGCTTGGTAAGAAATATTGGCTCTTGAGATGTACGTACACCAACCATTCTATGCAGATGCGAAACTTTTGCATCCTCTTTGTTTTATGATCTATACAAACAGACAGAACGAAAACCGCTGGAATACACACGGAAGCACCAAGAACAGCAAAAAAAAAGAGAGAAAGAGGAAGACAAACACTACACGCCCTTTGATTAGGCACTCTCTCTCATATCCGTGCCCTTGGGTGCTGCTGCTCTGAAGCCTTGGGCGGCCGTGGGTGGTCACCGGCCAGGTCGAGCCCGGTAATGGCCTCCAGCTCGTCCACGGCCTCGTAGGCGCGCCCCAGGTGCACCTTGACCGTCTGGAATCCGTGCTTGCGCCCACCCTTGAGGTTCTCGCCAATGTCGTCGAGGAACACAATGTCTGGAGGCGCCACGCCGCTCGCCCAGCCGAGCTCCCGGCCGCGGGCCGTGTCGGCGTGGGCCCGCGCATAGGCGTCGACCTCGCGCACGGCCAGGTCGTAGATCTCCGGCTCGGGCTTGCGCAGCCCGACGTGCGCCGACGACACAAAGACGTCAAAGAGTCGCCGCACAGGGTGGTCGCGGAAATCGGGCTTGTGCAGGCGGTGGCCCGGCGGGAAAATAACCGTGTTGCTGAGCGCGGCCAGGATGTAGCGGCCGCTGGCATGGAGGCGCTGCAGGGCCGGGAACATCCAGGGATCGGGCTTCTCGGAGGCGCGCATCATCTCGTTGAAGACGAGCTCGCCGTCGATGGCCGGCACGGGCGGCAGCCGGGCCGGCAGCTCGGCGGACGTGCCGAGGCTGCGGGCGCGGGCGGCCTCGTAAAAATCCTTCCAGCGAGCCGCGTCGTGCAGGTCCTTGTTGAAGCCGGCAAAGAAGGCGGCGTCCATGGGGATCTGGCCGCGTTCAAGGCGCTGCCAGAAGCCATGAGGCCCTGACCGGGAGATGGAGTAGTTGATCCATCCGGGCGGGATGCCGAGGCTGATCTCGTAGTCGAGAATCGTCTGGAACGGCGAGACAACCTATAGGGCATTGCCCGTTCAGCTTTTTGGAACCATCTTTTTTTCTCCCCCCTACAACACACACACACACACACAGATAGAGAGAGAGAGAGAGAACACAGAGACTCAAATGACTTACACAGACGCCTCCAATGTCAAAGAGAAGCACTTTCGGCTGCTTCTGGGCGGCCATTTTGACGGGGAAGAGCAAAGGGATACGACGGGGCAGGATTGGATCGGGCCCTTGGGTATCGCTCACTTTGCCCCCCTTCTACAAAGGTGACGATTTCATGCGACGACGTGCAAAAGTCTGGAACACCATCGTCCCTTATTCAGATGGTGAGAAATTGGCTTTGCGAGCCCCCTCACCCTGGCTTCCGCCGCGAACCTCGGCCCTTAATCGCCTAGTCATGCGGAGTGTACTGCTGTACTGGGAAAGTGGCTTGGGACCACCCACGTGACTAGCGGTCGAGAGCTAAAGTGTGGCTGGTCAAGTTGTCGCAACCATACCAGTACTCAAAAAACAGGAAACAAAACTACCAATATGAAAAAAAAAACGGGAGAACAAAATCCCATCTTATCCAGAGACAGTGAAAAACTATGGATTGAGAGCCTCATGCATAATAATATGCGTACTCACGCTGCCCAACCACAAAGTTTGTTGAAATGCAGGGAAGAGCTCGGATAACCCTGGCAAGGAATCGCACAAGGCTTCCCATCAACTAGGTCCAATGAAATCCAGGAAACATCAAGAATGTTGACCTTGCTTGAAATTTGACAAGAAACACGCCACTGCAGCAGTAAAGAGCCCACGAGAGCCTCTCATTTTCAAGAGCTCGGGCATTCTCAGTAGTTCCAGTGCAATATATGGTGAGAATCGAGGTCCCTGTGCCATTTCAGTATGATTCACCGCTCGGGTCTGGAAATAGGAACCGGGAAAGAAGACTTCCACAATGCCCTGGATGTTTCAGTACAAGGATAGTAAGAGCTGGGTCAGAGGCTGTCTCTGGCCAGGAGTTGCCGTGACAAAAAATTTCCAAACTTGATCTTGTTAACGCCCTGTAGACACAGCTGTCTGGGGGGAAAGTGCGGTGCGTGCTTAGGACCGGCCAGAAAACAATACATGCCAAAGGCCCCGAAATAACGTCTGCAAACCACCCGACGCCTAATGGTTGGCAACTGCCCCCCGCCTCCATCTTCTTAGATGTCTTTCAATGTCAACCCTCTTTTTCCCCTGTCCCGTTCATTTCACGCGCACACACTCTCCGCTCCGTACCGAGTTTTAAAACAAAGAGTGCCTTTGAAGGCAGATACATCTGCGAGGCCGAGAGAAGTCGTCGGTGGCGGCACTAACATGATGACGCCAGACGTTGGCGAGATCAAATAGGTGCCAATCTCGATTTTCATCAACGAGCACCGGCAGATCTTGGCGCAGTCCATCTCAAACGTTCTTTCCACGCAGACTGCCGAGCTCACATAGGCCCAAATTGTCGATGGAATCACACTCACGCATGTCGCAACGGATCACCATTTCGGCAGTGCATTTCCTGGCCACCCCATGCTTTGGAACGAGGAGGAATGTGAGCCTGGCAATCACGAGGAGCTCATCGCTGGCGCCACGGACAAAGTGAAAGAGCTGCGCGACAACCTGGACTTGGGTGATGTTGTGCGTTTTGATGAACCTGTATGTTCTACGCATTCCCTTTTCTTGAGCGGCCGGCCGTGGCGCTTGGCCATGGCCTTTGACACGAGTACTAACAAACGGCACAGCAAAGCGGGCAAACGCATTTCAAAGAGCGGCGCCGCAGTCCCGTGAATTCAACACACGCTTGGTCGAATTGACAGCCATTGCCATCCACCAGATTGCATCTTGGCTCTTCAAAATTGTCGAGCCTTTGAGACCCAAGGACGACCCGCTTCTAACATGGCGGCCAGATACGAAGGACGAAACTTACCATTTATACTACCCACACGGCTTCCCGCGTACATATTTCCGCCATAAGTGGTATGACGTGTATAGCCAGTATCCAGAAGGCGTGACCGATGGCGTAGGGTACTGGGCTGAGTCACGAATATTTGGGGGAGTCGTCTTGTTCGACCGCCGTGACCCCGGCTTGACGGCAGAAGCTGATGTCAGTTCAACATATAAAATAACCTACTCTTAAACGGAGACGACTCTAACGTACAAAACATTCTACTAATAATAAACTAGCCGTATACCATAAATTTTCATCCAGATAGATATGGTATTACTTACCGTATTTACCGCCTTCTGGACAGCCAGAATAAACAGCTCCTCGACTTTCTGTTAACCACCAACGTGGAAGAGACGCCTTGCCCGCTGCCTATTTTAGGTAACGAGAACAACAACCACAGGATTGACCCAGAGGAGCTTATGAAAGAGACGGGAATTTACCGCGATAAATGGGAACGCAAAGCCATGACTCTTAGCGAGGGCGACTACCGACTCCGAGATACCGTAGACACCTTGAATTTTATCACTGTACAAGGTTACGTTGATGCTGTCCACCGTGCTAAAGATATGAGGGACAGGCTCCGGGCGGGTGAAGATCTTGGATGGTAGATCAAGAAATGCATGCAGTAGTCCAATTGTTTTGATATCCTGATGATGGGTGTTGGGGGTCTTGGTCTGACCGTCTTACACGCAAGCCAAAAAAATGTCGGAAGTAATACTTCGGCATCTTAGAATAAAAAGCCGATTTAGTATACCTATTTATCAAACATGTTTATTACACATACGCCGCGCGTGAAAAAGTTTACATAATCTTTTTTTCTGCCCCCCCCCTTACATACACACACGTGACCTAAATAACTGTACCGATCACAGGCATAGATCACCTTTTATATTATACACGCATAGCCGCGAGGCTTCGCCCACTGGTTGATAGACTTAAATAGAGATTATTTAGAGTCATATGTAGTCTCTGGAGGCAAGAGGGATGGATGATTGCTGTTACTTTCTATTCTCTTTTCGGTGCTGTCATAGTGTATCTTACGATGATTGGCTACTGTATTATTCGGTGTTTTTTACGATACAGGGCGGCTGGGAGGGGACGTACAGGCGGCGAAAGCTGGCAGAAAAGATTACATAAACTTCTTCGCACGCCGCGTGTGTAGCCGGTTATGCTGTATTATTGGGGGCCACTAGGGGTTTTTGGTAGGCAACTGGCTCGTCGCCGACCATGAAAAATGTTAGGGTTAGAGGGGGGGGATTTTTGCCAGCCCACAAATTTTGTGCGTGCATGGATTAAGTGCACTAAATTTTCTTGAATCGTCGATACTTTTTTTTTCTTTCACGATTCCTCCGACATCAACGACCGCACAACACAACTTGCATTGAATACCCGATCAAAGCAAGCCGTCAAGATGGTAAGTTGAGGAAACGAAACCAATGGCACTGTCCAGGCGACAGTAGCCAAAGGCGACCAAAAAAAAAACCCTTCAGGATAAGGATATGTGTCCGCAACTTTTACTGGGGGAAATGGTGGTTGTCTACGAGACAAGAGAGTCAAACGCAAGATGCTTCGGAAGAAAGAGGAGGCACAACAACCACATCTGAAGCGCAAATTGCTGACTCGGGGTCTTCGTTTTTTTTGTTATAGCCTTTCCACAAGCTCGTCAAGAACAGCGCGTACTACAGGTGAGTTTTTTCTCTCTTGTATTTTCTCCTCCTTTTCGCACACAAAAGAGATCCCATGAAAATGGAAACTGACATCTATGGTGTGCAGTCGCTACCAGACCAAGTACAAGCGCCGCCAGCAGGGCAAGACCGACTACTATGCCCGCAAGCGGCTCATCAACCAGGCCAAGAACAAGTACAATGCCCCCAAGTACCGCCTGGTGGTGCGCTTCACCAACCGCGACATCATCATGCAGATCGTGACGTCGGAGATCAACGGCGACAAGATCTTTGCCTCGGCCTACTCCCACGAGCTGCGCGCCTACGGCATTGAGCACGGCCTGACCAACTGGGCTGCTGCCTACTCCACCGGTCTGCTGATCGCCCGCCGTGTCCTCAAGAAGCTCGGCCTGGACGAGACCTTCACCGGTGTCGAGGAGCCCGATGGAGAGTTCACCCTCACCGAGGCTGCCGAGGGCGAGGACGGCGAGGAGCGCCGCCCCTTCAAGGCCTACCTGGACGTCGGCCTGAAGCGCACCTCCACTGGTGCCCGTATCTTTGGTGCCATGAAGGGCGCTTCGGACGGCGGCATCCTGATCCCCCACTCGGAGAACCGCTTCCCCGGCTTCGACATTGAGACCAAGGAGCTGGACGCCGATGTGCTGAAGAGCTACATCTACGGCGGCCACGTCGGCGAGTACATGGAGCTGCTCGAGGATGAGGACGAGGAGCGCTTCACCGGCCAGTTCAAGCAGTACACCGAGGACGAGGTGACCGCGGAGGACCTTGAGGAGCTGTACACCAAGGCCCACGAGGCCATCCGCGAGGACCCCTTCAAGAAGTACGAGAGCGACGCTCCCAAGAAGAGCAAGGCCGAGTGGAAGGCCGAGTCCCTCAAGTACCGCAAGTCCAAGCTCTCGCACGACGAGAAGAAGGCTCGCGTTGCCGCCAAGATTGCCGAGCTCAAGGAGCAGTAAATGCAAAAGGGGGGCCATGGACGGTGGCTTTTCGTCTCATTTTTTTTTGTCTTCCTTCTCAAAGGCTGGTTTCATCCTGCGAGGGGTTTTACCCTCGTTCCCTTCCTGTCTTCTAGATAGGCTTTGTTGTGTGTGGAAAACAGGGATGAAGTAAGGGTTCTAAAAAAATAGTACGATGCAAAAAACAATAAAACGTACGAAACCCATATCGTACAATGCGGATTTCTGGAGTCGGGTTATCTGGGAAATATAAAAAAAAAAACATTCTAAAATGACCCAGATTGTTCAAAGATGTGTGTCCGTCTACTGCTTCTTTTCAACCTTCTCATTAAATTGCCATGTCCAATTGTGTTTATCCTTCCCTTCCCAATCTAGGCAATCTCTGTGTCGCCAATTGGAATTCGGTAGATTGAGTTTTTTCTTTTGTCTTGTTAAAGAATAAAGAAAATTAGGATCGTGCCGCCTCTCGGAACGGCTGGTAATGGTCAATGGAGGTGCAAAAAGGGGTCCATTTCTTCTCGTATCATCCAATATGTAGATGTATGGTGATATTGTGTGTTGGCGCATGCGCGTTTTGGTCATATGGACGGTTTTTTTTTTTGCCCATGGTATCCGCCGCTCTCCACCTCGTCAATCGAAAATGCTTCGAGTTTAGCTTTAGGTTTTTTTGGTGGGTTTTTTTATGGACTTTTTGGCATTGGTTTGGTCAATGCAGCATTACCGCCTATCCTTTTTGGCTGGCTCCCCCGCCCTAAAACGACAGTGGCAAACAAATCGCAAAGCACGATCTCGCTGCCGCAGTACTCCGTATGTCGCAAATTCCTGCATAATCGCTCTCGTCAAGTGCGCACACTGGTCGCAGGACTGGGTCACAGGACCGGGATCATAGCCCCCCATCTATTCCTGGTCCCGCACTATTATTTGCCTACGAAATGCACGAATTACACGAGATGCACTGCAGTTCCCTCAAATCTCGATGATGGTTGTTCTGTTTCAAAACGTCTTCTTTTCCTTGCCGATCGGCATCCAGAAACACCTGCCACTTCACTCTGCTTTGCGTTTCCGAAGGGCTCTGTTAAACAGATATTAACCATTTAACTAGATAGTAGTTATACCTGGCGGCTAGCAATACTGGGGATGACTGCATCCGCGTGAGACTACTGACAGATTCCATCCCTGGCAGTATTGTCAGTGTCAATTATAGCGGTCAGATAGTCATTGGGAGCGGGCTTGGACAGCAACCATGCTAGACATCAGACACTTATGGTGGTACTCTCTGATGATCTCCGCACTGGTAAGAACCGTGTATTACTCGTCGAAACAAGACATGACGAGAAGCCGAAAGCTGGACGCCAACATCATCCGCTTCCAGGCCAGAGACACGAGGCTTTTCCTTTTCTGTCCCACAGCCGGACAAAGATCTTGTGTCGACGCCCTGCCATTCGCCAGCGGCGCCTGGCCTGGTCTTGGCCAAGACACGCCCCCTCTTTCTCATGACGTCTGGTCATAGTGACCTGATTCTGCGGGAGTTTCTGGCTGGTCCACCCTCCACCATCCAGCACACAGGCGCACGAATCGAATTTTGGGGGGGGGGACTCGCCTTGCACATGGCACTAACACCCTGCCTGGGGGTGCTTGGATATGCGAGTACGGATGAATCCACGGGCGCATGCTGTGCGGGTTGTTGTGGAGAAGAGTAGGACGTTCCAGGATGGGTATCCTATTCCAAGCCACTGAGCCTGTCAGGGCGGCGCCCTCTCGGATGACCGTCACACTAAGACGACTGCATCATCACCGTCCTGCCAGACAGGGGGATGTCTTCGCGTCGTGTTTCTTGCCTAGTTTTTGAGTGTCTTTCATGCCTGTCGGCCTACCCGCGTGCCGGCTCTTCTGCACGGCCTGCAGCGGCTTCCTGTCTGGATGCCTGGCCATTTCCGGCTCTGTCTTTCCTGGTTCTGGCCGGAGGCTCCCCTCTTTTTTTTCGTTCTTTTTGCCTGTTGCATCTGCCCCAGCTAAGAGGGGGGCGGCTTAAAAGGTGGCTTCTTGCCTGTTTGGAAACAGGACAGAAACGATGCAGAGAAGATTAGCTACTCGAAGATTTAGCTACGGTAGAAACTCAGAAGAGCTGGCCAGTTCTCCACCTAAATCACCACATAGCGCCAAAGAGCGCACTAAACGCAACACAAAACAAAGACCCTCTTCTACGGCACCAGGAGCCAGGAGGAAAACCCACCGAAAGCCAGACCTACGACAACGGCCAGTACCAATTCAGAAAGCAGCCTTTCTCCACCTCGTCACAGCGAACGCCAGCAATCCTGCAACCGTAACGTCCAGAGGCGCGAGGAAGGCGCCCGACGCACCCTGGCCCTGCTTTGGTGAGGTATGTCTACACCGTAAGCTGCTCTAAGCAGGGGCCGTGAACAAAGGGAAAACCGACCAACGCCACTCGCTGTCCTGGGACCCTAGCATCCCCCCTCACCCTCGCACCTTTCGCCTCTGCTCTCTCGCACCCTCGCACTTGCCTAGACTGGCGCTCCTTCCTCCAACCTCGCCCATCACAAGCTCCAGGCTGGGTTCGCTTATTCAGACTTCTGCCCAGTGTACAATTTATTGGGGGGCCTTTTCTTTTTGTCCTCACTTTCCGAATCCCACTGCTTTAGACTTTTTTATGCATCGCCAGTCCTCTTCTCTCCTACTCTTCCACGCAACAGCCTGTGACAACACCCAGCTCGTCTTCCGGACCACCGCCCTTATCACTGGTAGCTGGTAGTAGCAGCATTGAATCACAGTGGTGGCAGACCAGCGACGGCCCCGCCACCACCACCGCCGCCACCAATCCCGTTGTTATAGCCTGCCCCCAAGGCCACGGCCACCCCCAGAGCAGGGCCGGTCACTCGCATCTCAATATCTCGCCATTCCCCAGGACCAACATCTTGAATCCCCCCAGTTTCCCCTCTCGCCGCATTTCTGCAGTCGTCACAGCTCGAGAAACACCCGTCTGCTGTTGCTTTCCTCTCGAAAACCACCACGCACCATCACGTTTTCCCTGCCTTTCTGACCAGCAAAGCCTCAAACATGCAGTTTACTGTGGCTAAGGCTTAGCAAGGCCATTTGCTCACCTTGTTTCTTGTCAGCCTCATTTCTTGTCTACCTCATTTCGCAAGCCGTATTCGCATTCATCTTCGACCCTTTTCTACTTTGGTGACGAGCACTTCTCTCACTCTTAATCTCCTTCTCTGCCTCGCCACACTCTGTTCCCCTTCCTCTTAATCGACCGTCAACCTCAGCCTTCACATTGCGCAGCTTTCTTGAAGCCCTCTAATCAACCACCATCATGGAGCACATCCATGGCATCGATGTTAGCTGGATGAGCCATGGCTCGCCTAAGGGTATGTCTCTTGTGGGAAGGATGCGTGCAGCGATTATGCTGCTAATTTTTTTTTTTTCCTTTTTTTTTCAATACTTAATTTTGCCTACTGTACTCCCGTCTGCATCGCCGCTTTCGGCGCTCTCGCCGTTCAGTCTTCGCTGTTAACTCGTCCTCGCTTACACCATTTTCTGTCCACAAACCTTTGACTGACAAAAATGCGTTTCCCAGACAAGAAGCCTACTCCCCGCCGACGAAACACAATGCCGTCCCAGCCTTCGAGTTCCCCAATGGCCGCACCCCCCCCTTCGAGCCCGCGGGCGGCTTCCCCCAGCCCGGCCTCCGCTGACGGCACAGCCAACGCAAAAGCCAACGCAAATTCCACTCCCTCTTCTCCGCAGCCCATACCTATATCGAAACTGCAACGGCGGCCATCCTGGTTTTCCAACATCTCGTCCAAGTTCTCCTCTGGCCCTGGATCGTCCCCTCCGCAAGCCAACCACACCCCGCCCAAACAGGCCGAACTGTCCATCCCACGGGTCAGTCCCAAGAACGCCGTCCTGCAGCATGCCTCCCGTTACGATGGCGAAGGCCCCTACATACCCGCGCCCCCCAAATCTTCCAATCCAACGGGCATCTTCCACGTCCTGCGCCGCCTGTCGACATCCTCCGGCTCACCCGCCCCCAACATCAAGGGCAGCCACGGCTTGGTCGAGCGCAGGGTTCTGAACGTCGACCACAATCGCGAGAGATGCAAGCTGGCCGAACTAAACCAGGCCAAGCTGCGCCGCGTCGCCTTTTGCGTTGACGTCGAGATTGCTCCCATGCCCAAGTATGCCGAGAGCGATTCGGCGGTGAAAAAGGCCTCTGTAGCTGCGGCGGTGCCCAAGCCACCAAAGTACAGCGAGAAAGGAGAGGGTGCCATCCTCAAGCAGGTCAAGGAAATTCCCGGAGAAGAGGACAAGAACACCAAACCAACCCCGGCTGTTACAAATACTGCCACGGCTTCTCCGGCGCCTTCTACCACTCCTGTGCCAGCGACCACTCCTGCGGCAGCAGTGCCTTTGGCGGCGGATGCTGAGGCGGCAGATGAGAAAGCAACGGTGGCAGCAGCTGCTGCTGCTACTGCTGCTGCTGCAACCATCGGCACGTCGCCTCCTGCATCAGACTGCAAGCCCGGCGACAATACGCGCAAGAAGGAGAAGAAGAAGAAGAGCGAGGAGGAGCGGAAGGCGCGGAAAGAGAAGAAGCGACGGCTGGCCGAGGCGAACGGTAGTATCCCAATGGAGATCTATCTCGAGAGCGACGAGTCTGACGGCAACTCGCCAACCGGCAAGACCTCTGGAGCCACTAGCAACGGCACCAGTACCTCCACCGCACCACGCTCACAGCTCACGCCTACGACCAACCCTGTTCGCATCTACCGGCGTTGCTGCCAGCTTCGGGAGACACCGATCTTGAAGAAAATCACTGAGCAGCTGTCCAACCCAGCCGTGTTCTCTGCTGAGACGGGTGTTGTCGACAAGCTTGACTTGACCGGATACTGGATGCAAGTGGCCGATCTTGTCACCCTGGGCGACTTTTTGGCCGTCGTCCCCATCCGGGAGGTGATCCTGGAGAACTGTGGCCTTAGTGATGAGGGCCTCCGTGTTATCCTGGCTGGCCTTTTGGCAGCCCGGAAGCCGCAGAAACGGTACATCCACCTTCACCATCACCACCACAGCAATTTCAGGAACACCGACAACCACCACGGAAGGACAGTTCCTGTCACTGCATCTGATTCCTCTGGACTGGCACAGCAGGGCGGATTTGTAGAATGTCTGGTCCTGAAGAACAACAAGATCGGCGTTGAGGGCTGGAAGTACATCTGCCTCTTCCTGTACATGTGCCGCTCTCTGAAGAGCCTCGACCTATCAAGCATCTCTTTCCCACGGCCGGTGAAGAAACCAAAGCATGTGGGCAGCATTACTGCAGCATCCGACACCCCCACAAAGAAGCAGCCCTTCGACATCAGCCAGCTGCTGGCCAAGTCGATCGGGGACCGACTCGGCGGAAGCCACCTGGAACTGCTGAATGTCAGCGATACAGGTATCAACTCGGACCAGCTTAGCGCTCTGATAGACGGCGTCATCAAATGCGGAACGAAGCGTCTGGGTCTGGCACACAACGACATTGTTGACGAGGGTGTCAACCACGTAGCTCGGTACGTTGCGAGCGGCAAGTGCGAAGGCCTTGATCTCGGTGGGAACGCTATCTGCGATCAGCTCGAACTCATTGCCGAGGCTGCCACATCTACGGAAGCGCTGATGGCGTTGAGCCTGGCCGACTGCCACCTGAAACCTGCAGCGATGGGCAAGCTGATGCCGAAGCTGGTGAACCTTCCCAAATTCCGGTTCCTCGACCTGTCACACAACCACGAGCTCTTCGAAGCCAAGCCAAGCGCCGTCGCTCTCTTGCGCCGTTATCTGCCTATGATGGAGGCATTCAAGCGGCTCCATCTTTCTGACGTCGCTCTGACGGCGGAACAGGCCATTGCTATAGCAGAGATTATTCCGGAGGTGAAAGAGCTGGCCTATATCAGCTTCTCCAAGAACCCAGAGCTGGTCAAGCTGTCAGACGCACGCACGGAAGAGACCCAGGAGCAGGCGTGCGCACTCTATGCATCTCTGCTAGCTGCTGCTCGGATATCGACCAGCCTCGTGGATATTGACCTTGAGCCTCCGACTCCGGAGTCCACTGAGATCGTTCGGGCCATGGCAAAGCAGGTGCTTGCCTACTGTCTGCGCAATGTCGACCGCGTCACTCTCGGAAACGCCGGTGTCATTGTCGATGGCGATGTTTTGGCTGCACCGAAACCAGAAGCAGACATGACAACATCCAAGACCTCGTCCACCGATGAAGACCGCCTCGAGTACCCGGTTGCCATCCAACATCTTGTTGGCCGCAACGCTCTTATGCTAGACGAGCCGGATGATGTGGAAGCGGCAACGGAGGACGACTATGTCATTGGTGGCACCGGTGTGGCCCAAGCTCTGGAGTGTTGCCTGAAGAACCGTGGCTCTGATTCAGCACGGCCATCCGGCGAGTTTTCGCGGGATAGCGATGGCGCCGCAACACCGACCACAGCAGCCAAGTTGCCGGCCCCGGCCAAGGCCAAGGATATGTCGAAGCACCTGCTGGCCAGTGCTCGCAAGATCAGACTGCGGCTGCAGCCGACTCTCCAACGAGCCAAGGCTAACTCGGGAGACGATACCCAGGCATATTGTAAGCACGCCTCGACTTTCTTTGTGATTATCGCTGGTTAGTTACTAACTGTTTCTTTGCCAGATCGTCTTTTGTTCTTGGACAATACCCTCGACGGCATCATCAAGCGCTTCGAAGAGGAGTTCCCAGAGACCAGAGTTTCCACGGACAGTGGTGTGTCGGTGTCGGTGCGACCGTCTGCTGATATGCAGAGGCCACATGCCGCTTCGCTCGACTCGAACACCTGTGAGCCTGACGTCGCTGGCGCCGTCCTCTCAGATGGCGAAGACGAGACGGATATTTTGGCGCCCTCGATGGTGCGGTCGAACTCGGCTGTCTCATTGTCGTCGAACCTCAACCTCGAGGAGGGTCGCGTGTTCAAGGCAGGGCACAACTTCCGGCGTGGCTGGCTTAAGCACCATAGACTGGAGGAAGCCTTGGAGGAGGTTGAGGCTAATCCGGCCCATGCACCCATGTTAAACGACCTCATCGTCGACATCAACGATGATACTCTGAACAAGCGCTTGGCCGAGAAGGGCATTAAACGCTTGTTCATGGAAGACCGTGACCTGATTGTGAAGGGGATTGAGACATCAGACCCAGAGCAATGGGAACGGTTTATCGAGTCTCAGGAAAAGGCCAAGGCCAACGTGGAGATTGAAAGGGTGGATGCCGGAAAGACAAGCGTTGCATCAGGGATGTTCGCAGCAGAAAACATGAGCGGAGGGAGGTTCAAGTTGGACGGTGTAGTTCCCGAGAATGCCATCGACGACGACGCCGTGTCGGAATCCAGTTAGTTGTCCCAGGTGGTTTTCTTGTCCCTGGCCATTTCTTTTCGTCGCTGTTTCTTTTCTTTTTTTCTTTTTTCTTTTTCTTTCGAACGAGTAAGGAGAACGTGAAGGGGAGGAGGCAACTGTTTCGTTAGGAGTTTAACACACAGGCATCTTGGAGGCAGCCGTTGGCGTTCATTGTTTTTGAAGCGAATATGCTTTCCCTTCGTTTATATCTATGCGTTGCCTATTTGTCGTGCTTTTTTCTGTTTATGATTTGTTCCCGGCAACCAGCCTAAGAGGCAAATGCCAATCTGGCATACTTACATATTGTTAAAGGCTGATCTGAATATCCGTTTAAAAGAGAGGAACAAAGTTCGCGATGAGGAGGGGGGCCTGTACGTTTGGGAGAAGATGGATGAAAGTGGAAGAGAAGAAAGGCATGCATGCACTCTGTAAGAACAGAAACCAGACGACAGCGAAATACGCGGCACACCAGTCGGTCGGTACGACGTGTGGTATTTGTACTCGCCGACTGCCATTTCACATGTTTGCCTGGTGTTTGCCTGGTCTTCCACGAAGCATGGCACTAACGACACGCGACTTTTGTGTAAGACTTATCAGCAAGAAAGTGAGATAGCGTGGTGTGGGTGTGGGGAGGGTCTTAGTCCTGGCGCCAGTACGGCGTCCCGGAAGGGTCGGCAACGGCATGTAGGCTCGCTCTAGTCTCCGACTTTTGGGGGGAGGAAAGGGGGGGAGAAGAAGAAGAAAGCATCTCGGTGTCGTGCTGCGTGCAGGGCGGGCAAGACAATTACTGATACACGGGCATCCGCCTGTGTCTCTTAGGAAGAAGCCTGGGAGCGAGGTCGTTGTGAACTATATGCGCACAACATGTTGGATCATTGCTGCCTTGTAAAAGAGGCCGACTTGGTGATGATCAGACCGAGGTGCGGCTCGACTAACACCACCCGTTCTCGGGGCTGATTACGACCCAGGTCTCAAAAGAACAGCATAGTTACCTCCCTCTTTCAGGGTGCTTAATGCACTTGCATTATTTTGCTTCTCTACACCGGCCAGACACCGTGGGGAGGCGAAACATGTGGTGACGTCGCCAAAGTCCAAAGGCGACGAGTCGTCGAGTCAGATCGGCATTTCGGAGCGAAAAAACTCCCCTTACAAAACTGTCCAGACTCTCACACAAGACATGATGGTAAGACAAAAAAGCTTTCGATTCTTCAATCACTAGCCAGGTCAAATTTTTTTTTTTTTGAGCATGGCCAGCCCGTATCGCAAAGTAGTTCTTTGGGAAGGGTAGTACTTTTCTCCTGCCACGCCCACAATGTTATGAACGCCGTCTTTGCTTGCCCATGCTGCAAAGCGAGGAGTGAAATGCCATTTGGTATGGGAAAGTGTCTCGACCTTGCATTCCCGGATTGCTGTCCCTGCTGTCTCTGCTGTCTTAGTAGTCCGGCCTCTTCTTTTTGAGTCTCTGCCTCTTCAATGTACGCTTGGGGTTGCCACTGTAGATCAATAGATAGTCCTCTGTTTTGATCTGCGGCATACCAGAAGAATTCGTGCCCATAAACATTGAGACGAACTGGCCGTCTGTGCTGGGCTGGGGAGATGTCGTTATCCGACCAGTGGCGGCATGAATGATCGTCAGCCCTCTGCAAATGTCGTTTGCGGCCCAAAGGCCTCCACAACCCACGTTTCACCAAACATACAGTCAAGGCAAGAAACACCTCAACGAAAACACGAAAATCAGGGCCGATCATACAACGAGGCCAAGCAACGAGACCACACGACGAACGGTTGAGTTGGGGGCTATCTGTCCCTTTTTTGTTTCTCAAAGTAATTGTTTTGTGTCCATGGTTGCCTACTTCGAGTATCGCCGTTTCCGGAAAGACGAAAGAAGAACGCTGGGCAACGAAGCGTCCGAACGATTGCTCTTCCGGGGCTTTCTAATTTGGGGGCTTTCTTTTTGGTCAGGGTCCAAGCAAACGGCAGATTTTACGATGCTGTTCTTGTCTGGGTAGTTTCCATTGGTTTCTCTTCTCCCTCCTCTTTTTCGCCCGGTTGTCTAAAAATCCCTTGCCATTTTCTTTTCTTTTCTTCTTACTCTTCTTTTCTAAATCTGGATTCGTGTGATCTACTATGTATGTGATCTCCCTACAGCAACTAGTAGGCCTCCTCTAAAAAAAGGTTCGGCGCCTGGCAAAATACAGAACGGGAAGCAGCCGTTCCGTGCCAGCTTCCTTTTCTTCTTCTTCTTTTTCGCTGCGAACGGACCGCAAGCTGTCTTATTATGTCTCTGTGCTTCTTCCGGGCGCTTAATTGTGCGATCCCTTATTGAATACCATGGTGGTGTGTCCCTTTGCGGTCATGGTTCCTGCGTCTTCTTTTCGTTTCCGGCTTTCTTCTCTTCCCGCTTCTCGGGCTGTCTGCCGAATGCCAGACACCTTTGGGGTTGTTTCTTTTTTTAGCGGTTGTTTCCTCTCTTTGCAGCAAAACCCCCAACCTCGAAACTTTTTTTTTTCGGTTGAGAAGAGTTTTGTCTGCAGAAGAGACGGGCTTGGTGTGGGATTGGCGTCTCTTTCCGTCTGTGCGTGCCTGTGCTCACGTGCTCTGCGCACAGAAAACAAACTGTTGCCTTTTGACAATTTTACTCCCTTTTACTCTCAGCATTATGCCATAAAGTTTCTTCCCCTTGCGCCCATCTTCTCCTTTTCTGTCCTTTCTCCGCTGCCAGGGGGGCCCCGTCGGATCTCAGTCGCCATCTGATGCCCCTTCTCATTTCTTGTACCAGACCTTTCTTTTTTTGCCCCCAGACCCTTTATCAGACCCTCCACCAAAGCCCCTTCAATACCATGGGTAAGGCTGTGCGGATCTAGACACAAAAGGGAAAAAGGGGACCCAGAGGGCGCAACAGAGGCTCTGTCGCCTTGGCGCACCCAGCGAGAGAGGCACCCACAGCGAGAGAGGGTCGTGCATTTTCCCACTAATGCCTCACCAGTCGGCAATGTCAGTCGTGGGCGGGTCTGTGAGTGGTCTAGCACCACACTCAGGGTGTGATTTTGGCTGTGCGCCTCAGCAGCCTCAGTCCAGCACGTACTTTGGTGCTATGTACTCGTAGTACTGCTTTCAGAAAGCGTGCGTGCTTTGGCTCCAACGGTTTTCTATGGGTGGCGCGGGATCGACAGTGGTTGGCTTGCTTGCGTGACAGGGGGGCGTAAGGAATACCCCTGCTGGTGCATAAAGGATCACTACTCCCCCCCCTTCTCTATTTTAAATTTAGGTGCAAGGGTGTGCGTGTTCCGAGTTTGTGGAGTGCTTGGCCCGGGCAAGCGAGAGAGAAAGAGACAGAGAGAGGCGGAGAGAGAAGAAAACACGGAAGACGATGGCAGAGTGAGCATTTCCCGTACAAGAAAGCCAGAGCATAGACGGGGACTGACGTGATGAGAGGTCGGCGTGTAACGAGGGCAAAGAGAGAGGCAAACGTGAAGACGAGCACAGAGAACAGAGCCCAGCCCCTCGAGGTAACATGGACAGCACGGTGAGCACCCGAAACACACAGGTCAACGGGCACTCCCAACCTCATCTTTCACCACCAGGGACAGGGGTGGCAGAACATGGCCCCTGCTGTGCGCAAGCTTTCGTCACACGTCGTACCCTGGTCAAGAGGGAGCTCTCTTTCCGCATTCATTTTGCTCCCCATCACTTGCAGGGTCGGACAGGGTTGAGGGCCGCTGCTGCTCTGGCCAGAGAACGGCTCCACGAGCACGGTGGGACGGCATGGCGCAGAAGAGACGAAAGGGGCGGTCATGCTGGGAAATGCCCGGAAAGGCATGAACGATGGCTACATACTATGCAGCAGTTGGATATCGTTCTTGTGAGATATATCAAGGCCGTGTATCCCCCCCCCTGTCCGCCCTTTCTCTGCTGTGATCGTGTAAACCACCCCCCTTTCCAAACACGTCCTCCGTGCTGTTGTCCACTTTCCACCCCTCCTTGCCCTGTCCTAGCCCCCGTTGTCGATCTCGGATGGGCAGCCTCTCTGTATTCTCCCCCATCAGACGACTGCCGTGCTGGACGCCCCATTGGGTCGGGAGATAATATATGTCAGTGCTTCGCCTCGTCTTGGCCCAGGTCCTTCTCTAATACGAAGAAGGAACTGCACAAGGCCCACGGCCAACGCACCCTGCCAAACAGCATACCGCATCCTTTTAATCATCTTACGGTCCCATCCTGGAGGGAAATCCGAAACACTCTCTTGTGCTAGGCTTTTGCTTTCCCTAGTACCTACTCGTTGTTCGTTTCTCCGATTTCTGGGTGATCGACATTCTTTGTCTTTTGCTTTGATTTTTTTGTTCTTTGGTCTGACCTGATCTCTTTTTGTTTTGTTTTCTTTATTTCATCCCATTTTTTTTCTTTCAGAGACAGCTACTACTCTATTCGCATTCTTAATTTCTTATTCTTCCTCCTCGTACATGCCTCTTTGACAAGGCTTTCTGGGAAGCCATCTACCCTCGTCCGCCATGGAGATTGTTATCCCACCACGAGACCATGGCAGCATGACCTACAAGTACAACTGGGACGACAACGGCGAGGTCACGACGATTCAGAGGTGAGTTGACCTGACTTTTTTCTTTCGGCTTCTGTCGTGCTGTTTTGCTTGTTCTTCGCTGACACAACCCCCCCTCCCCCCCTAGAATCGGCCAGACCAGAGCTCCGTCCAGGGGCGGCCAGTCTCGGGGCGGCCAGTCTCGCGGCCGCCAGACCGTCCACTGGCCCTTTCAGAGCGTCGTCACCGAGGACTCGATCCCCGTGGAGGTCCTCGAGGCGGCCGAGAACGCTGCCCGGATGCCGCCCAAGCTGCACTGTGCAGGCGCGGCGGCTCGCCCCGTCATCGAAGCCGTGCCCGAGGAGAGCCACCGGCCGTTTCGGCCGCGGACCTGGCAGCCACGCAGCCGCTTCGACTCGTCCCTGACCGCCATCGACCGCTCGCTCATCCCCGACTACGTCGTCAACTACCTGCGCGGCGAGACGCCCGAGACGCTGGCCCGGCGCAAGGCCGAGCAGCAGCAGAAGCACCTGCAGAGCCGGCTCGAGGAGCTGGCGCGCAGCCAAGACCCGGAGCACGGCGGCCGCGAGGGCCGGGCCTCGTTTGGCTCCAGCCCGTCGCACGACGGCTCCGAGGACCAGATTCTGGGCGGCCGCCGAGGCATGCGCGGCGAAAAGTCGTGGATGATGTTCGGGCGATCCAAGGGAGGAAGAGGACAGCGCCCACAACAACAACGACGGGCCAGCCGCCAAGACGGCGGTGGTTGTTTCCCGACCCATGGCTGGCGCGCCGGCGTCGCCTGCAACCTGTTCCTGGCCCTGGTGATCCTGGCCGCCGGCGTCGTCTGTCTGATCCTGGCCGCCCGGCGACGGATCGCCCAGGCCTCCGATTCTGCATCGGCGCCGACGGTCGCCTTTTATGCGCGCTCATCCACCGCCACCCTGCTCGCCACCGACGCGTCCTGCCGCTCGGTCCGCACTGTCGCCTGGGTCCTGCGCGCCGTCCTGGCCGCCCTGTCCGTGGCGGTCGTCGGCGCCGCCCAGTACGTCTTCCAGATCGCCAGCAGCCCGTCGCGCGCGGCCGTCGACGCCGCCCATGCCCGGCGCCAGTGGCTCGACATCGGCGTGCCGTCGCTGCGCAACGCGTTCTTCTTGCTGGTCGGCCGGCACGCCCCGTCCGCGTCGGGTGGTGGCCACAGCAACAGGAGCCGGCCCTTGTTCGGGCTGGTCGTGGTGGCCGCGGCGCTGGCGTCGGCCGTGGTGTACAACGCGCTGGTCGTGGTGATCGACGTGGACGCGGCTTCCGCGTCGTCCGCCACCACCACCTGCGACTTGCAGGTCAACACGCCCTTGCTCGGCGCCGCCGTCGGCCTCAACGCCATCACGGCCGTGTGCTTCCTGCTGGTCCTGCTGCCGGCCTGGTCGTCGTCGTCGTCGTCGAACCGTGCCGGCCGCGAACAGCGCCACGCCCCGCTCGTCACGCTCGGCGATGCCATTGCCTCGTTCCTGCGCGACCCGGACCCGACGACGGCGGGCGCGTGCCTGCTCTCCAAGGCGGATGTCGAGCAGGGTCGGTGGATGGCCATGGCCGGCGGCGGTGGGCAGCCGACCAAGACAGAAGCCGACAGCGCCGAAAGGGAGAACGATGCTCACAACACCCCAAACACCCAAAACACCCAGAACCTCCTCCAGCCGACCTACTACCGCCCCCAGGACTACTACTGGGTCCGCGCCCCGTCGCTGGCGCGCTGGCTGGTCGGCTCGCTCGCCTGGTGGACGCTGGCCGGCCTGGCCACGGCCGCGCTGGTGCTGGCCGTGATGCCGAGCGGCGCCCTGGGCCGGTTTGGGCAGATGGACCACACCCAGGCGGGCGGCGGCGGCGGCGCCCTCTACCGCTCCATGGACGTCTACTTTACGTCGACGTCGGTGGTCCGCCCGGCGGCTTCCTCGTCGTCCTCCACGACCGCCCTGCTGGCCAGCCTGCCCCAGCTCGGCCTCGCGGTCCTCTACTTGCTGGCCGACGCCCACCTGACCGTCTACTTTTTGGCCCACGAGGCGACGCAGCACGCGACCACCACCAACGGCCGCCGCCCGCTGCGCGTGTCCGGCCGTCCGGCCGGCTGCCAGACCACCTCGCTCTACCTCACCCTGCCGCGCGTCTGGAGCTGGCTGTTGCTGGTGCTCTTTGCCGGCCTGTCGTTCACCCTGGGCCAGGGCCTGGTCGTGTCGGGCGTGCGCGCCACCTCGGCGGAGGACGGGCACACCGTCTCCCAGGTGAACTTTGCCCTCGGCTGCAGCGCCATCGGCCTGCTGGCCTTCCTCGCCCTCCTGCTAGTCCTCGCCGTCCTCGTGCTCGGCCTCGGCTGCCGACGGTCGGCGGCGGCGGCGGCGGCGGCGGCGGCGGCCATGATGGCGCCCCAAGACAGCGCGCTCTTCCTGCCGGGCGGCTCCTGCAGTGCCGTCATCAGCGCCCGCTGCCACCCGGCGCCCGACGAGGCCCGGGGCGGTGCCAGCGAGACGGTGGAGAGCCACAACCACGGCGCCACGCAGACGCTGCCGCTGTGGCAGAGGCCCCTGGCATGGGGTGCCCTGCCGGCGTACGATCATCCGCAGCAGCCGTGCACGGGCCCCGTTCCGGGGATGACGAGCGGCGGCGACAACGCCGACGCGACCAGCAACAGCAACAGCGACAGCGACCGCAGTCACGCAGACACGAACATCGGCCACTGCACGTACTCGGCACGGCAGCTGGTGCCCATGGACCTGTCGCGAAGCTATGCCTAGTTTTTTTTTTCCCTTCTTTATTTTTCTTTATTTTTTTCGTTCATTCATTCATTCCTTCTTTCGCTCCCCCTTTTTGGGGAGGGACCCCATTCTTCGATTCTTTCACTCGTTTATTCCTCATCCTTTTTCTGAGTACATGTTTTTCTTCCCCTGTTATTCTCCTTTGTCATGGTGTTGCTGGAATATCGGATATATTGGGCGTTGGCAATATTTGGTTGGGAACAAAGCCATAAAAATCAGGGCAAGCATTGGAGACATATGTTGGGGAGAACGGTTTTGATTTATATACCCATGGTTTTCATCATCTACTTTCTTTTTTTTTTCTGGGTCTCGGTTACTTCTTATGTGTATTGTATACACACCCATCCAATGATAGTTTCTATTATTTATCAATATCCTCTCTGCATTCCGAAGTGCCAACTAGACCAAGTGCCCAAAAAGCTGTAGTTTGTCATTGAGAACATCATGGAATGGCTTTCTGGTGTGAGAGGACCTTCACAACGTGAGCTGTCTCGCAGCAGAGATCATTCTTCTTTGGGGTGCTCTTCTGCGCTCCTTGCGTTGGATGCGCTGGGCTCGGCCGTTGGTCCCGCGGCTCCTCCCTCCGTCTTCTTGTCTCCACCGGGACCGACTGCTTCTGCCTTGCATGCAGCCGATGCTGATGCAGATTTTGCTGCCAGCAAAGAAGACGATGACGCGGCAGCGGCGCCGCCGCCGCCTGTGCTGCTCCTGGTCGCCATGCGCTCCTGGTTCTTGGCATGCTTCTTCTTTGCATCGCTCTCCGCAGATGAGGTCTTCCTTCTGGTCGCCGACGCCGGAGTCCTTCACCCCGTCGCCATTGCCTCTGTTGCCTCCTTCTTGAGTGAGGCCATGCACGCCTCCTTTTGCCGGATCTCGGCCAGCAGCTTTTCCGTCATCTCCTGCACCTTGGCCTGCGCTTCCTTCAGCTTCTTGATCTCCAGCTGCTCCGTCTCGCGGCTGAACGGCTGCTGCGGCCGCGACGTCAGCGGCACCATGGCGCTCCGCGCCAGCACGCCGCCCTCGCTGCGCTTGCCAATCGGGGCGAGCGCCGCTGCGGCCGCCGCGCCCGCGTTGGCCTTGGGCTGGGCGAGCGCACCCGATGTCAGGACTTCGTGGAAGGCTTCGTACGGCTCATTGAAGATCTGTTCTTCGTAGGTCCAGGCGGGGACCTCGCCGGTCTCGCGCATCGCCTCGCGCTCCTCGTCGGTCCTCCCGTACGGGTGGAGGCGGAGGTGGTGGTAGAGCGTCTGCGGTTTCTCGCCGCTCTCGGAGACGTAGTAGAGCTTGATGGTGATTTCGAACTCACCCCAGCCGGTTTCCTCGACAACAAACGGCTTTCCCGGCTCCCCGTCGATCACTATGGAAAGAACACCGGTTAGAATACGGGCATGGAGCGAGGCGAGTCCAAAAGCCAGAAGAACGAGCAAACCGAGCAAAACGAGGCCAGAAGCCCAGACAAACGAGCGAAGCGAGGCCCGACAAAAAGAAAAAAAAGAAAAAAAAATTCTCGAAATTGACATAATCACATGATCATTTGCAATACAAAAAAATATTATTGAGTTAAAAAAAAAAAAAAAAAAAAAAAAAAAAAAAAGAACGTACTACGGACGGGGTTGGGGATGGACTCGTGAAGCTTGAACTGGACGCGGCGCAGCCAGTAGGTGATGTCCGTATCATCGACGCCGCGCACAAACACCTGCCATGAGTGCGTGTGGTCATCGGGCACGCCTGGCGGCTTGGGGTTCTTCTTGTCGTCGAAGGGCTTCGAGGTGGTGCCGTAGACAAACGGCCGGTAGATCTGGCAGCCCTTGACGCGTTTGCCGACGCCGCTGGGAGGGGCCATGATAGGTGTTGCGACGGCGAGTAGTGTTCCGGGGCTGTGCTATTGCTTCGATATTGGTTGCCTGACGCGATCGCCACCCTGTGTAATGATTCTTGCTCTGAATTCGTTGGCAAGTAGACCTCTTGAGCTCTTTCCAGAAAAGTTTCGAGCCAAGCCGAATGCACGTGACTCACTCTTTATTGCACCTCAAAAAGGCACGTGACATATCCCATACCAAAAAGTGGACTTTTACTGACATTTCGCGGTGACTCCGAACGATAAATTTAATCAAAACATCACGAATCCCTAACCCCCCAATCCCTAACCTATCCTAACTTCTTGTGTTGTGTTTTTTTTTTCTGGTTTCGAAAGGGGATAGGAAAAGGTGGTTTTTATTTGGGGGAGAAAGTCACGTGGGTTTTTTTTCTGAGGTGCATTAACGAAAGATGTGACATAATGCAGCCTCCACCGGCCAATCTTTGGTTCTGTTAGGAACGCGGGCTTATTAAGTGCAGTACAATGCACCCCGAATGTAACTAATAGATTGTATTGGTACCGGGATGCTGGGGCGCAAGGAATCAGTATCAACACTGGTCTCTGATTGGGTTGGCAACTTGTCTGGCAACTTGTCTGCACCGTTTTTCAGGCAACCCACCACCTTTCTTGTGGCCATTTATACTGGCAAGTATCCCCMCCCCCCCCCCTCAGCGACTTGCTTCATTTTCTCTCGCATGAGCTGCGAAATGCGAGCATCATGGCCGCCAAAAAAAAAACTAAGAGCCGCGACTACAAGTACAGTCCCACCATGTCCAACTATGGTTCCATCGGGTCCTTCAATACGGCAGACATGTCCGATGCCACCCTTGTAGAGCCACTGCTTGGGAAAAACAACGACCGTGCCCCGGAACCGGAGAAAACATGCGGACTGTGGGTTGTCTTGCTACTTGTGGCTTTCATCGCGGGCTTTGCCACGTCTAGTTTTATGGTGCGTAGTTTATCTCGTTTGCTCCCCAATCTTTTCTGCGGCCTGCTAACTCGCCCGATGGTAGTTTTCGACCGAGTGTATGACCTGTGCCCCTGACAGGACAGTGCTCGTACCCGATAGCCAGCCCATGCCAGGAGGCACATATATTATCACCAACAAAATCAACGGCAAGTATTTAGCAAGCTACGATGGCTGGCTAAAGTACACCAGTAAGGAAGGCAGCGTCTCGCAACATGCGATGTGGCATTGTACGTCAAAGGATATTTATCTGGGCTTTCAGAACGTCGCCGAGGGGAAGTTTCTTGGTAGAGAATTGCTGGGACGTTACATTGCTCAAGCTTCGTCCATGCGGGAGTGGGAGTCTTTTCTCGCCGTCGAGCAGATGGATGGCTATCGTCTCTTGGTGCAGAGTGGCGGAGAATTTGGGCATTCGTGGGAGTTTACAAGAATTGTGACACTGCCGAAGGAGCCTGCTACACCAGCTTAACTCGAAGCCACCCTGGCTTCCTTCACTGTGAACCGAATCGTCGTGCTTGCTCTTTGCAAATGGTGTGGTCCAAACGACACTTGCGACACCCGCTTCTATCAAGTGGTCCTGCAACTTTTTATTTTTCTCGCGGCCCTCTGGATTCGAGTGCGTATATTCGGCGGGGTCCCTGTTTCCCTCTCTTCGTTTAGATATACTGTATTATTTTCTCATTTATTCTCTCCCATTTTGCGTTTGTCTTCATTTCTACTTTGTTCTTGGATTCTATTTTCACTGTACGATTTGGGGCTCGTACAAGTAAGATACAAGCTGGGCCTTGGCAGTGGTTCGTAGCCTCATTTGTTCTCTATCTTTCGTTGATGCGCCTTAAAAAAACCCACATTTTCTAACCCCCCCCCCCACAACACAAGAAGTCGTTCTGGGCTCTCTGTAGGTCACGTGATTTACAATTGGACGCTAGCCAGCAATTTATCTCCCCAACCAAAGCCAGTGCACATAATTTCGATGCACTTGATTCAACACACACCACCATGTCACCAAAACCAGAACAGAAAAAGAGCGAAACCGAAGAGGCCAGGCCGGCTCCGGAGATGAGCGACCGTGCGGCGCGGTTCAAGGCGCTGCAGGCCCGAGCGAAGGCGTCGTCGGACGACAACATGAAGCAGGCAGCCGCCGAAACGCAGCGGCTGGCGAGCGACCCGTCCCAGCTGTCAACCCTGCGGCGCAAGCACGCGATCGCGACGCACAAGATCATGAAGGCGGACGTGGAGGACGCCGGCGGCGACTTTGAGCGCAAGCGGGCGTGGGACTGGACCGCGGAAGAGAGCGAGCGCTGGGACAAGCGCATGCGCAAGAAGGCCGCCCACCGCGACAATGTGGCCTTCCAGGACTACCGGCAAGAATCGCACAAGGTGTACAAGCGGCAGGTCAAGAACGGGCTGGGCGCCACGGTCGATCTCGAGCAGTACACGCGCGACAAGCTGGCGGCGGTCGAGCGCGCCGCGGCCGAGGGCTCCCTCGAGATCGTCGAGACGGAGGACGGCGAGCTGATCGCTGTGGACAAGGACGGCACATTCTACTCGACGGCCGAATCCACAGCATTTGCCGAGAACCGGCCGACCAAGGAAGCGATTGACCGGCTGGTCAATGACCAGAAGCGGGCCGACGAGGCCGCCCTGCGGAAGCGCCGCGAGCGCCTGGCCAAGAACGGCGAAGACGCCGACGTCACCTACATCAACGAGAAGAACAAACACTTCAACCAGAAGCTGGCGCGGTTCTACAACAAGTACACGGCGGAGATCCGGGACAGTTTCGAGCGGGGAACCATGGTATAAAAGAAGGGGGGAAGAAAATCAAGGAAGATGGGATGCATTTTGTTGGCCATGGGAGAGGAGCGTGTTTTCCGTTTACGATTGGGGCGTCTCTGTTTATACTATTTGTCTATTGGGTCTGAGGGGAATCATCGGTCTACCAGACGGCGTTTCTATGATACATGTTTTTTTTTTTTTGTTTTTGGTTTGGCGTTTTCCCCACGTTCTCTCTTTTGTCCTTTTTTGAATAGTGTACAGTACAGCAGCATTAGCTCACAGTCTGCGGACAAACTGTGCCAATTCATCCATCATCTTTGCATCTTTGCATCCTTGCATTCTTACAACATGCCCTTCCTCCATGCCCGGTTGGCCAGCTCGGCAATGCGTGGCACCTCCACGGCACCCTCCACGCCGTCGTCACTCAGAGATTCGACCACGGCCTCGGCTACTTCGTCCACCTGCAGCGGCTTGGTTCCCACAGAGCCAAGGACTCCGGACAGCACGCCACCTGTAGCACGGTTGAACAGGGTGCCAGCGCCGGCCACGGCAGCAATAGACAGCGACATGGGTCGGGAGGCGGCGTCGTACATCAGCGGTGCACGGATGAAAATGGGGCGGTGGAGGGGCGATGGAAACTCGGACGACGTGGGCGACGAGGCGGCCGTTAGGAGCCGCTCTGCTTCTCTCTTGGTGCCAATGTAGCGTGACGGCAGACCCGGTGCTCCGGCCGCTGCCGAGATATAGGCAAAGGCCTCGACGCCTCCATCGGCGGCTGCGCGGGCGGCCAGCAAGGCGCTGTCCCGGTTCATGGCCTCGTAGGTCAGCTTTTGTGGCTTCCCTGCCCCTTCGCCCGAAGCAGTAGACGCTGGCGGCTTCCCTCCCAGGACCTTTTGGATGCCGGCCAGGGGTGAGTCCCGCCCTGATACGAGGCCCTTGTAGTCGGCCTCGAGCAGGATGCCGAGCGAGTGGACGGCATAGTTGGCACCCCGGAAGAGCGGCGCGTACGTCTCGGGCCGGAAGACGTCGGCCCTTTCCCAGGAGACGCTGCGGGCCCAAGACGGCGGCGATGGTGAGTCTGTTACCGAGTCCCAGCGTGGCTCGCCAGACCGGCTAGAAAAAAGGGATGGACGGTCAGCCCATGCTGCTGGTCTGGTCCCATACTAACAAGCGTTTGGGTGGTCAAGATACCGGGTGTACACACCTTATCGACATGACGTCCCATCCTCGCTGGACACCAAACTTGCATATCCGGGATCCCAGAAAGCCATTCCCTCCAACGACAACCAGTCTCTTGGCAGCGGACGCCATGGCGAGCGGGTTGGTGAATGTCGGGGTGTCTGCACGGCTCGGCAGAATCTCCCTAGCTTCGTGGAGCTTGATGGTTCTTTGTGCCTGGAGCTTCCACCACCGGCCGCTACGCGCTGGGAGGACTCGTGGGTTGTCCAATGAAATGCCCACAGGCGATGAGAAACTATGGATAACCTTACACGGCGGGCATCGGGTGCAATGGCAGTTGGCGCTGCTTGTTTTTGGTCGCAAGGTCCATTTTGCTGCGCAAAATATTATCGCTTCACCGTTCCTGAGACACAACGTGACTTTTCCTTAGCGCTCGGGTCCAGCGAAGCTCCAAGTGGGGTAAGGGACCCATCCACTTCTGTAGCCACTTCTGTAGCGCTAGGCTAGCATGACATTCCGGAAAGTCTGGGGTATTATAGATCACGTGCATGCCTTCTCCTCACTGCGACAACACACGGCTCACTCAAAAAGAGGAGGGCAATCCGATAGAATGTATTGGGAGAGTTTGCGTGTGTGTGTGTGCATTGTGTGCAGCTCAGAAGCTGACACGGGGCTCTTTCCCCCCGGTGTACGCAAATCCCCTCCCCCTGAAATCCCCTCTCGAAAACCCTCGGTTCACGACCCGCCAACCTTTTCCTCCTCCCTCTTTCCCACGTCCCAAGACAGAGAAAGACAGAGAGACATGACGCCAATGCGTCCCCTTTTGGGACGGAAGAGCTTAGCGTATCAATATGGATCCATCGTCCCACCGACGTCGTCTCTGCTGCGGAAGAACGGGCTCTGGCTGTTGACCGAGACGCAACAGATTCGCCATTCGCGAAAAAAGCGCGGCCCCCAACGCAACAAACCTTACTATGGCGAGCTCTTCGAAGTGCCCCTGCATGTGCTGGACCTCGACGCCGAGGACAGCCCCTATGTGCGACCGTACGACGACGCCGTCAAGGCCGACCAGAAAAAGCACTGGAAAGGCGCACACGCGTCGATCGACGCCCTGGAGGAGCGCATCGCCGACTTCCAGCAAGAGCTCGCCGATGCGCAGGCACGACGCGCAAAGACGCGGTCCACCACGTCGCAGTGGGACGTGCTCGACAGGGACATCTGGGCCGCTGCCCTGCTCGGCTCGGTCAAGCTCGGCGGAGCCGACGAGCCGTCTGGCGCGGCAGCGACAGCATCGACAGCATCGACAGCATCGACAGCATCGACAGCATCGACAGCATCGACAGCATCGACAGAATCGACAGAATCGACAGCATCGACAGCACCACCAGTGGCAGAGGTCGACCCCAAGCTCAAAGAGTTGGTAGCGGTCCACCGCGAGCTGCTGTACCAACACGGCATCATGAAGCGAGTCGCAGCCAAGCCGAGTCTGACCATCCAGATCCTGTTGGAGAGCAAAAAGCGACCCCGCGGAACGGCGAGCATGCCTACCGACATCCGGGACGCCTTGGCGGAATGCCGCAGCTTTGTCGAGATGCGGAGACTGCTGGGCATGCTGATGCGATCTTCACCCGGCTGTGTCGCTGTGTCGAGGCGCGAAATGTACATTCTCGGACTCCTTTCGGCCATGGTGCCTGGGCTCGCAGACGCGTTCACGACAGAAGAGCAACAACAAATACAGAAAAAAGAAGAGGACAACCAAGATGAGAGCCCCAAAGAGAAGGAGGAACAAAAGGAAGAAGAACAGCAGGGTGAGAGTCAGCAAAAACGACAAACCATACGAGACAAGCAGGAGCAACCAAGACCACCATTCCGAGGAAACGACGTCGTGTCGGTGGACGATATGCTGGTCTTTGTCTTGAATATGGAACAAGCCTTCCGCAAACACAAGCTTGATTTCAAGAGGCCGCTCAGCGCGCTCGGAATGCGCCTCGCAGCGCAAGCCAAGGAGCCGGCTGCCCTGCAACAGTTCGTGAGCGTCTTTATCAACAGCAAATACGGCGACACAGACGGGCTCAAGCCGGCCCAGGAGCTGGTTCTGCCCGTTCTCCAGGACATCCACGGCGCGTTGGTAGCAGATTTCCGGAGCAAAGCTACACCAATCACGAGAGCAGCAGGCTCCTGGTCTCGCCCTGAGCTGTTCTCTGTCATGACGGGCCGGCACCTCCTGCAGTCTGCCACCGACGCAACAGATCAGTCGATGCGTGATTTGGTGGCTGCCCTCAGCAAAGGAGGCAACCAGCCAGAAGATGAAGCCCATCGCATCGTCCTGGCTATCCTGGGCGAGCTCGGTGCGGTTCGCACTCTGTGGGAGATCCGAAAGGCGGGCATGCCCACGACAGAGGCCATGGACGGTCCCATCATCCCAGGCGATGTTTTGGTGACGAGCGTGCTCCGGTATGCTACATACATGAAAGTGATTACCGGAAAGTCCAGGAATGTATCAGCATGGAGCACGAAAGAAGAAACGAATGCCACCGATGCCAGCATGGCCGAAATGCTGGACTTGCGGATGATACAGAGCTACGAACAGAAGGTCATGGCTGCCTCCCGGGAGCAGACAGATCCCATTCTGCCGGTGCTGCGGCCAGTGGTTCTGGGCTTGCCGGAGAGGCTTACTGCAGCGAGGGTGACGGACCAGTTTCGCGATGAGGTTGTGCAGGCCTTTGCCCGGCCGACCCTGGTCGACACTATGAGACACATCCAGAAAATGCTTCGCACGTACAGCCAAGAAGACATTTTCAGCGACAAGGCATAGAAGCTAGACAGAGAGGCAGAGAAGCATGAGGAGTGCTGAGCATCTTGGGCATGTAGAACGGCGAGTCATTGGTGCATCTCACTCCAAATCCATGTACACACACACTCGCATACAGGTAATCTCATACATCAATGCAAGCAGCAGCTACAGTGAAAAACAAACCTGCCTTTCTGGCATTTCATCCATGCTAGACGAGCAACGAACATCTCTTACCATGCCTCGTGAAATCTACCTGCCCGAACCAAAAGACGAAGGGAGCCATTTCTATTTTTTTTGACCGAGCCTTTTCGTTTGACTGCGCCTTCCCTAAATCCACGAGTTGCTCCTCTACGCTCACTATGTCCAGGACCCCGACTGTCTCTACGCTGACGTTGTTTTGGATCAAGGTTGTCCTACCTTCGGGCGGCACGGGGGTGAACGGCAGGCCGCATTCCCATCCGCCTCGAGACTCGGCGCTCCACGGTAGACGTTAGTTGTATCCCACTAGATGGGTCTTGGGGGCTCACCTTCTTCACAGACTCTTTTTGCCTGTTTGCAGGCCGTTAACGACGTTCTCGGCTATGACGACAAGTACCAGGTCATGATCGACGCCAACCAGGTCTGGAGCGTCCCCAAGGCAATCGGAACAAGACGCACCTCGTCGAGTTCAGCCCGGGTCGACGTATGGGACCTGGCCATAGCACATGTAGACGCCCTCCCCCGTCCCGTTCCCGGCAACAAGCGATACAGTTTCGCGGTGCCAGACCGGCTTACCTACGGCCTGGCGACCACGATTATCGGAGAGAACTTTCCGTGGGCCAGCTCCAAGGTGTCGAAAGAGGTTCAAACACCCAATGCATCCCACGGCCTCGACGGCGAAACAGCTGCCAAGGAGCTGGGACTCGCGTACCAGACGTTTGGGCAATCCGTCGTTGGTCTTGCAGCACAGGCAGAGAAGATGGAAGGGGCCTCATCTGTCGTACATTAGAGCTCGCCCCCAACACAAAATGGATATAAAGACTGTTTATAGTAAAGCCATGGAGTGGCCGGTCCAGCCAACACCACAGTGGACAAACTGCGTGTCTTTCCGATGCTGTCAACTATAGGCTCCTGTTCGCATTGCACACGGAAGTGCGGGTTCTTTTGGCATCTTGTCACTGAATTGGAACATCACGAATCGGTCGGCCAGCGTCAGGAGCCACGGAATGGAATTGCGGCTGGGTGCAGTAACTATATAGTGGTCTGTCGGGTTTGCATGCATCGTACCGGCATCCATGCAGACAACGCGGCCAGAAGCGAGGTTTACGGGCTCTTGGTCGGTATGGGGGTTTGCCCTCAACTCCTGTACCTCTCTTTCGAGCTCTGTGCAGCCACGAAAAGACGGTTGTCAGCAAAGGGGCAAAATGCCCTACGAACCAAACTGACTGCCGAAAAGGGCGGCGAAAAAAAAAAGTGGGTGAGAATAAGAATCGGGTAACAGTTAGTCAAACTAGAGAAAAGACCACTACGTTGCAGCGGTTTGACGTTAATAGCCCTATGAGATACGCTAAAAGTGTGGGTAACTCTTAACTACGGGTGGGTGAGCAAAGAGATCGTCCACCCAATGAGAGGGAGCACATCCGCCAAACTGACGAACCAACCAGACAACCCGGACTCGGGCGACCAGAGAAAAGGAAGAGAAGAGAAGGACAGTGACGGTCGATGGATGGGCAGAGAGCCGCAAGCAGCAGCAGCGCGGGCCAACGGTGGTCGGACCGGCCGCCAGCAGGTTGTGGCTGTTTGTTGTTAGCGTCCATTCACATTTACTATTTACACAGCAATTGACGAACCTGTTTTCAAGTTGATATTAATATCCCGCTTCTTGCCTGGTTTGCCGCCGCCCCATGTCTACTCCTACCCTCTCTTGTCTGTGCTCATCGCAGCCCTGTCGCCAGCTGAAGCTATTCCTTGAAGCCCCTCCCAATAGTGCACTTTGTTTGTGCACTTGTATGCAGGCAAAACAACCCCCTCCCTGGCTCAGGGGCCACTCTCGGCGATCTAGCCGCATCAGACGTGGACAAGGCTGTGTTTGGGCGTCCCTGCTGCTTTGTTCTTTGCTTGTATCGTACGAGTATGGGAACTCATACTCTCTGTTTGGTCAAGTTGTATGCGCGCAAACACACCGCATTGATCGCCAGCCAGACGAGGGAGAGAGAGAGCAGAACATCGGACCAGGGAGGTGAGATTTTGGCGAAGCTCGACTGCTGTTGGTTCTTTTTCTTTTTCTTGTGTCCGTTTTTTTTCTTTTTTGCAGTCTCTCTCTGTCGTCCCACTGGCCAGCCCAGCCCTCCCACAACAAATACTTCTGGGCCCTGCCCATGCACGGCCACGCTGTCATATCACCTCCCCATTGTTTTTATGTGTGTCTCATTCTGCTGCTTTCTCCTACCCTCATTTTGCGAGCATTGTTGCTACAAAGTACTTGCCCAATGTCTCTGGTGGCTTTCCCGTTTCGTCGTCCAACATGCTACATGCCGGCATCCAGCATGGGCTCTTGCATTGCACCATCTCCCAGTCTTGGCCATAGGGTTGGCCGTGGCGGCTGGGGGATCATGTTCAGATGAAGAGGTGCAGAAGTAGAAATGAACAGACAAGGAAAGAGGCAGAGCCGTCATTCTAAATCGACGAAAAACAGAAAGCACATCCGACCCAAAGGATGCGGCCTTCGGCGACCGCGGGCTAGGAACAATTCGTCAGACAACAGAAAGCTGCTTTTGGCCATGGCTTTTTTTCTTCTTCTCGCTTCGAATGCAAGCCACACTCGTTGCAGCCAGCCCCTTGGCTAGATCTCGCTACGCTTTGCCGTTTATTGATCTGGCCTGCGTCCCTTATTAGCAGTAGCTGAAAGATGGGCTTGTCTCTGAGGCGTATGAGGAGAGATGAATGGGAACGAAAGAGAAAGAGAGCACTCAAGAGTGAGTACTCGGAAATTGAGTACTTGGACAGCGAGTACTTGGACAACGAGCACTACTCAGAAAACGAGAATGGCCTGAGCATGCAGTTCCCGTCCCACGTCCCGAGTTGCACATGCAGTCATACAAGGGGAGGCACAGTCAAACGCCCGGAATGTGTCCTCATCCGGACAACCAAGTCACAGAGAGGTATCGTCCGTATGTGCATTGGCCTGTCTCGGTACGCGCTGCCCGCTGCTCGTCCCGGTGATTCTCTCTCTCCACCTTGGTACGCAAGTGACGCCCATCTCACCGTTCAACAAGGAACGTAGAACGGTGGCAAGCCACATGCTGACCACTCTCGCTCTCTCTGTGTTTGTGTGTTTCGCGTTTCGCGTTTCCTTTTTCTCTTCTTTGTTTCTTTGGCTGCTTCGCGCAGATCCTTTCTGAACTTCCCCCTCCTGACCTCCGTTGGGATTGCGTATGTGTCCGTATGCTGCTTTTGTGTTAATCCATGATATGGAAGTGTCTGGTTTTTTTTTTCCTCTTCATATCTTTTTGTCACATACTCACCAGCTTCCTCCATCTCCCCATTCTCATCCTCCTCCTCCTCTTGCTTTCTTACACTTCCCGACTTCGCCCCCTTGTCTGCTGCTATCTAACCGCCCCTGCCCCGTGGCTGCCTCGTCGCCAACCTCACTCTTCACAAGCCCTCCTGCCTCCTCATTCTTCTTTCCCTTTCCAGCTTGAGCTTTGGCCTCGGCCCCCTCATCTTCCCTTCCAGGTACCTCAATACCTCATTTGCTCTATCGCTTCAGCACTTTGGCCAGCTCGCTGCTTACCGCGTTGCCTTAGTGGCAAGCACGCACGACCTGTTCGTACCAGAGAACCCTCCCCGTTGGGGACCATATCCTCTCCCCCCCTTGCCCGCCTCTCCGGGCCCTCCCCTTGTGTGTGTGTGTTTTCTTTTTCTGTTGTTGTTTTCTAGCTCCCAGCCATTCGACTTCATCACACCGTAGACCGGGGGGGGCATGTCGGATATCCCATCGCTCTTCGTGCTCTCTTCCTCTTGTTTTTTTCTTGTGTTCGTCTTCTAGCAGATCTGCTGTACGAATGGTTGCCCCTGCATTTTCTCTCTTGATCCCGCAACCTCTCCTTCAACTGTCTCCTTCCTCTCGCTCGGTATCGCCCCCATTTCACTTTTCTGTTTTGTAGCCGTGCTTTCTTTTGTGTTTCTTCTCGGAAGAGCATGTCTTAGAGAGACAGACGCCCCACAAAGACTCAGCCCCGAGGTCCTAACACCTCGTACATGCACGCAGGCAGCCCGGCTAGCACATCCAGCAAGCAAAAAAGCACTGCCACGCTTTCCTCTCATCGACACGAACATGAACCTGGTCTTCGACATGGATTCACAACGGCGCTCAGCGATGTCTTCTTCATCCATCAGACGACAACAATTAAGAATGGATGGTCGATGTGATGCTGCTATGAAGTCTCGGCGGTGCGGGAAGAGAATATGCTCCTCCTCCTCGCGAGGACATTTGTGGTCATATCTGCTGGCCATGCTGCTGTTTCTCGTCCCAAGCATCATGGCTCAGAGAGATCCGAGTAAGTCGAGTTCTGTTCCTAGTTCCGTTCCTGGCCCATGACTGCCCTTGACTTTGACCGTGCACGACTAACAAGATATCTTTCCCCCCCCCCCCCATCCAGTCAACAACTTTTGCCGGCGCTTTGGACACCAGACCACGGTCGTCGACCGCCGGCTGTACATTGACGGCGGCCTCGTCAACTGGAACCCCATGCAGTCGTACCCGGCCAACTACAGCAACACATACCTGCTGTACCAGGACCTCGACCACGACTCGAGCGACGGCATGCCCCAGCTGTACGCCAACCTGTCCAAGAACAGCTCGATTCCCGACGTCAGCGGCGGCGTCCTCTGGGGCGACAGCGTCAACAAGATGTTTTATCTGTTTGGGGGCGAGTACTACCAGGAGCCGCCGCCGGCGACCAACTTCTTGCTGTACGCATACGACATCCTCAACAACCTTTGGGTCTCGCTCGGCCCGCCCCAGCAGGTGGCCATCAGCGCGGTGTCCTACGGCGCCGGCACGGCCGTCTCGGAGCGCGGCGAGGGCTACTACTATGGCGGCTGGCTGTCCAACAACACGGTGGCCGGCTGGACGGGTCCGGCGGTGGCCACGACGGGGCTCGTCAAGTACGAGATGGACACCAACTCGTGGACCAACAGCTCGGGGCCGGACGACGTGCGGCGTGCCGAGGGCATCCTGGTGTATCTGCCGGCCGGCGACGGCGGACTGCTGGTGTATTTCGGGGGCATCCGGGACCCGTACCGCAACGGCACCGTGGAGGGCCAGTCGCTCGACACCATTTTCATCTACGACGTGCTCAGCTCCAAGTGGTACGAGCAAACGGCCTCGGGGGCCATCCCGGGCGACCGGCGGCGGTTCTGTGCCGGCGCCACCTGGGCTCCGGACCACTCGAGTTACAATATGTAGGCCCCCCCCCCCCTCCCTCTGTTTCTCCGCCTACCGTTGTGATTGCCCCATGCCCCTGGCCTTCCCTTGCCTTGTTGTTGTTGTTGTCCTTCTACGGGCTTGTTGACACTTCTTCACAGCTACCTCTACGGCGGCGCCAGCATGCCCCCCGACACGAGCGGCTACGACGACGTCTACGTCCTGTCGATCCCCTCGTTCACCTGGATCAAGCTGTACCCAACCGACGGCAACTACACGGGCCAGTACCCCCACCACAGCATGGCCTGCAACGTCATCTCGGGCGCGCAGATGCTCATCATCGGCGGCACCTTCCCGCTGAGCGACGACTGCGACGTGCCCCAGCAGTGGGGCACCCACAACGCCGACCTCACCGAGCCCAACGACGTCCTGTGGCAGCTGTTCGACACCAACACCACCACGCCCTACAGCGTGCCCGACCCCATTGTCAGCGCCATCGGCGGCGGGCCGTCCGGCGGCGCCACCAAGACGGCACCCGCCAGCGGCTGGAACAACACCGACCTGCCGATTCTCATCACACGCACCGCCACCGTGGCCGCGCGGTCGCCGACGCGGTCGATCCCGGCGGGCGACGGAGAAGGCAAATCCGGCCAGGGCTCTTCCTCCCTCAGCAAGGGCGCCATCGCCGGCATCGCCGTGGGCGCCGCGGCGGCCGTGTGTCTGGCGCTGGCCTGTTGCTGGGGCATGGCCCGGCGGTACCGGGCCCGCCAGAAACGGCAGCCTCCTCCTCCGAACGGAGTAGAAGGTCCACCACCCGAATACGCCGCCGGCCCTCCGCACCAGCCCTACCCAGCGGGCGGATCCCCTCCGCACCAGCCGCACATGATGATGATGACGCAAGGCGGGGGGTACGGGCCGGCGTCGCCGGCCGGACTTGCCAGCGGCGGTGGTGGGAGCGCGCAGTACTACCCGTGGCCGCCAGGGATGAGCCCCCATCCAGGAGGAGGCGGCGCACCCTCGCCGGTGAGCGCGTATCCGGCGGGCATGTACGGAGCGGCATCGCCACCGCCCATACCGATCGAGCTGGCGGCTGGGGAAGGGGGGGGTACCGGAACCAACGCCAGCAGTGTCCCCGGCGGCGTCATCGGTACGCCTTGTGAGGCCGCCAAGATGGACGACCAGGGCCGGGCGTGGTCGCCGCAGGTCAGCGAGGTGCAGATGTCGTCGCCGCAACGGGCACACATGCCCGGGTCGCCGGGCGGAGGCGAGGGGAGTCCGGGGGCGGACGACGGGGCCATGGCCGGGTCGCGGTCACCGGTCCACCACGGCATACAGGAGCTGAGCGCGGATACGCGTCCGTAGCAGAGTCGGCAGAGCCCGACGAGCCAGGCGAGCCAGTCGAGTCGGACGAGCTACCGGGCGCGGGAAGTAGCACGGCTGCAGCACCGGGACGGGCATGTAGGAGATGCCGGTGGAGGCATGCACAACGCATTCTACCAACCATAAGCAAGGGACGCCGCCAAGAACCATGGGATTGTTTCTTTTATTGTGTGGCTGTTCTGTTGGCTGTTGTTCTTGTCACTCTCTCATATCTTGTTGGATTCCCTATTTGCGTTGTTTGGTCTGTTCTGTCTGGCCTGTCTCCTTCTTTTGTTTCTTTTGTTTCTTTTTTGCTATTCCCTCACTCCTTACAAGAAGTGGTTTGTGTATGACGATGATATCATGGTCCATGAAGACGGCGGGTTTTTTGTTGTCTGGCTGGGAAATTCAGAGAAAAGGGAGAGAACGGCGGAAGAAACCGGGGGAAGACACGTGTACGTGGCTTGGACAATGGCGAAACCGCGTACGTTGGTGTTGTCGACATGGATGTTGTTGTCTCTCCTTTCCGCCCTGGACGCCGATGGTCTCAGGACAGGGCCTGGGAGCTCGCTAGAATAGTGACTAATACCAACTCCCTATTTTGGTTTTTGCTCTGTGTTCTGTAACGGCATATGGCTACAGAATGGCGGTCTACCTAACTGCAGTGTCTAACCAAAACGTCCGAGCAAGAAGAGAGAAGCGGCAGAGCGCCACAGTCTTGCAGCAGCCAGCATGGCTTTGCCCCAGGCACGCGATTTCAGCCTTGCCTCAGCTCAGGACAGCTCAAGACCGGCCCAGGACAGCTCAGGACGGCCCAGGACAGCCCAGGACAGCCCAGGACAGACACCCAGAAAATGACGGAGTCGCCTCCGCCAATGGCTCGATCGCGTCACGCGGGCTGAAGCCATTTCCCCTCGGAATGGCGACATTTGAGATGGGATCTACATACTTTGCCCCCTCTACGGTGTACTCCAGGCCACTCCAAGGGCTACTCCGGGGGCTGCTCCACGGTGTATCGCAACTACACCATACTCTCCGCGTTGTTAGCACCCGGTCCTACATACCAACTATGTAGTAGAGCTCTCGGACTCCCAGCTGTCTGGACCTGTCCGTGCCAAGAAGCGCGAAAGAGCAGATCACTGCACACACCACCAACCCACAGACACAGACACACACACACACACACACACACACACACACACACACACCGCACGCACGCACGCACACGTACCACACGTCCAAGCACACGCAACACACGCAAGGGACGGAAGGATGTCGTACGTGCACGCGCACGCGCACAGTGAGATTCTGCGCAGGACGGGAAGATAGAAAACTTTTAAGAAATTTGGTCTAAAGAATCCTCTCATTGATAACCTTGTTTTGACAAGGGGGGGGGGGGGGGGCATAAAAAAAACACACAAAGGTCACAGGATGGAGATGATAAAAGGAACACACACTGAACTAGCGAAACCGGATCGGCGAGGATGTCTTGATGGACAAGGAAATGAACGAGAGAAGGAAGCCTCCAACCGGAATGAGACTGCGATAAACATCCGAGTCCAGATTGCAGGAGACCTTTTGTCGGGCGCGTCCTTTTCGATATCGCTGTCCTGAGATGAAGATGGACGCGACCAAGGCTCCCCGATTGGAAAGGAAGCGTTGACTCACACTCGAACAAGCAAAAAGGAAGAAGCAGAGAGAAAGCGAACAATCCGGTGTCGGCGCCTTGTTTCGGACAACAAGGCCACCGCTAGATGGGCTGGATGGGCGCCGTAGCCTGTAGGGCTGGAATGGAGCAAGATACTTGTTATCTGCCACTGAGCGTTGCTGCATCGGCGGGGGGGAGTCTGAGAGCTCTGCGCACATCGCAATGTCCCCGTCCTGCCGATATCGCTTTTGCACCTCCCGAAGGAAAGAACGCCCCAGGGAGCACGGCTTGCCGCGGTCGGTCTGACTGTAGCTCTCTGTGTGCGACACGCTGTGGAACTTGCTTTTTCGGTCGCGCTTTCTCGATACGGCAATTCTTCTCTAAGCAGGAGCAGGGGGGGGGATGCAGGTCATGCTCAGCCTTATCTCGCTGATGAACTTGGGTCACCTGGGTGTCTGAGGAGGCCCGGGAAAAATCGGAGGGACCACCCAAGACAATAATTCCACCGCGATATGCTACGATTTACCGCCGTACTGCAACGACAAACCACAGAGGCGAAAAAAAGACAGAGGGGGAGGGGGGGGGTTTGCAGGAAGAGAGAGTAAAGAAGTTTGAAAAAAAGCAACGCAAGCTACTTTTCAGACACAGTAAAACAGCTAATCTCTGTTTGCCGCCGGAAACGGGAAGCTATGCTTAGGGATCGTGTTTCTCTTCAGTGTCTTCTGTTTCTTCGATTTCTTCACCTGCTCGGTCCTTTGCCGGCGGTGAAGAACAATTGGCCACCCGATTTCGAATAAAAAATTCTACAAATTTGATTCGATTTCTTCCTGAGTCATCCATGGCAGCTATGCCATGAACGTGGAAGAGCAAGTTATTAGTGATGGAAATGGGAAACGCCTTCGACTCGGCGAAAACAAACAAACAAAAACACCCCATGTGACTCTTGTGCCGTCGAATGGACTGATCCACCGTTTTCCTTTTTTGGGGGGGGGGGCTTTCTGTTGCGAAACTCCAAAGCTCGTAAGCTATGCAACTCGTACTCGTACAGTGCATTCCTACACGCCTCTCCTTAGCACAACGTGTTGTCTGTGCCCACCATCGTGCGCCGTTTTTCTTTTTCTTTTCTTTTTCCTGACGTTTTCTTCCCACGACAAAACGGGTCCAGCCCCCTCGGCCAGACGGACCGACGACGGCCAGTGGGACAGAATGGAGGGCGAGAATAAGCCGATATGGAAATACCGACAGTACATGGCACTGCGTTACCTAACGATTGCTGCAAACACAGCGAATAACCTTTTGCAAACCACACACACGCACACACACACTTAATAGGGAGAGCTCTTTTTTAGTGCTGTAACTGATCGACCACCCGCCTGGTGCCGGTAGTTTGGGGCTAGGCGTGTGTCCTTCATGATGAACTGCTGCTCGGCTGGCATGCCATGATGTAAGAAGATACTCACAAACCCCTCCCAAACTAGGGAAATAGTGGAGGCATCAGGAAAGGGAGGGAAGCTGCAAACACGAAAAGGAACTTTTGCGAAAGTTGCCGAGTCGTATTCTCCCGCGCGCGCGTGTGTGCGTGTGTACCTACCTACCTACCTGTATCTTGAGAAAGGTCTAGACCTGTTCGTCCTAGACCCGTTCGTCGACGTTCGTCGATGCTGTTAGTCACTGGCCACCACGCCAAACAAATTAACGAAACCCGTGGTTTTCTCCTGAAGCTAAGTTTTCGCGTCGAGGGAGAAGGGGGCCCAAAAATAAAACAAAATAAAATAAGCCAAGAAAAAAAGAACCAGGAACGGCGTCTTTGTCCAACTTGTTCCCCTTTGTGTTGTTTGTGCTATTTTGGGCACCGTGCTGTTCTGGGTTGCGAGTAATGGATCAGGCACAACGTGATCACTAAGATACGATGTTGATGCTGTCATTGGTGTGTAAGAGACACAAATCACATTCCGCCGTCCGGTTATTCTGGAACCAACCCTCCCTTCTTATCCCGCGCATCAGCTGCAAACGGGAAAGGATTTTGGGGTTCCGGCCGTCTGGCGTGTCGGGCTTTTTGACCGGGGGGAAGAGGGGGGTACCTGCAGCCCAAGGAGGCAATGATGAGAAAGGAAGGACTTGGGCCAGAGAAAAGAAGAGCAAGAAAACACACACAGCTGGTCGCTGACACGGCTATCTGCCCGTCTCGGCCAGTCAAGCGAAGCACACCCAACCAATACCGGCTGGCACGCACACAAATGCAGAGAACGTGCATAGCAAAGTAGAGCCTATTGCATAGATGCGATAGGTTGCCATAGGGCCAGAGACTAGAGGCAGTTCAGGCATCAAGACACACAAAAAGGGTGTGAATGCTGCATGGGCCTCACCATATGTGATCAAGTTTTGCTCTCTTTTGTTTTGCGATATACGATATAACTACGATATTGGATAGTAGATATATGCACGTTCTTGAGAGTGCCTGCCAGTGGGATTGAACCTAGCTTGGGCAGTTCTCTGCAACAGGACGTGGGGGTTCAGTTTCAAAGTCAATTTGGGCTCGGGGCATCCATTCCTTTGCCAATGGGCTGCTTCTGGACGGCTGCATTCTGTGGACTTTGTGGTTTTTTTTTGTTGCTACTATCAACCTCGGGTCAGATAGGAGGAAAGGATGCAACAATCCCACGATGTGGGCGAGGTTTTTTTTTTTTTTTTTTTTTGGCGTCTGTGGTGGCTTTTTGCTGCCAATACAGTTTCAATGTACGAGTAGCCCGGTTGTCTGTTTATGCTATCGCCCCAGCAGTCACTGCTGCATACTCGTGCCATGTACATAGTAGTATCGGTTCCTTCTCGGTGTCCCTTTTCGTTGTCAATTGCCGTTTTTGTTGTTTTCTACGGCGCAATACCCATTTCGCTAGTCACCTCCTCCTTCTCTCTCTCTCTCTCTTTTTTGGCTTCCTTATCTCTCCCTCTCTCATAGACACATGTGAGCAACGCGGGCGGCTGGGAAGAAACGCACTGGGCAAATCTAATCGCTCGGGTATCAAAGAGGACCCTGCATCGGTTTCCCCTAGCATTATCTTGCTTTTACCGCCCTATGATCTGGGTTTATCTTTAAGCTTTGGTATTCCGCTCTTTCGGCTTTCCTTAAGCCGATGGTGACCGCAAACATCCACACACACACACACACACACACGAGGCAATGAGACGCCAAAGTGGAAAGATAGACGACTGCAGGGAGAGTGGACAGGGTCAATGGTGAGGACAGCAGGGGTGGGGGGACGGCAATGAAATGTGGGTTTACAAAGAAACACAACCTGAAATGTGACAATGCTTCCTACATGGGAACGTCAGACCAAGAAGAGATGCAATAAAGGTAAGCGAAGTGAGCAAGCAAACCTGCGAACTATCGTGGGATGCCCCGTGTAGGATGTGTGATGCGTGTGGGATGAGAGTTAGAGTGAGGAATTAGGAATTAGGAATTGGCGGGCGCTCTGTTATCAGTTGACGGCACAGGCACAGGCAGGCACACGTGGTGATCAGATCGACAGGCCATCGAGCGAAAACAAGGAGGGAGCGTGACCCTTCCAGAAACAGATCCGCCGAAAAGGGGGAAGACAAGGGAAACAAGTCGCACACAGCCGTGGGATTTGTGAGACATCATTTCCCCTGGCTAAGGAAAATAATGAATCGTCGGCTTTTTATCAAACGATGCTCCATCCGGACCGAGCTCAGCAAAAAAGGGCATTGCTAGATTTGTGAATTGCGCGAAGATCCTAGCCGAAACAGGGTCTCTGTACGCCTCAGGGGGAAAGGAAATGGACAGATCATGGCGGCACGGCAAAGGGTAAGAAAGAGAGACGGCAGTCGAGGTGTGAATGACGAGGCTCAAGACAAGGGTGAACGAGATAGGCAAATCAATATGCCGTATATTACTGAAGCTGGCCAGCTGCAATGGAATTGGAATGCACTAAAACGGCAAGCCGACAGAGGTCCATGCATGCTCCGCAGGCCATGCACAGGCCATGCTTGTTCCATTGGGCGAGCATGGGCCGGTCAGGCTGTGCTGGCAGGATGCGAGTGGAGGAACACTGCTTTGTGCGTTTGAAATATGACGAACAAAACAGCTACGGAAGACAAAAACGACCGAAATCGACCAGTCGACCAAAGCCGGCATGAACGCCATGCAAGCCGTGCATGGCCAGAAAGAGCAAAGTGAAATAAAATAATAAAAATAAAAATAAGGAAAACAATGAGGAGTGGCGAGAAGCAACCAAAGGAAGGCGTAGAAGGTGGATAGATACCCGGCTGACCACGGGAAGGACGAGGTCAAACAAAAGGAAACAAAACATACAAAAAATACCGTGCAGGACCTTTGCCCGTAAGTGTCGTGCATGCATCGCTTTCACTTGTAAACTTGCCCGGTTCAGGACAGACACACCAACCTGGGGGATACTTGGCATTTGCCGTTGTTCGTCGCTAGTGCGGATGTACCTGGCCGTGCATGGCCAGTAGTTATATCCATCCATCTTTAGAGTCGTTTCCAATGTGCTGTTCCATCCAACACAAAGCAGGGCGCGCCCCCACAGGGACGGCAGACACGGGCTGCGAAGTGTGTGTGTGTGTGCCTTTCTTTCCCAGCTTGCCCGGCTGAAGGCCTGCATAAAAAGGAATGTGAGGAGCAGTCCGTGTGTGCCTGTGGAAGAGAGCGCGCACGCGCGCGCGCATGTGTGTGTGTGTGTGTTGTATCCTGCCGATGCCTTAACAAACCCAGATGTGCCCTCTTTCTTCCTAGCCGGCTAGCTTGGCTGCAGGCTCTCGGCCGTTTCGGTTGCCGGGATGGTAAACTGAGGAGACAAGAGAAACACCCCCACGCCCGTGCCATAGTCGTCGTTGCAATGGAGGAGGAGGAGAGGGGAAAAAGAGGGAGACAGAACAGACGCCAGTCTACGACGACGAGTACTGCTACTCTGCTTCCAATTGCTGACAAGACGAGAACAGATAGGACAAGGCCGGGCAGACATGCTCGAACATTGATGTGCTATGCAACCAAGACATCTTTTAACACATGGCTAGCCCTTTTCGAAAGCCCATTGGCCAGTTTGGGGGGACACTGTGTGCCAATTCGTCTGTGAAGAGAGAAGAAAAGGTAGAGCCGGAAACAGCCAGAAGCGTTAACCAGGACCAGAGGGCAGATGCCGCAAACACGCAACTTCTTTTGTATTTTTCGTCACCAATGTGACGCAGCATGGGCAGCGAAGGCCGCCCATGGTTGGCCGTGAATGGTTGGGTTTGTTTCGAGTTATTGATTTGCTTGTTCCTAATTTTTTCTTCTTTTTTTTTCATTCTTGTCGTCATTTGTTTCGTCCCTTCTTGTCCCGCCTGCAGCTGTTCTGCATGTATCTATGCAATTTAACTACATCGAGAATTGCTTCGCTGGCCGCTCGTGTTCGCTTTCAGAGGGACGCCTCAAGGAAGACACGCTCTCAGTCTGCGGCCGGTACCTACGAGTACTGTACTCCTCCTCGGGCGCACCTTTGTGCACGTTCGTATTGTCCCACCGCTTCTTGCTACTCATTGGTGGCCCACGAGCATGCACAGACGATTCAGATTGGCAGCTGCATCACGTCTCCGTTGGGTAATGGAAACGGGGAGCCAGGTAGAATTTTTTTCTCTTCTTCTTTTGACCTCCGCCTGTTTCTGCTTGTTTCTGCCCAGTGAAAAATTTTCAGTTCTTTCCATGTTCCTTTCTTTCTGCCATTGATCCCTGCATTGGCTTGCCCGCCTTTCCTTTGTCTCACGAGTGCAACACAAAATGGCGGAGAGAGAGAGAGAGAGAACAAAAGGACGATACTCGTACAGTGTGTAGTGCGTGTGGTCCGCCTGGCATGGGACCCCATTGGCTGCCCCTCTGGCTACCCCCTCATATGCATGGCCATCAAGATTCATGAGACGGAAGGGAGGGGACAAGAAAGAGAAACAACAGCAGCCGCCAGGGATACACCAGGGGACAACAGGGACAACGGGACATTGTCTGGAATACCAGCCCGCCTTTTCCCAACAAACTGACAAGCGAGTCGTCACAGCCGCAGAAAGTCTTTTTTTTTTTTTTTTTTTTTTTTTTTCCAGACAAGACGGTATCAAGTCAGACAAAAAAGCAGGGCAGGTACAAAAAAATGGTGGCCATGTGGTGCCAACACCTGACCCTGTTTTCCTGGGAGGGTATGCTAATATTATTTTACCGGCTATACCTATGAACTAGTTACTAACGATAGCTGTTTTGTTCTTTGGGGAAGTCGAGTTCCGTGGAAAGTGATGGCCTTGCTTTTGGGGGGTACAGTAAGACAGCAAAGAGAAGCTGCCCAGCAAATGTGCAATACACTGTCAGCAGTGTGTTATACGGAGACATACAGGGCACCGGCCAATCGTGATCTGTCGCAATGGATGGCTGGGATGATGGGGGCAGCAGGCGGCTAGGTTGCGCCTTCTCTCCACTGGACTCGCGTCAGCTGCTTTTTTTGCAGAGGTCGAGGTCGCCTAAACCCAGTCGAGGATCACCTTTTCGGCTTACCTCATAGCGGACCCTCTCTCTTGACAGGCCTTTTTTCCCTTTTAATTTCCTGGTTTTCTGAATACTGACGACTCGATTGCTGGCTCTTACTGACTCCTCCTGACGCCTCCAACAGACAAGGGCACGGGAACGTCCAACTGACTGACAGACCCTCACCTCCTTTTTCCTCACTCCTCACTCCTCACTCCTCACTCTTCTTGCCCTTTGTATACTTCCCCGCCCGAGGCACCCGTGAGGCCCGCGAGCCCGTGAAAACCGCCGTCCATTGCGCAAGCCTGGCTGCTTTTAGTGCACACGCAATCAATATAATACCATGTAGAATTAAGGCGTCTTGTGCCGACAGCCCCCTCCCCTTTGGTGCTGTGGCACAGCGCGGCAACAAAAGTCCCATGTTCACGGGATCTTACAACGTGCGAGGGCCCGGCGGCAGTTTGCTGCTGTTGCAGTGGCCAGCCATGGGTTTTTTTAGTGTGTGTCTGCGTGTGTGTCTGCGTGTGCCGGTTCTGGTAACAAATCATTTTCCAGAAGTCTGGTACACTTTCAGGGCACAGCTCCCTGGAGCCAACGCTGCCGAGTCAGCAGCACCCGCACAGTACATAGTATTCTTACGGGCATCGTACTATGTAGGTAGGTAGTTGCTCACATTCACTACGAGAATTCTTCTTCAGTGACGACGTTTCTCCAGTTTAAACGGCTGCGTCGGCGCTCGCCTGTGGCAACACTGGCGGTGTGAACGCGTCAACGGCGCCGACGCATTCCAGCGGTCGACGAAAGGAAGAGGAAGAAGTTTTGTGTGGTCTTGCGTGGTCTGTGTGTTCTGTGGTGTCGGCGGTTCTTTGTCGAACAGTCCAGCCATGGTCCAGTGTGTTTGTCCAGCCAGTCCAACCTGTCCAGCAACGGTCGTGCCTGCCCTCCCTGGCTGCCCATCCTCGCCGACGCACCCCCATTGGCCAAGGCCGTTTCTGGGGCACCTGGGCCTTTCTCGTAGATCGTCGAAAAGTCTCCTAGGTCTCCCCTTGGTCGCCTAGGCCGCCTTGATCGTCTTGGTCGATCTCCGCTTTCGGATCCGTCTTTGATGCTGGTGCCTGCCCTGGCCAGCACTGTGACTGACACCACAGCACGCAGCTCGTATGTGTCTTACACAGCGACAGTCAGATACATCCGATACATCAGATACATCAGATACATCAGATACATGTCTCAGGTGTTGAGTATCGGATGTATCTGATGTATCTGACCTGCCGCGCACAGCCAGGACAATACGTGCACGGCATGCCGCAGCCCGTCCAGAGAGGTACCTGCCGTCCCACCGCACCGCTGAGGCTACTTTATTCTTTCTTGTCTTTGTGGCTTCTGTGCTTCTCCAGTGTCTCGTGTCTTATTCTCTCGCCCAGGTCCCAGGGGCCGGGAATTCATTTTTATCGATTAATATTGTTCACTGTTTCCACTGTTTCCACAGTCTGCCGCAGCCTCCCACTGTACAGCATAGCGTTTTGGTCAGGTCCCTGTCCCCTTTGCTCGGCGCGATCACGCAAGAGGGGAGTCATACTTAGTGCACACTAATACTGTTGCTACCACCTTTGTGTTTTCCGGGAGGGCTGTTGCGCGCTCGTCCCGGCGGCGCTCGCTTTTCTTTTTTGGTCTCGTCTGTCCTGTCTCCTATATGACTTCGGCCAGTCCCCGGTCGTGCCTTCCTCTTGCTCTCCTCCTCTTCCCAACCAAGGACTTAAAGACTTTGTAAATCCAACCACGCAGACGGTCCTGCCTGCCCTGTTCGTATTGCACTGACAACCCTATTGCATTCTCCATCCACCTCCGCCGCTCGCTCTTCCCATCACAACTACGGCCTCGCAGCTCAGGTCACGGCAAGAACCTACGTCATAACCAGACGGCCACTTTCTCACGGCTGCCGTTTCTGGGCACAAAGTCGATTCTGACCAATTTACGCGCCTTCCTTGAACTCACCTGAGTCTCCTTTCTCGTCTTTTCTCCTCGTTTCGTTCGCTTTCTCTCCTCTCTTCCTCTCCTCTCTCCTCCTCGCTCTCTCCTTTCTCTCCGTTCCTTCGGCTTCCGTCTTTTCAACCGCCGTCTCAACCCCTTCGCAACACCAATTGTCCAATCAACCACGCTATCGCTTCCTGTGACACTCCAATCAGGCACTAGAGTCCGCTAGACTTGCACGCCCCTCATTTTACACCTGCCCACTCCTATCGCTATCGGACTCTGCAGACCGCAGCCGTTCTGCTGCTACGGAGCAATTCTCCTCCTCTCTGCTGATCCCGTCCTGCGCTATCCACCGGACGCACTAATTCCTCATTATCTCTGGCCTGCAAGACCCCCCGCGCCGGCCATTCTCTGACGAAACCCCGCTAAAAACTCTTTTTCCCCTATCTCGCTCGTCGTCGTTCCTGCGTGTCTCTGATCTGAGCGCGAACCATTGCGGCCAGCCGAGATAACCTGCCCGAAATTCCAGCAGGCGCGCCTTCCTGGGTCACAGCCAGGAAATAAGGAAAGCAAAAAGAAAAAGAAAAAAAAAATCAAGAAAACACAGACCACCGAGAAACCGAGAAAAAAAGGTCAGGGGAAAAACTCGGCGAAAACGACAGCAAAGGAGACCACCTGCCAACCCACGCCAAGCTCCACGATCTGGCCCAGCAGACGCCTCTCTTGTTTTATTGTTCGTGCCAGGTCTTTTCGATTCGACAACGGCGCTAAGTCGTTCTCTATCTCTGACTCTTCTCGCGTGGTTGGTTCGCAGCTGATCGCCTGGTGCCGTCCTCGGCTCTTCGACCGGACGGGAAACAGAAAAGGGAGCACCAGAAAAAGAAATAAGAGAGGCCCTGCCCCAGCTGTCACAAAGGGGGCAGTCAAACAGGACGAAACGACAAAAAAAGAAACAACGGGAACAAAAGAAACAAAACGACACCACCGCCGCCGCCGCCGCCGCAAAAGCAACCACGCTCAGACCCTGGGCTACAGGAAAGACTGTAATAAACCGAGCTTCCACTCAACTGGCGCCAAAGAAAAGGACCGGGCCCCTCTTTCACTATCATCCCCAGAAAAGGCAACCGCCAGTGGTGAAAGAAAAATTTCTTCATACCAATTCGCCACCTGCGATAACACAAGCCAGACCTTCACCCACGTTTTCTCGTCACCTAATACCCATCTATAATTTATTACCCACAACCCTTCCCCCCCCCCCCCTCCCCCATTTCTATTGAAATTTTTTTTTACTCTCTTTTCGATCTCCCTTCATAAGGCACATACATAATCTGCAACGCGCCTACTTGGCAGTTTTGCTTCGACCAATTCGCTCAAGCAAAGCAACTTGTACAGCAACACAACCCTGTCTGTGTCTGTCCACCGCTCGCTGCAAGCAGCCTTCACTCTTACACAACAAGTGCATGCACCCCGCTCTTTCTGGCCGCTGCAGCCAATCACAGCTGCCATCCCGCCAATTGTGCGACCACCGCACTCTTCCACAATCCCAGCTGAGATGCATCACTCACGGAGAAAGTCCGGCCACGGCCTGGGAAACACCTCTATGACCGATGTTCGCAAGGCCGCCGACTCGTCCTCGTCGAGGCACAAGTCTTCGTCATCCAAGCAGAGCAGCTCCGGCACCAGCCGTCGGAGTGGCACTTCTCACAGCGGATCCAAGTCCAGCAAGCCGTCCAGCCATGATCGCGAAGACGACTACTACTGGGACGAGGAGCGCCGCGAGAGCTTCCCACAATATTGGTGAGTTAGTCTGTCGCCATGCTTCCATTTTCTCTGCCAGCGCATTACAACCGGCGCCCCCCTCTTTGGCCATTCGCATACCGCTCCTACTTCGGTCGACCTGCATCGTCACCTGATACCCAACTTATTGGACGCCCGATGAGGGGGATCAGCTAGACAGGGGGGGGGGGG
>PCDI01000012.1:844037-1144687 GCA_002778195.1 Raffaelea ambrosiae
CTGCGTTCGCCGGCGGCCAAGCAGCCTGGTCGGACGTGAGAGCCTTTTGCATTGGACCATCCATCACACACCCCCTCTTCGCTCGTGTTCCTGCATGGCATCCCTGTTTCTGCAAAAAGGGAAGGACAGCACCGACTAACCAGATTTCTCGGGACAGCATGACCTGTGAGAAGCAATTCGTGGCAAAGGACGACCGCTTCCTGTACTGCTCAGAAGCGTAAGTAACTCCACGATATACCTGGTTCTTACACGATCTTAGTGTAGCCACTAACAAGCTACAGGTGCCGCGACTACGACCAGGAATACGGCTCGACAATAAGCACCCGCCACTACAGGGACAACTACCAGAAGAGCTCGTATGCCGGCTATGCTGCAGAACGCCCGGAGCCGCGGGACATTATTCCACGCGCATCGCCCTCGCGGCCCAGCTCAACCTACTTCTCTCCACCTTCGACGCCGGCCAGGACGTCCACGACCCTGCCTGCGAACGCGTCCACCTCATCGGCCATCGCCGCGCTGCGGTCGCTGTCCATCCGTGACGCCAGCCCCCCGTCACCCACGTCGACTTCCGGCATCTGGCCATTTGCAAGCCGCAGTCCGGCCGTCACCCCCACCGCTTCCTACACCCGGCCATCGGCCGCTGCCTTTTCCGCCAACTACGACAGTGGGTATTATCGCACGACAGCTCCGAACTACTATGGGGCTGGAAACAGCAGTTCTGCAGCTGGTCACGGTAGCGAGCGGCCACTACCCCCGCGCCGCCCGGGGAGTTATGCACGCCCCAAGAGCATTGAGCTTGTGACTCCACTCATTGGGCAATGAAGGGCCCATGGGGGAGGGTTTGTGCGAACCCTGCATACAGCTTACAGCTCGCAGCTCGCAGCTCACAAATATTTTCTTCCAGTCATGGGACACGATTTGTGTGATGATCAGAAGAAAAAGCATTGGGGGGAGGGGGGCGACAATGGGGGTTCTGTTGGGGTCTTCCTGCTGAAAGCGCGTGAATTGCCTGGCGTTTCTGCGAGTGTGAGGTGAGAGACGCCGACACTGGTGGGAGGGGTAACGAAAGCGAGAAGGCCACGAGCCACGACATGGGCCAGCAGAAAAAGAACGAGGAAAAAGAAATCAACCACGCCGAAGAAGCGACAACCCTCGCACGTACATGGCACCCGAAAAATAGTGTGGGGGAGATACGACATCCCGCGCGCAGTGCAACCCACTCCGCTAACCACCAGGTGTGCGGGGCACCTCGACCGCAAGGAAAGGATGCAGGCCACGGAAAAAAGCGATATCTCATGGACAGAGTTTTCTTCGGTGATCTCCAGGGGGGCAAGGGAGGAGCTTTTTTCAATACGTCTTCCAACCCCTTGCAATTGGCCAGTTCTGGGAGCGGGAGGATAAACTAGCCAGTCGTGATCAAAACGAGCTTGACAAGCCTGCTTGGCCGAGCTGGACGATATCGGGAAGTGGACAGAGGTCCACAGTCTTACTGTGGACTCGGGACAACTCTGTTTTTATGCGGGCATTCGGCGTTGGGAAGTGCGTCTTTCTAGTCTCTACTTTTTCTTTTCCTGTTTTTCTTTCGTTTTTGGTTTGCTTTTCTGGATTGATTCGATCGGGCCAAAACACGCAAGCACACTTGTGCCGGACTGGCCGGTGTTCTACTTGTTTGGGTGTCAACATCTGCACTTTTTGGCTTGAAGCGAACATGGAAGCATATCATATCAGCATGGCTCAGATGGAAGAGCATTGGAAACTCATCACGAATGACGGGACACGGATCACATTGGGAAAGGGAGTTTTATGTTTTCTTATTCTTGCTTACTTTTGTTTTCCTGTTTTTGTTTCACTTTTCAGGAGTATTTTCCACTCATACGACACTGGGGGGTTTTTTTTTTTTTCGGATTATTTTTGGCATACCAAACTCATATTTATTCATACATATACCACCAACACGCATTAGCATATATTAGCAGCAACTGAGACATTCGGGTAAACGAGATCACACAGCATGATTGATTGACTCCCTGCAAAGCAATCTGGCACAATGACAATCTTTGATTACGTGCATGACGAGACGAGGAGGGGGGACACGCAAGGCCCGAGATGGTGGGTATCCCCAGGTCTGGTCTGCTGGTCCCAGCCAGGTGGTCACACACACACACACACGGGGACAAAAAGAGCACGCGCGAGTGAGAGTGTGCAGAGACCACTGGGTGAGGCGAGAAGACTAAGGACGATGCAACTACTATGTACATGGAACTTGAGGCAACCAGACAATCTGTACAACCAAAGTCTTGACCAAGGCAACCTCTACAAACCTTGTATGTAGTCTATGCAGTCTCTGCAGTCTTTGCAAGGATTGTTATGGTTGCGTTGGTTGCAATTTTTACCATTTTTTGCTTTTTTTTTCATTTTTTTTTTTTCATATTCGATTTTTCAGACGTGCACTTGCGGGTGGATAGCCTACTCGGTGTGGACGTTGTGCAACCTTTTGTCCTGCCTGCATGAAGAGAATACGAGGACCATTTCTGTGATATGCCTTCTCTGGGTTTGTTGATGGGTGGGCACGGCTAGCTGGAGAGCTGAGCAGCTGGGCTGATAAAAGTAGGGGCCTTGTGCTTGCGTGTGTGGTTGGATGCGCGTGAGCACGTATTGTCCTTGTGAGTGAGGAGAAGAACGGCTTTTGCAGAAGTATGAACAGAGATACCGAAAATGGGGCGGAGAGAAATAATACAAAATCATTAAAATGCAATTGCTTTTTGCTTTATGAGAAGAATAAATGCGGCTCCATCTATGTACATGGAAAGTCGAAAATGTATGTATGTTAGTTATATAAAAACTATGTTTAGACAAGAAAACCACACGCACACAATATATACGGACCAAAAAAAGGTATTGTGCGTGTATATGTATGCTTTGATGCCTGGTACTTGCTTTTTGCTCTCCTTCTCTTTCTCATCCACTGACGATCCACACACACATACGCACCCACCCGCCCTTACACCGGGCACAGCCGGCCGTTCTGCGTCGGCAGACCGTCGATCTGGCCCGTAATGTACCAGCTTTCGCTGCCCACGCCCGTGGGTGCATAGAACAGGCCGGTCGGGTCCAGCTTCTGCTTGAGCGCATAGAGGCGCGGGTACTTGGAGTCGCCGAAGAAGGCCTGCTGGAAGTTGGGCTCGAGAATGTCGGCCTCGCTCATGTAGGCGCCGGCACCGGGGCTTACGTCGCGCCACTGCTGCATCCAGTCGTTGGTCAGCTTGAGGCAGGCCGCGGCCACGGTCGCCTTGTCGGCGCCGGTATCCCAGGAGATGGCCTGGATGGCGTGCAGCACGGTCTCGCGCCAGGCCGGGTTGACGGCGTTGTCCGGGTACCCGCTGCTGGGGCTGGCGCCGATGTTGAAGGCCAGCATGGTGGCGCCCGCCGTGACCGTGCTGCGGATGGCGGCCACGGTCTCGTTGAAGAGCGTGGCGTTGCCCGTGGCGGGCTCAAAGTTGGCGCGCGGGAACAGGCGGGAGGCCGTCTTGAGCGTGGTGACGCCGACGGTCTCGAGCGGGAAGTGGGCGTACCAGGCGTCGTAAAAGTTGTCGTAGCTATAGTACGACAGCGCGGTGGGGGTGATGCCGAGGGCGGCCCAGTCGGCTAGGAGGGGCGCCAGCAGGGCCTCGAGCTCGGTCTGGGACTGGGTGGGCGCAAAGAAGGGCGCCATGTTGAAGGCGAACGCGTCGGTGCCGGTGGTCAGCAGCTGGAAGTAGGAGTAGGTGCCGGCGTCGACAAAGGTCGGCAGGTAGGAAAAGTACACGCGCATGGCCTCCCAGAAGACGTCGGCGGTCAGGTTGGTGCTGGTGGCGAGGCTGAACGTGGCCACCGACACGGCCAGGACCGGCTTCACTTTCAGGGTGATGGACGTCACCACGCCAAAGGTGCCGCCGCCGCCGCCGCGCATCGCCCAGAACAGCTCCGCGTTGCAGCTGGCGCTGGCCGTCACAAACTGGCCGTTGGGCAGCACGACCTCCATGGACAGGATCTGGTCGGCGGCCATGCCGTACAGGCTCGACAGCGGCGAGTGGCCGCCGCCCAGCATGAAGCCGCCGGTGACGCCGACGCTGCGGCCCTCGCCGCCGACGGCGGTGAAGCCGTACTTCTTGGCCGCCGCGTACAGGTCAATGGCCTGGGTGCCGGTGCCGGCCTTGACGGCGGGGCCGGAGTAGCCGTCCTGCTGGATCGACGCGATGTACTGGATCTGGTTGAGCTTGTGCGTCCAGATGGACAAGGCGCCGGCACCGGCGGACTTGCCGTTGAAGTCGTGGCCCGTGTTCTTGACCACCAGCCGCAGGTTGGCGTGGCGGGCAAAGTTGACCGCGAGCTGGATCTGGGCCACGTTGGTCACGGCCACGGCATACTCGGGGTAGGCGCCGCGGGTGCAGTTGTCGGCGGGCGTCGAGGTGGGCATGCAGGTCGCGCCCTGGTAGAGCGGCCACATGACCGAGGTCGGGTCGTCGGCGCTGGAAGAAAGGTGTTGTGTGTGAGTGCTGTGTGTCTTCGGGGCTTCTCCTTGGCATTTGTTCTCTCTCTCCCTCTTTTCTGTGGTGGGATCTGTTCACTTACTGCATCCATGAGTCGTTGGTCCAGTTGTTGGTGATGGAAGCACACTTGGCCGCGTCCTCCACGCCCCAGTTGGTGTAGCAGGGAGCAGCCAGAGGCACCGTCTTGATCAGGGTGTTCTTGCCCAGCAGCAGGCCAAAAATGGTCCAGACCAGCGACGACGGGTACTGCTTGTCGCCCGGCATGACCTTGCAGGAGAGGGTGCTGCGCTTGGCCGCGGCCGTGCTGTCGCTGCTGTCGTTCTCAAACGTGAAGAGGTCAATGCCCGTCAGGTTGAGCGCAGTCAGGTTGGCCAGGACCGCGTCCGTGAGCTGGACCGTCTCCGACGCGAAGTAGTCGACGGTGGCATTGGTGGTCGAGGCGCTGACATCGTCAGCAGCCGGAGCAACCGTGGACGCATTGGCCACTGAGAAGAGAGGCAAAGACGATGTATGTTAGCAGAAGCAAGACAACGGAAAAAAAAAAAAAAAAAAAAAAAAAAAAAAAAANCGTCCGTGAGCTGGACCGTCTCCGACGCGAAGTAGTCGACGGTGGCATTGGTGGTCGAGGCGCTGACATCGTCAGCAGCCGGAGCAACCGTGGACACCTTGTTGATGTTGTCGCGCATCACACCGACAGTGTCGTCGATTTGCTGTAGAAGAGTCAGAAAAAAAAAAAAAAAAACGAAAAAAAAAACAGCTACGGACAGCACACGCTCGCTCCTGCGGGCGAGGAGGATGCCTATGCCGTCTTGGTCTTGTTTCGAGTTTTGACGGGGGAGAGAAAAAGGAGGAGGAGGAGGAATATGTGATGTTTGGGAAGGCACGCATATATAGGCACGCATGCACGGATGGAACGTATGCAGCACATGTAACATATGTAACACATGTGTGCTCGGAAAGGAAGCTGGCAGGAGCTGCAGCAAACAAATTGCACGTTCGGGGAGCAAGCAGACACACTCACCAATGGCTGTATCGTTGACAGTCAGGCTCTGTGCGCACGCAATGGGCGCAAAGACAGCAGCTGCCACGGCAGCTGCAGTGCTCAGATACATGATGCTGCAGGGGGGTCGGGGAGGCCTAAAGAGGGTGTGAAGAAACGAGCGAATGACTGGGTGAAGACGAGCAAAGGAGGGAGAGGCGAGGAGGTACGGGCGAGGAGGTACGGGCGAGGAGGTACGAATGGTCAGAGAGCGCCTGAGCCAGGAAAAGAGACCGAGGGAAAAGAAGAAATGGACGTGTCTCCAAGGAAGACGGCAGCTTTTAAGAGAGATTTTTTTCCCAGTCCTTGACCCGAGCTTTCATCTCAGTATTGTTCCCAGTGCTACCGAATTCATGCAGATTCCACGTGGCTGCCAACGGATCAGCAATCCAGATCCCTGCTTTCAGGAGGTGACGGCGATGGCAGGCCATCCAGTTACTTCGTCTACTCGTATTGGGTCCAAGGCCATGTTGCTACGTACTCGTACATTGCTCTCGTATGGCGTCTGGCACTTGCTCGACAGAAACGGGGCCTGGCAATATTGGATTGGGACGGCAAGCCGGCACGCATAAACAAACATAGGAAGGAAACCCGGGAAAGAAAAACAGTTGTTCATCGCTGCCCAGCCGCGGATCTACCTCTTCTTTGGGCGAGCTGACAAGGCCAGCCCGAGCTACATAGTAACTTCGGTCAGACGATATGAGACTACACAATGCAGCGGGGGAGCAGACTGGGGCTGATCAGAGAGATGAGCCCATGCTTGCCTTGTGCGTCCGGGGCATCCTCAGATGGAATGGGTGCGGCAAAGGCGGCGGACTAGCAGAGTGGTGGACCCCGGAATAGAACCAGGCCGCCTGGCTGTGTTAGTGACCCGTGCAAGGATAGTCTGCAGCCACAATAACATAATAACATAAAATACAGCCTAAGGTCTCCACAGGCGCGAGTTTAGACGCAGCAGCCAGCGAGCACGGAATGTGCCCACTCTGGGTCTCGTACTACTTTGCATGCAGCTTATTTGTCTATCATGGGAGGCTGGCCTGGACATGGATGGGCCTGGATGTCCTGTCTGAAAGCGGCCTGGCCTCCGACCCATACTACCCGCCATTGTCTTGTCGGACCCAGAGATTAACGGACTCAGGAATGGCATGGGCATGGCATAAGGGTGCCGCGTATGTCCAGTCCTGGGCCACGCTCATTTCGCTGGATGTGACCGTTCAGCGTTCTCGACGAAGCAGACTGCTGGCATATTGCACGCGGCCAGCCGGCTACGCATGGGGCTGTGATCATACAGGTGAGTAGTATTTACACAGCAGTTACTACATAGTATGCAAGAAACGGATCATTGAGAAATCCCGGATTCCCGGCCCTTGGATCTGAGGGAAGCGAAAACAATGGAAGGAGCGAAGGACAAAGAGTGAGAGGGAGGGGGGGGCGGGTAGAATTAGGAAAGAAGGCATGGGACGGGAACGGGGAAGAGCAACGAGGAAGGAGCCGCCGACAAAAAGCAAAAAAGGAAGGAAGTCACCGCCAACTAGTTGACCCTCTTCTCCAACTCACAAAAGTTTCTTCCCCCTCCCCAAAAGAAAACCATCACCAACTTTCAACACCAGCCATACTGTTGCACCGCACGTGGCCATACTGCCTGCCCTCTCTGTCCGTCGGCGACAGGTATCTGCCGGCTCGGTGTTCCTTTTTTTGCTCTCCGTCCGTCTCTCGTCTCTACCCGGCGGCGACGCTCTTCAGGGCCTTCCCTCTTGGCGTTAGTCCTTCGGTTTCGCTTCTTGGCGCCACTGCCCTACAGAAGGAATGGAAGCACTAGTGGCTTCGACCGAAACAGGAACGGGGACGCTAAGCCTGCCACTGTCGACAGGTACTATGTACTCGTACAGCAGTCTACTCGCACTCGCGATGCAAAGATACGAGAGTTATTCGGTGTGTCTTCTTCTGCTGGGCGAATCCTTCAGTACCATACACCACGAGTCCTCCAAAGCAGTAAGGTATGCGTCGAGAAACTTCTCAGGACGCCCCCCCTGCCACTCGCCTATTCCCAGCCTTTTCCGCAACAGGGAACTCTCCACTCTTTGTTTCTTGGTAGCACGCTATCCAGCTACAGGAAAGGCCAGCGTCTATGGGACAAAGGGCTTGCCAGTCCCTTTTGGTCTACATGCATAACTACTCCTAATCTCGAAATACAGAAGCTATCTGCGGCAAAAGAATTAAAACAAAAGGCCTTTCAGGCTTTCACTGAAAAGTCCGTTGCCAATGCCAAGCGTGGCTAGGAGAATCTAAGAGATCGAATTTTGGCTGGCAACCAAACAGCACAGCTCGTCCGTGCTTTGCCGCACAGCGTCCCTGCCGGTGGCGCAACACTCATATGCCAGAATCTCCTGACTGTGCGCTGGGACCGCTCCCTCCGGTGCCAGAAACAGAACTGCTCGGCTCGATGCATCTTGGGCTATGGACACGGTGTGAACGCGTCGCTGGCCATAGCCGTGGCCTGCAAGAAAGAGCGGAGAGACCATCGTGGTATTGGCCCCATATATGTCTGGCCATGTTCTTCCTTCGCTCTTGTCGCTGTGCCAGGCTGTGTTCCTGACATGGCTGCCAGGGAGGGAGCGGGGGCAATCAAGCCACATTGTCACCCAGCACGGAGCCGCCCCCCGGCCCTTGCAGGTGGTTTGGCACGTCAACTGTCTGCGTCTTGCCAGAAGCAGGCAAGCCTGCCAAGAGCACGAAACGACGAACATGCAGTGGAAGAAGACCAAAGGCGGACGAAAACGACACCTCTGGGGATTGCATTGACGAGGACAAACAGCCAAAGATCCCAACTACTAGTAACAGTACTCTTTTCGGATATGGCGCCTATTTTCTTTCGTTACATGTGGCTTCAGAGTATTGACATATGGTATTTCCGTATTGGCGATTGCTACATAGCATCTTACATGTGCATTCTACCGCCGTTCCGAGCAGATGCAGATCCCAGCACGCCCGCTGCTTTCTTGAACGAGCAGGTTGGCTGGGCTTGCCTTCTGCTGCCTCTCAAACACGCCTCTTTTTGCCCCAAACTCGGGCGAGAAACTCAAACAAACCAGCGGGCCGGCGTTTGTGCCGGTGTCAACATTTCAGCCTGCAGACGAGAGCCCCCAAGATACTCTTGCCATTCGCTGGAAGAGCCAGCATGGTGTTCACTTACAAAGCACAGCCGGCAGGCCGAGCAAAATATGAGACAAGGGGTTGGTAGAGTTTCTCGTTGACCACACTCGCCCTCCCCCCTCCCCCTAGTTCTTTAGGGACAGCGTCCTAGTCAGAAACAAATTTGCTTTGTCAAGATACGCACCACGAACTAGCGAACTACTCGTATTCCTACCTTAGTGCACACGTGTGGTGCAGGGCTTTTCCGTTCTGGACTACGAGGTAGAATCCCATTACCATGATGTGGGAACTACCGGCCTCCACCCCTCCTCTGGCCATGATTCCAAAACGGCCTCTGTACCAGTCCCCTGCACAGGACTCGAAGAGTGTGAGAGCAGGGTTTCTCTGCGTCGGCATGGATTCCGCACTGAGCGGTTCTCGGACAAAAGAGGAAAAGCCAGAAAAGAAGAGCCAAGCAAGAAACCGGAAGGTGTTGGGGTCTTTGCAAACCCCGAGAACCGAGTACAGAAGAAGGGAAAGAGGAGAGAAGGACAGAGATCAGAGGAGGCATGGACCCTAGGCTCGAAACGTGGCATAACGTCGTTTCGCTTGTTGGTTGGTCGCTACCATGGCACGCCGTTGCGGGAGATGTGCATGACGAGTCCTCTGTGCTTCGGAGGTTCGTCTCATCCCATGTTTGTGTGACTGTTCGTGTGTCTCTTAGTGTGTCTTTTTCGTTTTCTTCCCTTCTCCTGCAGTTTCTGAGGGCGTCCAAGCAACCAGATGGATATACATACAGCATACCCAGCGCTGTCGTCTCCTCCCTCGCCCCCCCAGACAGATCGTCAGTCTCCTCCTTCTCCTCCCATGTCAGCCCAGGCGCAACTTTATGCTTGATCGATCTCGCCCAAGATAAGAAGTTGGTCACCCTATTCTTTTTCAGCTTTCAGGGGAAGGAAGGCTAAGCGGATAAACCCACCCATCACATCACGTTCTTGTTATTTCTGAGCGTCGTCTTGGCTTTGATTCTCATTTTATTTTCTCTATTTATGATCCTTTCCGATCCCTCTCGTTGTCGGATTGTGTGTTTGCTTTTCTGTGTGTCTTTCGTTTCTTGCTCGACAACATGGTCTCCGGACACATACCAGCCGAAATCGTGGCACGGCAGGCCATGGTAGCCCTGGCCCGCGCCAACTCGGCCGTCGACACAGCTACCGCCAGCACAGCTGGCGCTGCCAGCAGTCACCCAACGTCCGGGCTGCAGCAGTTTGGCTTCGCCATCATCTTCTTCTTTCCGATCATCGCTCTCATCATTGTCGTTCTCCGTGTGTACAGCCGTCTGTCCACCAACCAGTTTGGTATGGACGACGCCCTCATTGTGCTTTCCATGGCCATGTCCATCGCCGAGACGGGAGCGACATACATGTTCATGGTCACCAATTTTATCGGCATACACTTCAACGACATACCTGCCGACCACGACACTGTAGCGCCGCTCGTCTGGAACTTTGTGGTACAGGTGCTCTACAATCCTATTCTGGCCCTGGTCAAGACATCCGTGCTCCTGTTCCTGCTCAAGATTGGCAGCAACAAGCCGGGCTTGCGGTGGTGCATCTATGCCCTCAACACATTCAACCTGACGTTGATGGTGGCCATCTTTGTCGTGGTCATCTTCCAGTGCCATCCCATCGCCTACAACTGGGATGTGACAATCGAGGGAGGCGGGTGCATCGAACAGGGTTCATTCTACGTGGCCACGGCGTCTCTCACCATCTTTACCGATATCCTCAACCTGGCGCTGCCATTCTGGGTCTTCCTCGACCTGAAGATACCCAGGAGGGTCAAGGTTGCCCTGCTGTTTGTGTTTTTGCTGGGTGGCATGTAAGTCCGAACCCCTGGAGAGCTGTGTGATGGGCCGTGGAAAAGGCGAATTGAAAAGAACAAAGGAGAATGAGAAAAAAAAGAGGAACTCTTGCTAACAACCGGAGCAGTGTGACCATTGTGGGCGTCATTCGCCTTGTGTTTATATACAGGGGCTTCTTCAAGCCTGCGGGTGCCGACCCAACGTACACGCTGGGCTTCATCACGTCCGCCATCGAGACCAATCTGGCCATCATCTGCGCTTCGGCTCCGTCTCTCCGCGGCCTGATCCGCACCTGGTTCCCGCACTTCTTCTCCTCCGCCCACCACGGTTACGACTACCGCTACGCATACAACAACAACAGGGGCCGGTCCGGCTACGGAGGACGAGGCAGCAACATGTATGGCAACGGCAGCGTGGCTACCAACATCACCAGCCAAAAGCGGGACGGGGAGCGAGGCGCCGCTGGTGGGAGCGGCAATACCAGCGCTAGACGCCACCACCACCTGGCGAGCGGCGGGGGCGGCAACACGTTTGCGCTGCAGAATCTCAAGAGCCCGTCCTCCAAGGCACGCACGGAGGTGAACAGCCACTCGCCGAGCACGAGCGAGGAGGAGATCATGACCTACAACGGCATCGTACGAACGACCAATGTCATGGTGCGGTACGACAACGAGAGCGAACGCAAGCCCAGCAAGAGCCGGGAACGGAGCCGGGCAGACAGCAGCACCGTGGGCATGCGGACGAGCATCAGCGGCAGCTTGTAGGCAGAGGGGGGGTCCAGCAGATGGTTTTTTTTTTTTTTTTTGCTCTCAGTCCTAGTTTGCTTGTCGTCGCACTGTTTGATTTTGATCTTTTTTTTTCTATCATTTTTACGGCTGCTCTATCAAGTGCTTTTGGTTGGTGTGCTTTGGGATGTCAGTTGCGCATTGCGATCATGCTATGCTTCACCTCTCTCACGAAGAAGAAAAAAAAAAGACCCCCGCGTGTTACTATTCCCCACTGCAACTGCAAGTTTTGTTATTATCTTTTCCTTTCTTTTTTGTTGTATTTTGTTTTCGCTCAGCATGATACCTCTAGTTGTAACTCTTCACTTTTTTATTTCACTCTTTCTTTGCTTGTATATTAAGGTTCAGGGGCCGCTATGGCAACAGGAGGGCACATACACCCGGGTGGTACTGGTACATGCAGACATGTAGCTTTATTTTCTTTCTTTCCCCCAACTCGTATAATAGGCCGACTATACAAAGTCCAACCCAGAAAACTCTCTGTGAATTTTTACTCCATCTCCCGCCCCCCCGGGTCAAGTCAAATGCCGCTGAACAAGGTTGGGGACCAGAGTGAGTGCCGGCGTTGCATGCAGCAGCTCTAAGCGAGGCACGTCACAGCAGCATCCGAAAGAAAGACAACGAGGCCAGAACCAGCCCGCAGGCATGGCTTATGAACGCTGGGTTGAAAAACTCTCGAAGATGAGACGAACTGGGCTGAGCTGCTGCGGCGGGGTTGCACGGGAGTTGCACTGGAGTTGCACTGGAGTTGCACCGGAGCTGTGCTGCAGTTGCACTGGACCACCACTGGACCCAACCTGGCTATTGCGAATTCTCGTACCGAACCAAAAAAAAATTAAGCACCAAGCGAGGTGAGAATCCTATTATCTGGGCCCCAATAAAACTCGTGGGACTCATGGACCTTCAACGTACCAATGCATACGAGTACAACTCTAGACTACGTGCAAACGAGGGAAAAGGAGGGCCGCCGGGAGTTGAGAGAAAAAAGGGGGTGCATCTTGCTATGTACTATTGTGCTCGCATGGGGGAGAACTACCATAATAGTACTCGTATGCAAATGGGTCGTTTTGTCCGTGCAGGAAACGGATCCGTTCGGTGTCCAGCCTATTGCTACGAGTAGTTACTAGTTACATGACCACTTTCCAGATGAGCCTATCTCAATAGGAGAGGCCATGTCACCCTTGGGAAAGACTCCATGCGTGGGCTTTTCCCCCTGATTTTTTTTTTCTTTTTCTCCTCTTCTTTTTCTGACAGGTCAGGAACCACTGGGTGCGTATCTGCTATGCAGGCTCGTTGCGCCCATGGGGATATGGGGATACGACACATCTGACAAGGACAACGAGAGAACCGAAAAAGGTGGAGGCATTTGTGGCTCGGAGGCTAGCCCACAAGAAGAAAAAGGCAGTGGCGTATTCATACAGAAGGACAAAGGACAAAGGGACAAAGGGACAAAGGCTTAAGGAGAACGCAGCGTGCAATAAAATGCCTCCATGATACCCTACAACTGCTCGTACTCGTACACGGCGTCTTCCGGTGTCGAGTCTTGCATGAAAAAGACACAAAAGGGAAAAAAAGGTATTCTTGGCGGTTCAGCGTGCCGGATCTTCTGCAAGGGGGGGGGGGGGGGGGATCTCGTCTCATGTGGGTATGGCCTGGCCCATTTGCGTGCGTTGCCTCGCTAAGGCCCAGTGACATGGAATGTGGGCATTTCTGATAAGGAAGGTGCTCCCTTTGTATGCAACCATTGCACAGAGTATAATCTTGACATCCCATGATATAGAAGAACATCCAGAGAAGCATGAAAAACTACGCATCGGCCATGGTCGTGAGCAACTGCTTTTGGGGCATGAAATAAAGCAAAAAGGTACCCCATCCGAGAGCTCCGAGTTGTCCGGGTGGTTTCATCGAGCCAATTGTGACAAATTGGATCCCCATAGATCAATTACAGAGTGTCTTGTTGCCACTTGGAGAAACGGACGGAAAAAAAAAAAACGAAAAAAAAAATACAGAACCGTCTTACCCCATCCCTTGCGGGTCGGTCCTTGTGACACTTTGTTGGGCCCTGAAAGGTTGACAGGTCGGCGAAGAACAGGCGCGTCTACAGGGCAGGTTGCCGATCACTAAAACGGCTGTCCGGCGCCAACACGTGTATATGATGGAGAGCGCCAAAAGAAACGACTGGGGTAAAATCAACTTGGCAAAAAGAGAAAAAAAAAAGAGAAAAAAAAAAGACAAGAAAAAAGAAAGAACACAGTGTGATCGGGGTAAGGGGACAAGGGGTCGGTATCTTGGTTGCTCCCTCCACGAACTGGAGTCTCCAGCGGAGACAAGTCGAGAAAAGGGGACGATCGATTTAAGACAAGGGGGGCACTTAGTAGTGTAGTAGTACCCGAGAGCGAGCAAGAAACAGGCAGCGATCTGCAAATTCGAAGAAGAGAAGCGAAAGGGTCTAGAACCACTGCACAAAAGTCGGATAGTTTGTCAACTTGGCCGTGTTCATGTCTGATTTCCGACTTCGTTCTTGCACGTTGTATAGGAGGAGTATGAAGGTATTGTTTTTGATTGTATTTGGAATAAGGAAAATATGACCTTTGCCACTTGCAGCCCACCCGAGAGTAACGGAAAGAAAAAAAAAACGACAAAAAATAGATGATGGAAAGTACAGGTAGAGAGATATCTGGTAAAACAGGGAAGATGAAGAGAAGATGAAGAATGCCCCAAAGAAAGGAAGTCAAGCATATGAACAGCAAAACAAAGATATCAACCCAAAATAAATAGCAGACGCAAATATGAGAATCCCATTTTGACCTGTGTGAAAAAAAAAAAAAAAATCCACTCTTCCCATCTCCCCTCCATTTCTCTCCGAAATTTTTTTTCTTTTCAAAAAAGCACACAAACGTCTTCCCGTACAAAAACCATATAATAATGAGGAAAGAAAAAGAGAGCAAACCGGAGAATGCCGCTGGCACAAAAAGGAAGACCGAGAGAGAGAAGGAGAGAGATAGAGATAGAGCAAATGATGTTGAAACCCAAATGTTCCGCAGAGATTCTTTCCTTCTTCTGACCTCGTTCACTTCGTCCCCTCCCCTTTCATGTTGTTCGCCACAAAGGGACATTGGTTATTTCGGCAATGGCGTCGTGTGTGGGCATGTTCCTGATTCTATTCGTCGTCTTGCGTGTCGACACACACACATACTCTCTCTCTCTCTCTCTCTTTTCCCCTTTCTCTCTCCTCCTTGGGGAGAAGAGTTCTCTTTGTTTTTTCCTCTCGTTCGTATAATAGTGTTCTGCTTGTTGTTCGTACATATCGTCCCTTCAAAACAAATAAAGAAAATGATGGCAAAGAGACCGAAAAATAAAATGAGTTGGTGAAGGGCAAAAAAATAAAGACACGCGAGTGGTTCAACACCCGCATATTATTACTGCACACGAGAAGACGCCATCTCGCCGTAGCGGCCACGGTGTTGCGTCGTGTCGTAGGCTTGCAGCACGCGTGTCTGGCTTTCGTCGGCAGCCGAGAAGGCATAGCCGCGCTGCTTGCGCATACGCTGGACCTGCCGCACCTTGCGGATGGCCTTTTGGAATTGTTCCATTCTGATTTGTTAGAGACCAGGGAGAGAAGAAAAAAAGAACACGAAAAGCAAAGGTAGACAGGAAATGATAGAGGGGGAAAAAAAAGAAAGGGAAAAAAAATAAAAAAAGGTAGACGTCTACATACCTTGGCCGGTAATCCTGAATGTTGTACTTCTGGATCTCCTGGATATGGTGGTATGTTTCCGGACGGTACATGCGCTTGGCGTACTTCCAGCCAAAGTCCCGCAGCAGACACAGGGCGGCCAGCACCACCGTCTGCAGCCAAAAGACGGGGCTCGAGTACAGCTTGGGCACAACGCCGTGGTACTCCTCGGAAAACTTGAGCAGCGGCGCCACCGTACCGTACACGGCAATGAAGCCAAACCAGATGGCCATGCTGCCGGGGATAGCAATGACGTGGTACTTGGTCCAGTTGTTGGTGACCAGCGCCGCCTTGCCCAGGACCGTCAGCAGGACCGTGCCGTACAGCGCCGTGCCCCAGACCCAGTGGCCCTGCATCTGGCCGTCGCTGCCCATCAGGTCGTCGTACCAGAACAGCTCGCCGCCAATGTACAGGATGATCGAGTGGTACGCCGCCGTCAGGACCCAGCCGATGAAGATCTTGACCTTGAACGACGAGTTCTGCTGGCCCATGACGTACAGCTGCGGGTAGCGGTCCAGCAGCCGCGCCGAGATGAACTGGTCGAGAATGCCAATGGCCAGCGGCGGCAGCACCGTGTAGAACACATTGTAAAAGGACAGCGTCCACGACTCGTAGATGACCTGGCCCGAAAACACGTTCTGGAACGTGTACCAGAACTGCGTCAGGTACAGCGTCATGTTCTTGTAGAACGAGTACAGGATGGCCTTGCTGACGCGGTGGTAGCTCCACGCGCCGTGCACCAGCAGCAGCTTGCGCAGGTATCGGAACTGCGCCACCGACACGTCGGCACTCCGCGCCGCCTGCAGACCCTCCATGCCGCTGATGCCGACGCCAATGTGGGCGGCCTGGATCATGGACACGTCGTTGGCGCCGTCGCCGATGGCCAGCAGAATGGACTCCTTCTGGTACTTCTTGACCAGCTTGACGACCAGGGCCTTTTGCAGCGGCGACACGCGGCAGCAGATGACGGCCTTGCACATGACGGCCAGGTCCAGGAACATCTTCTCCAGGTCCTTCTCGAGCGCAAACGTCAGCGACTTGCCGTCAATGACCAGCGCCAGGTTGTCCATCTCAATGGCCAGCCCCTCGCCCTGCGTGCGGATGGCCTCGAGCTTCTTGGCAATGTTGTCGCGCGTGGCCGCCGCCGTGTCCTCGTTGACAATCAGCAGCATCATGTCCTCGCTCAGCAGCTTGCAGCTCATGCCAATGTTGATGGCGGTCTCCTGGCGATCGCCCGTCAGCACCCACACCTTGATGCCCGCCTGCTGCAGCGTGTGGATCGTCTCGGGCACGCCGTCCTGCAGGCGGTCCTCGATGGCGGTCGCGCCCAGCAGGTAGAAGTCGTGCTCGATCAGCTCGGCGGCCTTGTCGAGCTCGTCGGCCCGGTTGCCGCCAATGGTGGTGCCGGCCTTTTCGAACACGCCGATCCAGTTCTGGTACTCGTCCTCGGGGATCTCGCGCATGGCCAGACACAGGGTGCGCAGGCCTTCGGAGGCGTACTCCTCGAGGTGCTGCAGGGTGACGTCGACGTGGGGGTTGTTGTCGTTGAGGCGCTCGAGAATGACCGTGTCGGCGCCCTTGCAGTAGCAGCGCACCTTGCCGTCGGGGCAGCGGTAGATGGCGGACATGCGCTTGCGCGTCGAGTTGAACTCGCAGACGGCCAGCAGCTCGTACTCCTGCTCGACGCCGTTGGCCTCGATGATGACGGTGCGCGGCTTGCGGGCGGTGAAGCGGTAGCCGAGCGTGACGGCGCCGTCGACCAGCGCGCCCTCGTCGGGCGAGGCCGCCTGGTACTTGATCTTGCCCTCGTTCTTCTCGTCGCGCTCGGGGATGACGGTGTGGCAGGTGGCCAGCAGCGTCAGGAACTGGTCGATGGCGCCGGCGGTCTCGTGGCCCGACGCCAGGTTGGTGCGCAGCTGCTTGAAGTCGTGGATGCCGACGGCTTCGCCGTCCTGGACGGTGGCGCGGCGGTCTTCGGGCACGTCCTCGGCGTACATGATGCCGCCGATGGAGCACTGCTTGAACTCCATCATGTTGCAGGTCAGCGTGCCGGTCTTGTCGGAGAAGACGTACTCGACCATGCCGAGCTCCTCCACCAGGCTGGACGTGCGGCAGTTGGCGGGCGTGTTGGTCTTCTCGTAGTACATGTCGAGGTCGTCGTTGATGAGGATGCCGTGCCAGTACTTGATCATCTCGATGGTGACGAACAGCGAGATGGGCACCAGCGCGGAGAAGAGCACCCAGTACGTGACCATGTCCTTGAAGAAGGTCTTGACGACGCTGCTCGCGGTGTTGGTGGGATCGAGGTCGAGGTAGTCGAGGGCCTGGCCGTAGACGCGGCGCATGACGAGGTCGCCGACGGTGCAGACGACGCTGAGCACCAGCAGGATGAGGATGAGCACGAGCACGAGCACGTTGAGCTGGCGCTCGACCTTGGTGCGCTTGATGGGGGTGGCCGTGGCGTTGCGCATCAGCTTGGTCTCGTGGCCGGTGAAGACGACGACGCCGTGGACCCAGGGGGTGTTGCGGAGGGTGGCGCCGCGCAGCAGCAGCTGCTCGGGGTTGAGCGGCAGCTCCTTCTCGCCGCCGCCGCTCTGCATCGTAAGGGTGGCCTCGTAGGTGTAGAGGCTGCTGTTGGGCTGCTCGGAGCGGATGCGGCCGCCCAGCCGGCTGAGGTCGCCGGAGCTGACCATGTGGGCGGTCTCGGGCAGGGCCTGCTTGATCTTGAGGTTGGTCTCGCCGTCGAGGTTTGCCGTTTCGATATAACACAAGCCCTCGGGCTCCGAGCTGGCCAGGAGCACCAGGTCGGCCGGGAACGGCTCCTCGGACTCGACCCGGACAATGTCGCCGACGGTGACGTTGATCCACTTGGCCTCGACAAAGTTGGAGCCCTTGAGCACCTGCGCCTTGGACAGGTTGAGCGAGCGGTCGGCCTGCTTGCGGCGGTAGTCCTCGACGAGCTCCTTGCCGGCGGAGACCATGAGCACGACGGCGAGCGGGCCGATGGTGGTGTACTGGTTGGTGGGCGACAGGTTCTTGATCTGCTGCAGGCCGGCCGTGAAGAGGAAGAAGATGTTGGCGTACTTGGAGAACTGCTCGAACAAAAACTTGGGCAGGAACGTCACCACGTTGTACTTGGCCGTCGACACGTGGTTGTCGACGTACTTGTTGGCCGCGTTGGCCGGCGGGTTGTTGAGGTGGATGATGCGCGGGCCGAGCGTCGACGGGTCGGGCTTGCTCCTGCCGAAGCCGAATTTGAAGTTGCCCATGTCGAACGGCTTCCGCGTGCCCGATCCGGACGCCGCGCCGCCGGGAGCCGCCGTGCTCGCCGAGTCGGTGCGGTGTGTCGCGGGGCCCTCCGTCAGGGGCAGGTCCATCTCGGAGTAGCCCTTCTGGCCCATGCCGAACATGTTGCGCGCCCGCCCGAGCAGGCCGCCGCCGAGGCCGAGCACGCTGTTTCGCTTGCGCGCCTGGTCGCGGCCGGGGGTGCCGGTCATGCCGGCGTTGAGCGGGCCGCCGTGCTGGTAGTACGACTGTCCGTCTTCGGGGTAGTCGTCAAAGTCGTCTGCGTAGCGCTGGTAGTTGCCGAGCCCGGACGTCTGGCTGTACTGTCGGTCGGATTCGGCGAGGTACGGTCCCCGCGGGCTGGCCCCGGGTATGGAGGCGGAGGAGGACGCGCCCGGTGCGCCGCCACCTGGGCCATACTTGACCGACGGGTGGGGAGCGACGCCGGCGCCGACAAAGTCGTCGTAGGAGACGGAAGGCCGCGGATATGCGTCGTCGTGGTCGAGCGTGTACGTCCGCAGCAGGTCGTCGTCGTTGAGCGTCGACCGCTGGCCGCCGCCATAGACGGGCTGGTCGTTGTCGAGGTCGAGCAGCAGGTCGCTGTTGTTGTTGTTGTTATTGCGCGCGCCGGGAAAACCGCCCGGGGGCGGAGGCGCTCTGCCAGCCATGCTGGGCTGCGCGAGAGGAGGTCGGTGAGGACGGGGCGGGTTCGATGGGAGGTCCCGATCGATGGGCTTGCTGTCTCACTAGAAGCCGATGCTGAGGGAAGAAGGAAGAAAAACGAAAGAACAAAAAAAAGGAGAGAAAGGGACGGGCGGAGCGGTGGTCCCTGCCTGCGGGACTATGGCAACAGGAGGACGTGCATTGAAGTGCGAAAACGGGATCGAGTAACGAGCGGCGAGCGACGGTCGAGGAGCGATGCGAGACACCAGACGCGGGCGTGGTGGACGATTGGGGGGGGGGGATGGATGGGCAGCTGAGGCTCGAAAGGAGACGTGGGCGTTTTTTTGGTGACGACGAGCGTTTTGGCTGCTTCAGGTTAAGGATCTGCAGAAGGTGATTGGCCGCTAGCACAGCCACCTTGGCGCCCGTTACTCGTCTGGGCTTTTGCTGGCCCTGCTCTAACCTGCTCTAACCTCCTGGCCTCTAACGCCTGTTCTACAAGTACAGGGCGCAAATTTGGGGCCACTCTTTTTTTTTTTAATTTTTAATTTTTAATTTTTTTTTTTGCTGACTGCCCTTTTTCCTGGCTTCTGGGGTGGGACCGGACGGCCCTGAGCCCCAGCGCGTGTTCCGCCTGCACCACGGAAGCCGCTAGTCTCTGAAACGAGCCCGCCCTCTCATTGGCCCGGGCGTAGCTTTTCATGTGGCCTCTCGCTGCAGTGTCGCAAAGCAGCAGAAACGGAAGGAACCACCAGGCACGGCAGTGTGAGCTGCACGCAGAAGAGAAGCAGGTGTGGATGTCTGGGGCTGGGGACTGTGGCGTCGCATTCTTCTCGATCGCGTCTCGTATTACTGCGTTGCGTGAACCCGGCAAACATGCTTGGCACAATAGGGGTAACTACGGGCGAGATACTTCGTATCTTAGTCACTAGCCATGCACGGCACTCGTGCTACGAGTACGCACGCTCTCCCTGCAGCCTCGGACGTCTAACGGCCAAGACTAAGAAAATGGGGAGACCTGGAAATGGAATATTAGCGAGCAGCAGGGGAGTTTAAAGAAAAAAAGTAAAAAAAAAAATAAGGGGCGCCTCAGTGTCTCAGAAAGCTTTACCAAATCGGAAACCGCCCCCCTGTACATCGTTATTCTTGTCTTTTACCCAGCCGCACACGCCACTGACGGTCTCGGGAATCAGCCACACTTTGATTCAATTAGTTCACTGTCAAAAAAGACCCGCCACCACAGCCGTCACTCTAATATTATCGTCGGCCCGCTATTATCGCTATTCCACAACATTCGCCTCGTTATCGTCACCACCCCCCTCAGCCTCTTTCCGTCGTCGTCGCCCTTGCCTGAACAGAAACATAGAGTCGTCAACCTCTCTGTCCGCAGTTGGTAATCGCACAGTCGCAATGGTGTGCAGCAAATGCGCCAAGCTCGTCACGGGCACCAAGCTGGCCACGCCAGGCGTCAAGAAGAAGAACGAGATGTACTATGGCTCCCCGGCGTCGTCGGCGTCGTCCTCCAGCAGGACATCAGCCACGCTCGGGCAGACGGGCATCGGAAAGGTTTGCATACTGCTGCCCGTTGCCATGCTACCTTTGTGCTCGCCGGAGGGATAACTTGCTTACACCCCGTGCCGCAGAGCAAATTGCTGTCGAAAAATGCCAAGAACCCATATGCACAGTATTCCAGGTGCGATGCTTGCTTCCTGCGGCTCCCCCATCCATGTTCCGCTTTTTGCGTACCCTAGCTTCATACTAACACTCTGCAGCACATGCGACAAGTGCAAAGTCAAAGTAGCCCAGGGCCATAAGTACTGTCACAATGTACGTCGACGACCCCCACAAAGCTGCGCCACCGCGAGCATCTATTCCTGCTCGTCGAGATTGCAGCGGTGTGCTAACATTTGCTCCTACGTATAGTGCTCGTATAAGGAAGACGGTATGGGGACTCCTACCCGAGGACGCAGTGCCTCACTCGCTTGACAGTTTCTGAGTATTGGGCCGTTGCTGACCCGTTTCCTGCAGTCTGTGCCATGTGCGGAAAGCCCAACAAGAAGAAGTCCAAGACTGGTGCTCCGGCGGTGACGGGAGAGAAGTTCTCCCTCAAGTGAGGGAGAGATGAAAAGAGAACGGCAAAAAAGCAAAGGGCGCAAGATACCCGTGGATGAGATGCGAAACCTTCGGAGGAGGCGCGCTGTCCACGCAGCAGGGACAGCAGTCCAGCTTTGGAAACGGTAGCTGCCATGCCATGCCATGCCATGGACACAGCGCCGCCCAAGCCGACGATCGACTGGCTCTCCGCTTACCACGGCGTTTTCAACACTCTCCGGAAGGATTGTGGGTTTGAAGAGCACAACACGAGCCACGTTTCAAGAGACCAGCTGCAGCAAGGGCTTACCCAGTCAAGACAAGTCGACTGGAGGAAGACATCGACGAATTGTTCATGCATACCTAAATGCGCTATGCCGATCGACAACGTTGCATCCTTCAAGATTGGCACTGGATTCTGTTTCCAACTACACCGATAAGACAATTGCAGGGATGCAAACAAACAGCATGTCTTTTTTTGAATCTATTTTACCATATTTACTTGACTCTGTATTTAAAATGTCATCCCCCATTTCCACCGATTTCATGCTCATGGATAAAGGTACTGGAAGTGTCTAGTTTTGTTGACTCGTTTGTTTCATCTCCTCACTGTTTCTCTTCTCAGATCGATGACTTGGGTGTTCCCTCGAGGCCCACGTGCGGCGCCAGGAAGCCCTTGATCTTCTCGTTGGCTGCGTCCGCCGTCTGCCATAGGACCCAGTGGCTGCCCGGGATCTGGTCCTTGGTCAGATTGGTAAAGTGCTTGGCCATGCCCGCGGCCATGGACGGCGGCAGCGCCGAGTCGCCCTCGGCCACCAGCATGTATGCCGGCACCGTGACCTTGGCTGGGTTGCCGTCGGGCGTCTGCAGCAGCGCACGGTCCTCATCGTAGTTGACCCGCTGCGTGCGGTACCAGTTGGTGGGTCCGCGCAGGCCGTGCCGGGCGTACTCGGCCACGTAGTAGTCGAGCTCGTCGGGGCTCAGGAGGGGCGTGTGGCCGGCCTCGCCGAGCCGTTTCAGGTCGACGCCGTCGGCCGTGCTGAACAAGTACTGGGGCTCTTTCTGAGCACGCCCGCCGTACAGGATGTTGAGGAACTGGCGGATGTTCTTCTCGCCGTCCGGCCCCTCGCTGATGCGCCACAGCTCGTCGCCGCGGAACTGCAGCTGGTACTGGAAGTTGGGCAGCAGCTTGACCATGTCCGCGGGCGGCAGGAAATCGCCCGGCCGCGGCACAAAGTACGGCGTGCACACGCTAAAGACGGCGCGCACGCGGTCGCCGTACCAGTTGACCAGCCGCCAGGCCACAGCTCCGCCCCAGTCGTGGCCGCCCACGAAGAACTGGCGCTTCTCGCCGCCGTTGACGACGCCGACGTGGTCGACGAGCGCCACCAAATCGGTGCTGGCGCTCTTGAAGCTGTACGGGGCGATCTCCTCCGGCGCGTCGGTCTGGCCGTAACCGAGCATGTCCGGCACGATCACCTCGAGGCCCAGCTCTTCGGCGAGCATGGGCACCTGGTTGCGCCAGCCGAAGCCCAAGTCGGGGAAGCCGTGGATCAGGATGACCGTGCCGGTCGCCTGGCGCCCAGCGGGCGGCTTGGCCAGGATGTAGTGGTAGGAGTGGCCGTTGACGGTGGCCTGGTGGTGGGTGACGCGGGGGTCATTGGGCTTGAGCTTTGCCGGCGCCATGGTGGTTGTGGTTGAGGCAATCTAGAACCGCACTGTGCGCTCTTTGAGAATCTGTCTCTTTTGACTTGGAACCGCCAAAAGACGAGTGTTTCTGCTTTATAAGAGTGCCCTGAAACAACGGTGCAAATTAGGCGACGATTCAATTGCCGGGCTCAGAACAAAGTCAATAGAGTTGCACAGAACTCGTAACGTGGGACAATGCAGGAAATAAAAGCCCAAAAATAAGAAAGAAGACAAAGAGCTCGAGTTGAGAAATGCACAGGAAAGCTAGGTAGGATGCCTCGGCATCGAGGTGTTTCTGTCCCGCAGGTGGGGCCGTCCATAGTATCCAATGTGTGTAGAAAAACGTCAATTCCGCCGGCCGCCAGGTTGCGCCGAATCCTTAGTAGGCCCTGACCGGTGGGGTTTCAGTGACGTGTGTAGATTCCAGACGAGTTTGTCCAGACCGTGGCTCTCAGGTGACGTCCTTGTCGTCGTACATATTTCATGATATGGGTTACAATCCTTTTATTCGCGCAGAGAAACGGGGGAAACACAAGTGCCCTTCAAAGCAATCATTCAATCGAGACCACGCCGTCTGACACAGCGTTGGCTGGTATTCGGAGAGAACTCCTTGTGACACGTGTCTTCAAGTGTCTTGGAAGCTTGTGAGCAATCCCCGCACTTCATGACAGCTTGGGACAGGTCTGACAGCGCCGGTGAGACATGTTTCCAAATCACAAACGGCACGGCTTGCGTTAGTTCAGAAAGAAACAATCCGAGATATCAATTGCAAAAGAACAGCAGAACGTGGTATCCTAGAAGCCAACAAACTTCGCCTGGTAATGCATTCCCACCCCTTCTCGTCTTGCGTCCAATAAATATACACGTGAGCAGACGGTCGGTCGCTCAATCTCCACATTGCTCGCATTACTAGCAATAGCGTATAACGGGGCGCTTCCGCCGTGGTGACCGCCTCAATTCGGAATCGTCCCGCTCGACAGTCCGTGCCTCAATGACACTCTCCTGGCCAGAAGTGCTCGCATCGGGAGTGTCAGAATCGAGCAGCCTCGACTCGTCCCGGCTGTACTCGTTGTCGTCGTCAAAGATGCTGACATAGCTATCCTCGGGGGCGCCACTGTCTACCAGCTGCTCAGGAGTCAACCAGCCTGACTCGACGGCAAACCGGACCACGTCGGTAGCGCTGGAAAATGAGAGGACGGCTGGCGGCGCGTCTGGGTTGATGTGCTTCCACAGCTCGCGGGACACCTTTTTGAAGGCAGCCAGGTCCTTCTTGTCACCGCAGAAGCTCCGTACCAAATAGCCGTAAAGATAAGCCAACCAGAGAACGTTCGTATAGGGGCTGTAGTCCTTCCAGCTGATGGGACGGCCATCAGGGCCCTCGTCATACGGCTGCTGATGGCAGCTCGCCGGCAGATGCACACGATCGCCCTTAAGAAGATACGAGCGCATCTGCCGGTAGACCTTGCACTGAGCTGCATGTGTGCTGGTAAACAAACTCAGGTCCTTCTCGAGATCAAAGGCAATGGGTTCGCCGTCTCTTCCCAAGTCGCCGCTATCTGCTCGGGACAGGCCGTAGTCGAGTATGGTAATGTCAAGGCCCGAGAAGCCAAAAACAACCGGCGAATGGTCATCGAGGGGCTTGTCGTATGGTTCAGTCACTCGACGTACGCAGAGGTTGCCTTCGTGCAAGTCACGGTGCTGGTTGCTATGGTCAGTCTCGTTACCGGTCAAGGATTCCTGTGTTGCTCGCAACTTACCTCGAACTGGATTTGGTTCTCTGCCCGCGCCAGGGCAATGGCTACGTGCAAGAACACGTCCCACAGCTGCCAGACAGACTCCAGAACCATATCCTCCAAAGCCCGTCCGGCATCACCCAGCTCAATGACGAGAAACCGAGTGTCATCTAGATACCGGCTTGGTGAAGGGTAGAACTGCAGCCGGCCTGGGTCCTGCCGCTTTGCTCGCCGGTGGAATAACTGATGTGTTTCCAGAAGCTCCCTTGGCGCACGACCCTTGACAATGTAGCGCTCCTTGTAAACCACAAATCCTGGTATATCAGCCAGCCATTCCGAGATAGTCAGCTCGCCGCGGAGGTCTTCTTCGTCGTGTGGCTCCTCGTCGACGAGCCGCGAGCGCACCTGCGCCTTCGTCTGTGGCCGGATGGGCGAGGACAGTCGAATGGCCTTAATGATGCTTGTTCCCCGGGCATTGGTGACACGATAGACTTCTGCGTATGATGCTTCCGCAATCTTTTCAATGTGATCTCCTGGCACACAAACGTCCGACCAGGTCAGAACACGAAGGCCGCATTCGATACTGTCGTCGTAGAAGCTGTCTAGGAGCTCCGACTCGTCTTTGGTTTGATCTTCGGGCGCCGCGACTGGTTCTTCGCTGTCTTTTTTGTCATCTTCAGAAGAAACTTCAGGTGCTTCTGTTTCTTTCGTACTCTCGTCTTCTTGTTTTTCTTCTGTTGCTTCGGGCTTCGGGTCTGAACCCGGTTCGGTGGTGATTGTGTCGCAGAGAGGCAAAGAAATCAGATCGCATGACAGGGTCCCTGTCGGTTCGTCGAGCGTAACGAAGTTGAGCTGTTCGGTGAGGTCGTCCACCGAGTCGTCATCGTCTATGAACTGTCGACTTTTTCTATCTGTGGGACTCAATGGTATCTTGTTGGAGAACAGCACTGGCGCCTTCGTCCTAGTTGCCGGTCTGCGGCCATACGTTCGTGTTGTCGATGTTCGCGACATGGTTCATTGGTGTCATAAATGGAGATCCATGCTCGTCTGATGGGTTTGGGAGTTGAAGCAATCAACTCGGGGGTCTTTTCGGCTGCTTCCTTCTATTTTCGCGACGATCGTCACCTGCGAATAGTGGCATAACTTCGCGAGGCAAGCGCGAGCGAATCGGTCTTGCCCCGTTGTCAAGGGCAACCAACAGTGTGGGTGGACAGGTTCGACAGGTTCCAGCCTCCCCACACGTCAATAGCCCCACTTCTGTCTCTAGCGCTATTACGTTCGTGCAATATTAGGCCAAAGATTACGGAGGATTGCGATTAGGGGCAAGACGATAGTGCACAGACCCTACTGAAATTATGAATTAGGGAAAAAAACCACTTGTGGCCAGGCCAGTCCCAAATCTGGAAGCTCGTGGAAACCTGTCACTCTTCTGTGTTGAACTTGGACCACGCAACCAGACTTTTGTGTCTCGGGGAGCTCTCTAGTCAACCATCGATAGCCCATCGCCATCAAGATAATCACCATGGCGCAGTACTTTAACAACCTCTTTGGAGGCAGCAAGTCGTCGGCAGCACCAATCCCATCGGACGATGCTGGTATGTATCCCAACCTAGGAGGCGACCAGAGATTGGGACTGTCCACCTCAGGAGACAAGAGACAGAACTGACACGAGTGGCGCGCAGACTTTGCCGACTTCGCGAATGCCCCCGAGGCCGCGGTGACGGGCACCGTGACGACGCAGGTGGTCACCCCGCTTGCCTCTGCCAGCAGCACCGCGACGACGACGGCGGTCCCCTTCACCAAGTGGTACAATGTGCACGAGCGGCACTCGCTGGATGAGTTCCGCGCCGAGGGCCTGATTCTGATCTTGATGGTCGTCGTGCTGGGCGTCCACTTTTTCGGCGCGACGCGCAATCGCAGCAAGGCGCGCGGCTGGATCAAGGCGCATCAGAAGACGCTGGCGAGCGAGTTTGCAGTGGTGGGCTTTGGGCGCGTGCCGGCCACCGCCGTGAATGCGGAAGACCCCGCCGACGTGGCCACTGTGTTGGACGCGCTGGCCAAGAAGAACGAGGAGATCGACCCCAAGCTGCTGATCAAGGAGAACTCGCTGTTCGAGTTTTCGGCGTATGCGACGGGTCGCCAGAACGTGGCCTTCATGGATATCAAGCTCAACCTGATCAAGCGCTTTAATCCGTTCATGGTCATTGCCGAGTCAATCCTCGCGTTCTTCATAGACAGCATGGCCACCCCGGAGGACACGGTCGAGGCGACGCTGTATCCCTTCGACGGCAAAGAGGCCCTCACGATCCCCGGGTATGCGACCAGCGCCAACAACGGCCCGAAAAGCTCGTACGACGGCTTCGTGTGGGCCATTGTCAACAAGGAGCGCATGAAGGACGTGCGTGATGAGCGCTTCGACGTGTCCATCACGTTCACCAAGGACAACGCCAAGCTGCCCCCCTGGCTGACCGTCATGTCGGAGAGCGCCGAGATCACCAACCAGCTGCTGACGCCGGAACTGATCCAGGCCGCCGAGGCCGCAGGCGAGCAGCTGGACTACCTCATCATTTCTGACCAGCCGACTGTGAAGCCGACGACGTGAGTCCCCCCTGCTGTCAGAACTTGTTTGATTTGTTGTCTATTCCCATTGAATCCCGTGCTAACAACCGCAGTCTCGAGGAAACCGAACCCAAAAAGCGCGTGTTCCTCAAGTACCGCCTCCCGTCGAACGGCGACTACACCCCCCTGGTGCCCATCTTCTCGTACTTTGTGCACAGCATCGATGCGCTGGTGCAGCTGGGCCGTCTGCGGCCGGAGGTGCAGCGCAAGCTCAAGTCGATCCGTGAGGACGTGGTCAAGCAGATCAAGAAGGCGGACGAAGAAGAAAAGGCCGAGGAGCGGGCGATTGAGCGGGAGCGGGTGCGGAAGGCGAAGCGCGACGCTGAGCTGAACGCACTCGACGCCAAGGCGCAGAAGAAGTACCTGGAGCGGGAGCGGGAGCGGGAGCTGCGCAAGTCGGCCAAGAAGTCGACGGTGCGGGCATAAAGCAGCTAACAGAAAAAACTGGCTTTTTCTTACTTTTTCCAACTTTGTCACTCTGTGCTAAAGGAGGGACAGACAAGAAGCTGTGCACAAAAAAAAGAAAGCATGACACGTGCGTTTTAAGGAAGGGGGCTTTTTTGTTTTACTGGAGAGATGCGATCTGGATGGATTTGTCGTCTCTGGCATATGGCGAGGAGAAGAAAACTTCGATGTTGTTTTACATAGTTTCCTTTGTTTGCGGATTTCTTTTCTTGCATTGTATCAACTTACAAAAAAGGCAATATGAAACGGACAAAGAAAGCGAGTAAAACAAGGGCACTGTCGTGGATGCCGGTCTCCTATGTGCAAGTGTGGTATATAACCTACTCTGTTTTGTGTGTATATGTCTATCGTGCGTCTCTCTTTTCTATTTGTCTTGGGCCAGGATATCCTGCACCCTCTTGACCTTGTCGGCGGCTGTCTGTTTCTTGTCGGTCCTGGTTTTGCATTAGCAAACATCGGGCAATCCAGTATTCCCGGCATCGAACTCAGAACTCACCTTGTGCCAACCCGCATCGACGATTGTACGCGAAGTACGCCGTGCTGGTGCACGAGTGCATGTGCTTGGCCGATCACGCGCATGACATCATCCCAGCTGCCCTCTTAAACGATAAAAAGCGTCAGTTACGTAGAAGATAGATGGCGATACAAGTTAAAACAGCGTACCAACAGTTGTACCGCTGGCATGCATCGTGACCGTCAGCCCTGACGCCTGCAGCAGTTTTTGCACCTCGGCGACCTCGGCGGCCACGGAGACGCTTCCTGTGCCAACCTGTTGTACGACGAAAGTGGTTCAGCGAGTCAGCCATACGCAGTCCTGCTCAGGACTAGCCAGTTTCGTAAAGGGGGGGGGCAGTTGTCTCTCTTCTCTTACTGGGATCAGGCAAAAGTCGGCATAGCAGGCTGCGGGGGTTGGGATGGCGCTGTAGTCCATGGCGAAGCACCGCGATACTAGTCTGTGTTGGACTAAGGCTTTGTTTCGCTGCACGAGAAGAAGTCTGTGGGAAATGCACCGGGTTGTGAGTACCGAGCAGGGGAAATACATAGCAGTTATGCTTCTTATTTTAAAAAGGGTGCAGCTTTTTTTTGGCTCAAGTCTGGCTAATAATTTTTTATTGGATACATTTGTACCATGCAGCCTTCCCTCCTTCCCTCTTTTCCCCAATAGGATTGGGATTTTTCTGATTATCGGATGGTTTGCCATGATTGGCGACCCAGAGAATCGGGATCGTCGTCACCTGGCTCTTTCCGCCGCATGGGGCATTTACTCCTTCCAGACAACAGACATCCTTAAAAAGCAAAGAACAGCTGCGCGACGCAGTTCCCTTGCTTTTTTCCCTCATCATGGTCCATCATGATCTGGAGCCGCTGTTTCTCGCGCGCTGTCTCGTCTGACTCCGGCTATTCGTGCAGTTGCGGGGTTTAATTGTTCTCCGCAAAGCCGAGCACGAGCACGAGCACGAGCATGAGCACCCGCGGACTTGCGGAATTTTGGTTTTGGCTGACGCTGCTAGACCCCGGTTTCAGAGCTCTCGCGAACTTCTGGCAACCTGTTACTTTTGGGTGTTCCAGGGATGGGCAAAGATAGCCCTGTCGTGCGGCTGTACGAAGGATTCCCGTATTTGCTGGGCGGCGCGTGGACTCTGAGGTCCTTGTGCTGTGCGCCCTGCTGTCTCTGCCTCGGAGAAATGCATGCGATGGTTGGCTGCTGGTACATTCGTATGCTGTGTGGTGCAGTGTCTGGGCGAACTGGGGAATAAAAAAGGTGCGTATGCGTAATGACTGTGTTTGCGGCGGCGCAGGAAACTCGAGGCGAAGGCAGTGCTGTCGTAATCGTCTCGAGTTAAGCTTTCCCGGCCGTGTTCTCATTCAGTGGCCTCGATGTCTAGGCTTGCTCGAGGTGACGTGCAGGGACTGATGCTGGCGATGCTACGTGGGCGGTTGGTGGCACCGAACTGGATGGTATAGGAACTGAACATGGCTGCGTAGCGGCGCATCTCTTCTTTCTTGGCCGAGCTGGCGAGATTGGCGGCCGAGCTGTTTTTCGAGGCAGAGTCGTTGCTAGCCGTGCTCTTGGTAGCCGTGCTGCCGGCGTGCCGCCGTCGCCAGGGAAGGCCCTTTGACCGGTTGTGACTGTTGTTGTTGCTGTTGCTGTTGCTGCTGTTGGTCGGGGACTTGTTGAGGCTGGCAGACGTGTCGCTGGTAGTAGTTGAGTCTGAGGCGGCCGACGAGTCCGACTTGCGGGTCATGCGTTTGAAGCGATCTTTGAAGGCCATGATTACGGATGTTTTGGTTGAGGGGGATAAAAAAAAAGAAAGGAAGAAAGCAGAGAAGATGGGGAGATGTAGAGGGATAATAAGGACGACGACTGACAGAGAATCAGATGACAGGATCGGAAGACAGAACGGATTAGCAGGCTGCTAGTAGTTGTTTGAAGGTCTGGAATGTAGAAACACGAAATATTGGCCCTCTCAAGACAGAACGTACTACTTTGTATGTAGAAACTACTGTGCAAGTTGCAACGAGCGAGCAATGTACCGAAGAGCGCCTTAGACACTAATAAGACGACGCCCCAAATTGGAAAGTCCTCTACAAAGTCTGCCTTTTTCGGGGTCTTTCATTGCTTTTTCCTTCTAGCCAGCCATCCTCACAGTGCTTGGCTATGGCGTGCGTGTACCCCTAAGCCAGACCAACTACTCTTTCGGGCAGCCCGTTCTGCACCAACAAGACGAGATCGACTTCGATTCGCCCGGCGCGGGGTACCCAAAGCAGAGACGATCCCAAGCGGCATCCCCGGGACAGATAATTTTATGGGGAGGGACCATAGAGATGTTGCCACCGAGTGAGTTCCTGCCCCGCAAGTACGCGCAAGTACTCGATTTCACAGGCCTGAGAGCGTCTACTCAGCCATTTGGAAGGCTAAAAGCCGCTATTACTCTAGAGAAAGGGATGTCTGTCTGAGGGACACCACCTTATAAACACCCAAAACGAGGGAGCCGGGCCACCGTCTGGGAAACAGTGGCTGCCACGGTGTAACGCGACGGGCAGAAACGAGCCGAAATCGAGCAAGAAACAACGTGCATCGTTCGTTCTCTCTTTAGCGGACAGGCCAATGCGCGGCCAAGACTTCAGCCAGGAAGCAACGCCGTCACAGAATCTGTGAACAGTCTTTTCATATTTGACGACACTCCCTGTCAGACGAAGAGGGGAAACTGTGACCGTCCAAGAAGAGTTTGTGACTTTGCATGGTTTGCAGTCGCCGTTCTTCCACGGTTGGTGGCCACCGGTGTTGAATTAGACACCGAAGGCAACTTTGATCGGACTCCGCCCATTAGCTGCCATTCGCTGCCATCTGGTTTGGGTCAGCCTTAGTCTCGCTGTGGGGCGCGAACGGCCCATGATTGGCTGCCGCGGCTGCAGCAGGATTTGGCTGTGCAGGTCGCAGCTGCCAGATCGAGCGGGCGCTTTTCCTTCTGGAAGAGTTCTGCGGACACACAATATTGACGTTGTAGGAAGGCACGTATTATGCAACCTTGTCCTATGAAAGATATCTTACGGGGTCTCACAGTGGACAGACAGCATTCTCGTCTCTCGTATTCCCCCGCATCTTACTCTGCACACCGAGGCTACCCAACCTTGCCATCGTGCCACTCTTTCTTGATCTTACCCTGGACGTCCTGACCGTTTGCCCTAATACCGCCGCCGTATCCATGGATCCATGGTGTCGTCACATTCGGTGTCTCGGCGGCTCTCGGGAGTGGAAGCGATGCGCTGCAGCGGCCTTCGGTTAAGCCATTCAGGGCAAGGTCGCCACTAATGTATGGCATCTGCAGGAAGAAAGAGGGGCAGTTCCTACGGCTCCTACAGGGTCGGGCTTTTGGGGAGCCCACCAGCAGGACCCCAGTACCCGTAGTGGTGGCGGGCGGATGAGCAGCCACACGCCCACACTGAAGGCCAATTCTACGCCACGGGCCAATGGCTTAGCTCCGGCTTGTCTGTCCTTTTTGCGCTCAACCACCACACAAACGCCCTTTCTCCTTTTAACCCACATACAACAGTAGTAGCAGCGGCGACCACTCACCAATGACCCGACGCGGCACTGACACATCACCGTGAATCCATTAAGCCATTAACGCCCATTCCCGCGTATACGCCCACGAACAAAGCAAACCGAATCACGCCCAGCTAGCTCCGCCGTTTCGGTAGCTTGTCTGCGTCTGCATGGGCACGTCCCTTGCTCGTGTGCAACATGTACCACCTGGCCAAGGGCCTGTATATGCTGGCCACGAGCAAAGAAGGTATTTCACTCCACACGTAGATGAAGGGCGTTGATGTGATGTGGGCTATGAGATGCATGGCCGGGTAGACCCGTGGCTGCAGGCTGAGCCTCCCGATGCTGCCGTGGCAGCCGTGATTTCCGGACCTGCCGAGTTGTATCTTCAGACTTAATATGAGCCTCGTGATGCATATGAACGAAAGAGAGAACACCTTGGCTGACAGATGAAACCTATGTACCCACCACCCGCCCCCCCCAACCCTACAGAGTACTCTGTCATTCTACTCGGCCTAGACAATGCTGGCAAGACCACCTTCCATGAGCAGGTCAAGGCCCTCTTCTCGCCGGACCAGACGGCTCCCAAGCTCAAGACCGTGCCCACTGTCGGCCAGAATGTGTCCACCATCACCCTGCCGGACATGTACATGAAGATCTGGGACGTCGGTGGCCAGCTCAGCCTCCGCAAGCTCTGGCACAGCTACTACCAGAGCTGCCACGCCATCGTTTTTATTATCGACAGCACCGACATTGGTGATGGTATTCTGGGAACAGTCGGTGAAGATGACAACCCGTTGTCGTCTGGCGCCAGCCACGGCCGCCTGGATGAGTGCCGTGCCGTCCTCGAGGATGTTTTGCAACACTCCGACACCGAGGGTGTGCCCGTTTTGATTCTCGCCAACAAGCAGGACCGCGAGGACTGTGTCGAGGTCGTCCGTATCAAGGAAGGCCTCGTCAAGAAAGTCTTTGAGGGCGACAAGGCTGCCAGCATCCGCGACTCGCGCGTGCTGCCCGTATCAGCCCTGACCGGCACTGGCGTGCGGGAAGCCGTCGAGTGGCTACGCTCGCGCGTCAAATGGAACAAGGAGTCACGGCCGCCAGTGATGCGGTAAACAGATGAAGAGAGGAAGATGTTGCCGAGCAAACGTTCGCAGCCCGATGCAGTGCGCGCGTGTGTGCGCTTTCCGTTTTCACTTTATTATCATTTCTTTCTGTCTTCGGTTCTCTCAGTGCTCTTTTTGTTCGGTTACTTTTTCACATTTCTCCGCGGTTCGTAGTTTTCCTTATGACGAGCGTCTTCATGTGTATATAGACCCCCATATATCCCTTGCACGTAGGTTACGACTGGTTGTTCTTTTTTCAAAAATGACGTTTTTTTTTTCTGCCTTCCATATTACAGGGTATCATACAATGCTTTTTAATGTTTTGTCTATGCCAAACAACACTTTTCTTGCCATTTTCGGCCTTCTCTCTTTACGCATCACTCTTCCTCTCGCCCATATATCCTTCCCTATCACCTGTCGTTCTCCGCCGAGAGCTCGGCTATCAGCCCGCCCTTGTTTCGCCGCTTGGTATCCTCTTCCAGTCTCCGGTCGACTAGCGCACTGAATTCCTTCGCCTTGACGAGTGCCGTGCTCGTGCACTTGAGCAGCGACACCGCCTCCACTGGTGTGCCGCCCAGCTTGGCAATCTGACAGATCTCGCCGTGCCGGTTCAGACTGATCGTGCAGCTTCCTACACGGGTCTGTTCCTCCAAGAGTGTCGCGTCCAGCAGCGCAATTTCTCCCCCACCAACCACTCCGGCGCCTGTGGTTTCCGCATCCTCCCCCTTTCCATTAAAAAAACTAAACGTAACGCAGTAGGGTGAGTGCAGCCAGCTCAACGGCACCGGCTCTCGCTCCGCCGGTGTGTACACCGTCAGCACGCCGCCCTCGATGCTGGTTTCTGGTTTTCGGAAATGCCGTAGTGCCGCCACAACGGCCAAACATGATGCGTCCACGAGGTTACCGTCGTGGGCCATAATGTGCACATCCACCCGCACCGACCAGCACTTTTGCCCGGCCGTCAAACATAAAGACTCTGTGTCGAGAGCGCCGGAGCGGCGCACTGTCTTCTCTAGGAGACGCGATAGGAGCACCTCAATATCACTGGGTCGGCCTGCTTCGAAGGAGGGCGACGCCATGGGGCTGATTTCGGTGACGATATTGAAGATACCGTCAAACGGGCGGTCGGCAAATGGGACGGTCACCTCGGCGGTTGCTTTGGCGAGGACCCTGGGGAAGAAGAAGTATTAGTACATGACAAGGTGAGGGTTTCACTGCAATGGCTACACCAGTGACGCTCACCTTGTATTCCCGAGCCGCACATCTGCCACACCGAACTCGTCCCCCAGAGACAGCTCAATAGGTCGGTAGTCGTCGAAGCCGCGGCCGTCGAGACGGAGGCCATCTTGTAGTGCGTGGCTGACAAACGCCCGCTCGTTCAAAGAGGGTTCGAGATCGCGAGGCATGGCAGGCAGCAGATGAGTATCAGGGAGAGCTAGCCTGTGAAGCGCCGAATCTTGTTTCAATCGCAAAAACAAAAGGACCTGCTATTATACACAGAGGTCGTTTAACGCAGGAGGTGCTTCCCAGCTTTCTGCAAAGGAGGCGGCGTGGGGCAGAATCTTTTTCTGCCAAAGGCGGTGAACTTTTCAAATCGATTACCAGGAACAGCAAGCAATCAGTTACGCAACTTCGCCTAAATCTTGCACTGGGACTACAGCAAGAAAACAACACGACACGGCAGCATGACTACCGCACATAGACCGACGTTCGATCCGGTATGATCTCATCTACTTATCAAATTTTGGCTCGGGGATATTCTAACAGTTCTTGATTTCCAGGCCGTTGGAAAGGAGGCGCCAAAAGGCCCTGCCTACCACCAGCGACTCCTGCCTGCTCATACTCGCCTCAAGTTTCGGTACGTGCTCTTGTCTCTTCTAGCTTTCCAAAGAAACCTTTCGCCTAATTTCTGACACTCCACCTCAACCATAGTCAAGCTGGCCAGGGCGGAAATGCCGATGCCGAGGTGCGCGACCTCCGCGCCGAGCTGCTCGCTGCCGAAGCCGCTCACTTCGCCAAGGTCCGTGGCGAGCCTGCCGCCATCGACGCCGTGCCTTCCGAGAGCGTTTCCACGGATGATGTACCACCACCTGTGAAGAAACGTATTCTAGACGGACCCAAGGATGGCGGAGGAGGGGGAGGGGGAGGGGGGGGAGGCGACGAAGAAGAAGACCCGGCAGCCAAGCGACGGCGCATATTAGAGGAGACCAGGGATATCGACGCCGACGATTCAGAGGAGGATGACGATGATGATGACGGAGATAATGATGACAATAAAGAGGACGGCTCCGACTCTGAATCCGATGACAGCAGCGACTCCGACAGCGACTCCGACGAAGACGAGACCGCCGAACTCCAGCGCGAGCTTGAGCGTATCAAGCGCGAGCGCGCCGAGAAGCGGGAACGCGAAGAACGCGAACGGGAGGCTGCAGAAGAGGAAGAGCGTGTGCGCGATATTGCGCGGGGCAACCCGCTGCTGAACAAGCCGGACCCGAGCAGCAGCGGCACGACGAAGCGGCGGTGGGACGACGACGTGGTGTTCAAGAACCAGGCCCGGGGCACGGACGACAAGGGCAAGCAAAAAGAGTTTATCAACGTGAGTTGGACTTGTGTGCTTGGACTGGTAGTTTTCTACTTGTCTTTTTCTGGATTTCGGGAGTGAACAAGAGAGGCAAACACTGCGTGCGAGCGAAACCAAAGACCGGACGAGTTGCTAACGTGTTGTCTCTTACAGGATCTTCTCCGGTCCGACTTCCACAAGCGGTTTATGGGTAAATACGTGCGGTGATAGAAGCAACTGGGGTTCGAGGAGGGTTGCAAGCGGGCGTTTTCTATGTGTTTTTGTATGGCATTTTCGTTTTGTATCTTAGGACTTGACTTTGGAGTTTCACTTCACCAATGGATTGCGCTTATTCGAGAATTCCGGGAGAGTCCCTATCCGCCTTCGGAATTGTTCTGGCCCGGGAATGGTTTCATCCACAGAAGCGTAAATATATCTCGGCAACGCACCATCGGCCATACCAACGGGTGAGGTTGATCGTGGTTGGTAGCCTCGTACGATCTGCTCAGCCTTGTCCGACTACAACCAGGAGCAAGGCCTGACGGCAGTCAGGAGTTAAAAGCACGCCACGAGAGATTTTGTCAGTCAACAGACCATGCGAGGTAATGCGGAGAAGATCGCAAGTGCATTAAAATACTCGGGGCCCAGCACCGTGGCCAGCCGCAGGCCAGCCAAGCCTTTACCTGCCCGCAGAGGTTAAACAGCTGTCAGGGATCCTCAAGTAGGCGAAAACCGCGACTGCGGGGCACACAACCGCCGCTTCCCCCCCCAAAGTTAAAATCCGATGGGGATATCTCTCCACCGTAATTCCCCAGCGCATGTCTTTCTTTTTCTCACTCTTTTGCGCCGTAAACTCTCCTGAATCTTAGTTGCTGTGAATCTCACTTCCCAGCTCTAACAGTCAGGTGACACCCCCGGCATATTTACGCTCCAGGTGATTGGCCCCCGGCGCGAGGACCGGACCTGACGGTTTTCTTGTGCTCAATTGCAGGATTTCAGGCCGAGTCTCTTTCTTTTCTCCGCCCGAGCCACCGCCTCGTGTCTATGTTCTACTCTCCTCTTTTGTCCATTCTGCCGGATTGACGCAACTTCCGGCTCGCTGGAAGAAGTGGCACAGTGGGATTGGTGACTAAGCAGTGATCGCCTCTCTCTACGAATCTGTCGTGGGCTTTTTCCATTGAGGAAGGCACGATCAGAGGCGCCTGCCGCGGCGGAAGCAGCGCATACGTCCGTGGGCAGAACGAGAGGCAAAAAAAAAAAAAAACCTACTTGAAAAAGCATCGCAAAACTTGGACGATACGTCATAAGACCAAACCCCGAAAAACCACAACCATTGAGAAAAAAAAAGGCAAACTCTTCTCCCACGGATCAGACTCCTCTCCGCCTTGACCGCCCTCCGCGTCTCCTGGTTCTGTCGCTTCGATTCTCCCGCTCCGCCTGTCTTCAGCACACCCTCTTTTCTCCCAAAGTGTCGCGTGCGCAGCGACGCACGGGGAAAGCTAGCCCTCTCCCAGCGGCAACCGCGCATTGATTCTTGGCCAGCGACCTCAGCGGGGAGCGGTGCCATGTCTCCTCCTCTTCTTTCTTCCGCCGCCGCCGCTTCTCTTGTTTCCCTTTGCGCTCCGAATTGCCTTGGCGCCCGACCGCCATTGCACATGTCGCCGTTGAGACGCGCGCCTCCGTCTGTGTCGTCGTCGTCGTCGTTGCTCTTCGGCTGTCTGTCGGCTATCTAGCACTTGTTTTTTTTTTGTGCCGGTCCGCAGCTTCTGGGCAATCCCGGCTCAGCCAGCCTTCCCTCGGCCCTTTCATCTGTCCCTTTTCTCGTACCTCCTCCCCCCAGTCCACCCGGCAAGATGCCAATGGCCGATCTCCTCGTGAATTCACCGCCCATAGCGGGTTCGCCCTCTGCAACACCGCGCATCAAGCGCAACACGGTACGTCTTCTGCAATTGCTCCCATTTCTGGATCAGCCTGCTACCCTGTTTTTTTGCCCCTGTGCCTTTTGACAAGACTGTATTCGCGTGTTATACCTGGTGCTGATGCGCTGTTGTGGGTTTAGGCATGTGTCAATTGCAGAGACAGCAGTAAGTATTGGCCTGTTATAAATTAGAGAGGCTGTCCCTGTTTCCCCGTGTCGGCACCGACGCGCATCCTTTATTCGGCGTCCTCGTCGTAATCCCCGACCAACACACACTGCCCAGACAGCTATGGCCACCAGGCCTTCCGTGCCATGTCCCGGCTCGTTCGTGCCTTGGCTGCCCGCTGCCCTCTCTTTCTTGCCCGCTCTTCTCCCCACGCCCCCAATCTCCTGCCGTGTTGCTGTAAGCTCCAGACTGATTCGAGACCAGAGGTGAAGTGCAACGCGAATCCAGATCCCAGCCAGCCATGTCTGCGCTGTGCGAAGCTCCAGCTCCAATGTGTGGTGGACAAGACCCACAAGAGAGTGAGCCGCCGCAGGTTGGTCGCCCCAGAGCCTTGATTCTTGTAGAGAACTTCCCCTTACTGACATGTTCCCAGCAAACTGGAAGAACTCCAGCAGGAGGTGCGCAGCATCAAGGAGGCTGTTGACAAATCCGCCACATCCCCAGCCGTCTACACGCGGACCCTCCCATCCATCAACTCTTCCATCAACTCCAGGGAAGGCATCTTGGCTCCTAGCTTACCACCCATGCGTCCATACGATGCACCAGTGCTGTTGCCACCCGTGTTGACCCCATCCGTGACAACAACACCGACACCTCAAGCCATAGCTGCTGTGGCCAATGGCAAGATTGCCGAGCCACGTGCGCTCAAGTCGAGAGCCTTCTCGGGAGAGGACATCTCGTTCTACTTTGACAAGTACGTCTCCAATGCAGGAGACTCTGACCTGTTCAAGGTGTGCTATTATACTAACCCTCCGTGACTGAAAAAAAAAGGTACTTTGAGCATTTCCACAACTACTTTCCCGTTGTGCGCACACGCGACCCAGACAAGATTTATGAGTCGGCACCCATCTTGTTCTGGACCATTATGACCATTGCGGCTCGTCGGTTTGCGAAGGATGATACCGTCCTTCCGTTCCTCACAGACTCGCTCTCATCGGAAGTGTGGGGTGCCATGAGCACTCCACCGTTGCACCTGGGCGTTATCAATGCGCTTCTTTTGTTATGCGCATGGCCCTTTGTCACCATCCGTTTTCTCCGAGACCCGTCGACCATCTTCTCATCGATCGCCATGAGTTCATGTTTTTTGATTGGTCTGCATACCGGTCGTGGTGAGCACCCCGAGCTGGCCAACCCGAATTTCCAAATTCGAAATACAGACGAGGAAGCCACCTACACCTGGGCCGGGTTCAACATCATCTCACAGAGGTCAGCAATGCCCATGCATTTGCCCATGCAGTGATTAACAAGCCCCCCTCCGGCTGCTTGATACGATACTAATCAATTGACGTTTAGGGTTTCCATGTGGTCAGGATGTCCCTCCACTGGTCAATTCTTCAATAAGACGATCGAGACCATATTAGATCGGAGCTCACCGGTGCCGGTGCCATTGCACTTCATCATTCTGCTCGAGTGTGCGCGCTTTTCCAATCGTGTCAGCAAGACCACCTGCGCCAGTCTGGAGGAAAACCGAGGCATCTCTCACCATATTGTTGATATGTTCGAGGAAGAATTTGACAAGGTCCAGAGGTTACTCTTCCCCGGCATTTCAGGTATGTCTTGTGTTAATTTATCCTCAACACGCAATGCAATCACTGTGCCTGGAGAGCTTTCCTCTAACATGTTCCAGAACTGGATTACTTTACGCTCTTGACTACCCTGCAAGAGGTCCAAGCCTTCTATTTCATGCCGGCGACAGAATTCAGCGCGGAGATATTCAAACGAAACGCTTTGAAAGCCTACAGCACCGCCCAGCTGGTCGTTCGGCAAGCGCTGAAGCTCCAGGACGAGATGGGCTTCCTGTTTTATGCTCCGCATTTTGTTTTCCGGTCCCTGCTCACCTCAGCCGTTATCTCTCTGAATGTTCTCTTGTCGCCATATATGAAGGACATGCCCATACACGCCAAGAACGCCCTGATGCAGGACGCCATTGTGTCCATACGAACCTGCACCGTTCACGAGGGTGACCTGCCATCGCGAGCATCCAAGATGATTGAGTCGTACTGGTCAGTGAACCATCTGAAGCCGCCCATCGAGATCATGATGAAGGACGTGTCCCAATTTTCGCATCGTCTGGGTACAAGCTTCGCCTTTGGTTATATTCGGAGCTGGAAGAAGGATATCGAGGTGTCCAGGTCCTCGGCCAACAACACCAACGGCAGGAAGCAAACCGGCGGCGCGACTCCACGTAAGTCGGGCTTGGGGAGCTAGTTCTCTCTTTTCCACGTTTTTTTGTCCACCCCCGTTTTGCACGAGATCGTCACTGACCTAACCTAGTCTCGGCCATTGACCTCGCGGCCATACAACCCGAAAACGCGCAGCTCATCGACTGGGATGCCTTCATGGACGACTTCGACTGGAGCTTCACGCCGGACTATTTGAATCCTACATAGGCGGGAGCGACGGACAGAGAGGCCTTGGTGTTGTCGGCGCAATTTTCCCAATTTTATCCGCAGGTTGAGGCTCTAAGCATCTAGGCTTGAGGCCGTTGCCCGTTTTCGTTTTGGGCACGACCGGTATCTGCCGTATCAGTCGGCGTCTTTTTTTGCCGTCCTTTTCCAGCAATTATGGAATTCATATTTGGGCAAAGTTAGATCGTATGTGGTCTAGACGAGCGGACCGAGCGTGCCGATTAAGCCGCTCCGGTCAGTTGGAATCGGTTTGGGGACTGGGGTGAGCAAGTCATGAGGCTCTAGATCCGGACGAACGCGTCTTTTTTAGCACGTAAAACTCGTAGCGCTGTGAGTTGGCGGCCGACTCGTGTATCCCGTTTTTTTTTCGGCAATTTTTGATTAGGATATATGTTTGCTTGCTGGTTGGACTGCTGTTTTGGAGGCGTGTTTTTGTTTTCATTTTGAAGCCCTGTCCTGTCTTTTTTTTTTTTCTTTGTTTTTTGCCTGTTGTTTGTTTCGATATCATTCATGAACACAAAAGAGGTGAAGGGGTGGTGTGTGGGTATTTCAACGGAGTTCTTTTTACTTGACCGTTCATACTTTCTGCCGCGTGTATATTACTCTTTTTTTCTGTCTCAAGATATCTAGCTGGCATCTAGATGCGACTTTTTTGGATTTCTGCCAACCCAATTTGACTGGTATTTTGAGTGGGCCTGCATCATCGCCAGAAGAATCCCCCCAAAATTGGTACAGGCATACATGGCCACTTCTTCTGTGTACCTTTTTGGAAACCAGCAAAAACCAGCAAGCCTTCGGCTTCATCCTTCTGCCAAGTTAGTGCAATTGCCACTGTTCTATTGCTTATATGGTTGTTTTACAGAACGTCCGTTTTCCTTTTCGACGACTTAAAAACCCCCAAACTTGATTCTTTCTTCTTTTTCCAAGTGATCACCGCCTTTTTTCCCCTTCAATCAAATCGCGTCTCTTTGGCGCGGGTTCTCGGGCACAATTGCATCTTACTCAAACAAAGGCCGCCATGACAACACCAGACGAAATTCGGCAGCAGCAGCAGCAGCAACAACCACAGCCTGACTACTCCGGGACGGTCCATCCGTACTATCCGCCCTGGGCGCGCATCCCCAACTACGCCCCCAATGTGACGCCGGTGCCCGTGCTTCTCGGGAGCTTTGCCGGTGTCGTGACGGCTGTTGTAGCCGTCGCCTGGGTGCTCGCCCGCTTCACCAGCCGGCGCTTCCGCGACGCCGCCTCCGCCGCCGACCAGGCGCTCTTTTTCTGGTTCGTCCTCTGCGGCTTCCTCCACTCCGTCTTTGAGGGCTACTATGTGTTCCAGCATGCCACGCTTCCCGGGTCGCAGCACCTGCTGGCCCAGCTCTGGAAGGAGTACGCCCTCTCGGACGCGCGCTACCTGCTGGCCGACCCGTTCACGCTCTGCGTGGAGACCCTGACGGTCGCCTGCTGGGGCCCGCTGTGCTGGGTGACGGCGGTGGCCATTGCCGCCACGCCGAGCGGCGGTAGTCTTCCTTCTAGTGACACCTGGGCGAGCGCCTTTGCGGGCGCGCGGCACCCGCTGCAGATGCTGGCGAGCATGGCGCACCTGTACGGGGTGGCGCTCTACTACGGGACGGTGCTGGTGGAGCAGCACGTGCACGGGGCGACCTACTGCCGGCCCGAGTTCCTGTACTACTGGGTGTACTTTGTGGGCATGAACGCGCCGTGGGTGGTGGTTCCATTGGGTATGTGCCCCCTTTTTTCCCTTTTCTTTTTTCGCCTCATTCTCTGCATCTGCTGACTCTCTAGTGATCCTGTACACAAGCTTCCGTCAGATCCAGCGCGTCTTTGTGGCATTCCACGAGGTCGAGTCGGCGCTTCGGCTGTCCGACGGGCAGTTCAAAGCGTCCGGGGAAGGGAAGAAGACGAGGTAGTCGGGAGAGATTAGGAACGAGGATTTCTCTCCATTTCGTTGTATGTTGCATGTTTTAATGGTAGCTCGCATCTCTTCTTTGTCTTTTCCCTCCTCACAAAAATAAAATTCAAATATTGAAGAAAAAAGTATAGCCAAACATCTCATATATGAAGTAACTATACCCAGCTTTCTTGTATATGACCCTCATTTTCACGTTGGCAACTCACCCGTCTTCTTCTGGCCCCCTCACAGACTGGCTAAAAAAGCAATCACCCGTTCCGCCATCCACAGCTGCGACGCCGGCTGCTCCACGCTGTGACTCGCGCCCGGGATCAGCGCTGACAGGTCGCTGGCGATGCCCGGCGCGCAGAAGGGCTTCCAGCGGGCAATGTTCTTGGCCTGATCAACGGTCTTGGGCACGCACTCGTCCTCTTCTGAGGGGAGCATGAGCACGGGCTTGGTGAAGGCGCCCCAGGACTCTTTGAGGCGCTCGTCGGGCAGGTCCGACGAAAAGTAGTCATCGTCGCCACTGTGTTGAGTTTTTTGGTTAGAGATGAAAAGAGTGTGGGGAATAGGGAAGAAGCAACAACGCCAGAGCTCACTTGAAAGCTATCAGAGAGTGCCAGCGGTATGCCGTATGGGGCGAGTCAACCATGGCTGGGAGGTCTTCGGGCCGCATGATGACGTTTTCCTTGCCCTCATGGATCATCTTTTCCGCGGCTGACAGGGTCATGGTGTATTCGCCTTCCTTAAAGTACGGCGTCAGGGCCTCGCGGTCCGACACGGGGCCCTGGAGGATGTAGCCGTCCACGGCCGGGCTGTCGCCCTTTTTGACAAACTTGGCGTACTCCATGGAGTCCTAGGGTGATGATGACGGACACAGATTAGCCCGTGAACGAACAGACAGAAACATCAGAGAGCAACACACCACCCTACCTGGCAACCTGTGGAGTGGCCGAGAAAAACAATCTTCTCTTTGCCCAGTCCCCTCAGATATGTGACCAGCCCCGACAGATCGGCCACGTCGTCCGTTAGCCTTTTGAAGCCGTATGCGGAAAACGAGCTCGACATCCGGAGCTCAAACACGGAGTAGTCTAGCGCCTTGTCGGCGTCTGTGGTGGCGATCTGCTGTGCTATTGTGCGGATGTAGGGCACGGTATGTGGTCCGTCTGTCAGGCCTCCAATAAAGACGAGGGCATTGCGTGCTGAGCCCGAAGTGGGCGAGGTGACCAGCTCATAGGCGCATGAGTGCCGTGTGGGCGACTTGAAAGGGTGGACAGTCACCGAGAAGGGTGCAGAGGAGACCTGGAGAGTCATGCTGTCTGGGTAGGCCTGCTTCGTTTGGAAGTAGCTTTTGGGTTTTCTGAGTCTTCAATGAGTCGTTTCTGTTCTTTGTCTTATTTTCTGGGTGTCTCAGAGTTAACACTGACTAGCATGAACGGTAACTAGTTACTGGAGGGCGTTCTTGGAAAATATAGAGATTAAAAAGGATCTGATAACAATGCCGAGACCGTACTTCTTTTTATTAAGTCAATACAACGTTTTTAGGGGCGTTTTTAGCCCTTTCTCCGACAGCAGAAGCCTGTACTCGTAGGTTTGCGTGCTACAGCGGGTAGCTCCACATCCACACTGCTGGAAGCTATCAAAAGCTATCAGAAGCGAGCCCCACCCCCACCAGACTTACTATTACGTCAGACTAGGATTTTCTTACAACTTTGCCCCATCGGTTTGTCAATTCTACCAGCTCGCCAGCTCCCATCACCTCTTCGACCATAGCTCCCTGGCATAGTACCACCCACACGACGGGGCAACGGAGTGTCAAAGAACATATTCGGCCATGCGGCCGCGCATCCCAACGCGATGACGAGCGCACCGCCCTTCCGCAACTCGTCTACCCAGAGAACTGCATTCTTCAACAAAGTATGAAGAAATCTTGAAATTCTGACACGCCCAGATTTACCTCCAGTTCTAACTCTCGTTCCCTTATGGCTAGCTTAAACCCTGCTGTCTCGGGATTGTCAAGACCCTCCGCGCAGGCGGCAGCGGCAGCGGACGCGATGCGGCATCCGCGGCAAGCGCGCTCGCCGGGCTGACCGACCAGCTCTACGGCCTCTTGACAGACCAGGTCAACCACGATGCAACCGTCCTCGACACCTCGATGGCCGACTATGTCTTCTTCCCACTGCTGCCCATCTTCCAGAACACAACCAAATACCCAGCACGGCTGCTCGAGAATGCCACAAAGTGCCTCCGCGTGCTCATACAAGACGGCTGGAAGACGTCCATCTCCAAGGAGAATGCGCAGCAGTTTCTGATCCTGCTCACGTCCGTGGTGACGGGCGGGACACTGGGCCCGAAAAGCAAGGCCGACGCTTCCACTCGGCCAGAGCTGCCCGAAGAGACAGTCACCGAAGGCTACCGCGCTCTGGCGGCTCTCATGCGGACGGCCGGTGCCGCTCCTGGGCCAGAATCGCCCCTGGTTGCTGGCAACGCCATACCGGCTCTGGCCCACACGATAACTGTTATGCTCGAAGGATTCACAGACTCGGTCATTCCGGCCGTCCAGCTCGAGGCCCTCGGAGCCGTCGAGGCCCTATACGTGACCATCAAAGACCCGGAGGTCCTGGCATCGTTTTTGCCTGGCACGGTCTCGTCTCTGGTCCGCTTCTTTTCGTCTTCTGGATCTGGCAAGAACCCAAGAAGGGTCGTCGTGCGGGCGCTGGAAGTGCTCTATGCCGTGTTGGTCAACACCCTGGGCGATCTGCAAACAAGACACCTCCACCTACACAAGAAGGACGCAGAGACGAAAAATACAGAGGCAGTGCCCGACAACCCCCCCGCTACAGAAACTCCGGCTAGCCAGGTAGCACTGCCAACGAAGCAGAAACTCGACGCTTCTTGGGTGAAAGCAACGGCTTCGCAAGTCAAGGTGGCCCTGGCAACGGTTCTCAGGCTGCGGAACCACGAGTCCGTAGATGTTCGAGACGCCGTGCAACAATTCTGCATCGGTTTGCTAGACGAGTGCCACACATCTTTGGCCGAGTGCACATCGATTCTTGTCGAGAGTGCGATTGTCACAACCAAAGACGAGAACGAGGGGACATCCGTGGCAGCAAACCAATCCCTCGGCTTCCAGTCCCTTGGGTCGATGCAAAAGGGCTTCCAGACCTTCGGCTTTGGGCCCCAAACAACGCTACCAGATCTCGCCATTTTGTACCCTGAACTCGGCGACGTCATAAAATCTACAGCCTACAACTGGGCAACGAGTCTGCCGCGATCCATGCAGTCGAGCGACGAGGATGTCAAGCAGCGCGCTATTCGCAATCTACAAAAGGCCATAACGGTCCTGGAAACACTGCGCATAGACTCGTCTACTCTCGAGAGCTCTCTGACGGCTGCTCTTCGAGACAGTGTGGTCACATTGGCTCTGTCCTCCGAGTCATCCAAGCCTGTGGTAAACGAAGCAGAGGCCGATGATACGCTCAGTGGAGGAGGCGATCTGGCACTGCTGAGGTCGGATGTGCAGGTCACACAAACCCGGTCATACCAGCCTGTGCTTTTGGCACAGGGCAGCCAACAGGGCACTCGAGATGCCTTGCTCCATCTCATTGCCAGTGTGGGGCCGGCTTCGCAGAAAGCACGACTGGCTGGTGACATGCTCGACTTTGCCCGCGAGTCGGATGGCCTGGACCAAGTGGCCACGTTTTGGTTATCATTCGAGTTGGTCAAGGCCTCCTTGGCTAAATCAGCAGAGATTGACCAGTTGTTGGACTTCACGACACTCGACGACGGAGGCGGATCCGAGGCAGTTCTTGAAGACCTGTTCTCTTTCTCCGTGTCGACGCTGGCGTCTCATTCCGATGCATCCTACCATCAGGACTGGAGAATGGGTGCCATTGCACTAGAGGTCACTTCTTATGCAGCAACACGTCTGCAAGAATCATTCCGGCCCGAACTCATCGATGTATTGTACCCCATTGCCACGTATCTCGGGTCTCCAGATAACCGCCTGCGGGGTCACGCAATCACAACTCTCAATGGGCTTGCCGCATCGACCGGCTACACCAGCGTGTCCGAGCTCATCGTGGGCAACGTAGACTACATGCTCAACTCAGTGTCGCTGCGGCTTAATACTTTTGATATCTCACCAGCATCAACCAAAGTTCTGACCATGATGATCCGGCTAGCTGGCCCCAAACTGGTGCCCTATCTAGACGATGTGGTAGCCGCCATCTTTGCGGCGCTGGACAACTACCACGGATATCCACTTTTTGTGGAAAGCTTATTTTCTGTCTTGGGCGAGGTTGTCCAACAGAGTGTCAAGTCAGATACACTCTTGCTGGAGGATGCTCCTTCTACAGGAGGCCAGGCACACAATCGGAAGAGAAAACCAGACAGCACAACTACAGCCGATCTGGTGGATCTTCTGGATCGGCGAGTGAAAAGGAGGAAGGAGATGGATGAGTCCGAAGTGGACGAACCCGGGTCTCACACCGGCCATCCGAAGCACCCATGGAAGTCAGAAGCAGACGAGTTGCTCCAGAGGCACGAGAAGGAGGCCGCAGGTGATGAGGACGACGGTGACGAAGATGGAAGTGACAAGCGCGGAGGCGACTCGGGCACAGGTGTTGGCAACGAAGTTTCCAGGCTAGAAGACCCCAAAACACCCACATACGCCCTTCTTGCCCGCATCACCACACTCACACAGCATTACCTCACATCGCCGACGCCCACTCTTCGCAAATCCCTTCTTGACCTCCTGGCCACGGTTGCCCCCGCCCTGGCACCTGACGAGAACGCCTTCCTTCCGCTTGTGAACACCATATGGCCTGTGGTTATTTCGAGATTGTACGACGGCGAGCCGTACGTGGTGATTGCCGCGTGTCATGCTCTAGGCGCGCTCTGTGGCAGCGCCGGGGACTTTGTGGCATCACGAATCAAGGCAGAGTGGCACGCCAATCTTGGGAAATGGTGCAGCCGGGCTAAGAGGGAGGCAGCCGCCAAGTCCAGCAGCACCACATCCAGCAAGAAAGCCAACGCCGGCCGAGCTGTTGCAAACGACCAGCTACCATCCCTCGCCCGCATACACGGGCCGTCGTCAAAGAAACACGAGCTCAGCAGTTCGCTCGTCGGCTCAGAGGTGCTCCTACCGATCCGGACATCCTCCGGCGACCAAGGGGCTGTCGTATCGACATCTACGGGGTTTACAGGCCTAGGAAGGTTTGCTCAGGTCGTACAGATCTGGGAGGCCGCTGCGGGCCTTTTGACAGCCATTGTAGCCTACGTGAAGGTGGACGACGAAATCTACGATGAGATTCTGGACTTGCTTCTGGCGCCAGCTACCGGCCCGAACGGACAAAGAGTGCGCCTGTTACCGCCTTCTGAGGAGCACAAGGCCCGCGAGGCGCTCGAGGTTGTAAATGCAGACGCGGTCTGGCTGGTGGACTACCAAGCAGGCTGCATTGCTCCATGGATGAGCACACACCCCCCAGTCTCGGATGGAGTCAAGTTCGTCTCTGTGGGGACAACAGAGGCTTGAGTGAATGCTGTCCTCCAATTTGTCATGTCAACTCCCCCGTAAACTTTGGGGAAAGCCTCTAGGCCCAACCCAATGTTGGATTCATGATTTCGACGATCTCTTTCCCCAGGATTTATGAATAATAGAAATTGAAGAATAGCAAATGTCTTCCACAAAGTGTCTCCCCGAAATGGTGCCCGCTCGGGACGAGGGCCGGCCTCCAAGAACAATGGAGGCCTGTGACATATCTGTACGTAAGAGTTTCCATGCGTAAGGCTGGAGGGGGGGGGCATCGCGAAATAAACGGGCGGAAAATACAGAGTAAGAAAACAGACTGGAGGAAACAAATTTAGAGCAAAGCGTAAAAAGGGTAATTGGAGAGTTCGGTCAAGCAAAGCGGCGACATATCGCGAGAGACAGAGAGACAGAGGCAGAGACAGCAACAACAATGGCTAGATGCGGCTCGTCCATGTTGAGACATTTCTCTCTTAGGTACCAATCTCAGCCCCCCAAACTTTCTCTTTTGTTGCCCGATCCCCTTGTTCTCGGCTTCTCTCGGTCGACCTCTTGGGCTTGGGCCTTCTGGTACGTGCTTTTTTTATTCTTCTACTTCTTTATTGTCTTTCCTGCATGGACTTTTAAGAAGTATTGAAACAGATACCCTTGTATTGAGCGATAAAAGGGTGAAAACACACCACAGACGAAGAACCAACAAAGCCAAGGTCTTAATTACTACGTAGAAGTGAGGGAGGGCAAGATCCAGGGGAGCCAACCAAAGTGGAATGGGCAAAACATATGTGGCCACTGTGGAAGAACCGAAGAAAGAGAAGAGGAAAAAAGTGGATATGACACACCACGCTAAAGAAAAGAAAAAAAGCCCGCCGTGCTCTAGAAGTTTTCTAGAAGGAGTTTAATTGTCCCGAAGCTAGCAAGAGTGGGGCGGCTTGCGATGGCGCGGTCCAGGAAGGAACACTATGTGCGAGTACGAGTAGTATCCGGTATTGTACATGCAGTACTGGTAGGACTCGCCGCTGCTTTCTTGGATGAAGGAAGGAATGGGAAGGTAGCGTGGCAGACAAGTACCTACTACGCAACTAGTTCATAGTTCCTTTCTTCAAAAACGGTTTCGCCAAGACGGTTAGTTCAAGTAGCAGAGTATTTGTTCAGGCAAAAAATAAAAATAAAAATAAAAACTAAATGGAAAGATCCATGCACGTTGAAAGAAGCCATGAACTGGCCTGTTTCTCTCTTGCTGTCAAAGTTGAAGCAGAGAAGAGAAGGATGGGTCCAAAGAAATGTGATTTTTGTCTCTTGATGGGCTGCGTGGTGATCATCTCCAGTTTGAGCACGGTAACAACCGGCAAGAAAGAGGCAGAAAATACAACCAACAAACGCTCCAACACGTATTTGGGGGACAATGGAGAAAGGCGATCCAGGCGCGAGATTGGAGAAAGATGGGGCGCTTTTTACTGCCCAGGGACCAATCCACGTGGTGTGGGTGTTTTTATTCTGTATCTTTTTTGTTTTCGGTTCCTCTGTCCCCTGGGAAGACCAAATATGCTTCTAGAACTCGGTTCCATTCGGCCCTGGGATCAGGCATGGCCTTGAATCAAGCCCGAATAACCCCGAGCTTGTTGGGAGGAGCTCATTCTTCCTATCCAACGTTGTAAAAAGCCCCAAGCAAGAACATTCTTCCGTGCCATTGACACAATTTTATTTCCACATACACGTTTGGTTCTCTTCTTACACTCTTCTCATCTCATACGTCACTTTAGTGACACCTCACATATAGGAATCTAGATGGCCACACAAGGGAGAGGAGCATGATGGGGCGGCATCGGGCATTAATGCTGCCTTTCGATGGCGTTCTCGACCAATACTTTTTGGCTGTCTTGGAAGACAGGCTTGTCTCGTTGTGTTGTGGCTTAGATGGTCTCCTCATTTGATGCTCCCAGACGGACTACTTGCCCCTACAAAACGTCCAGCACTTGAATGGGATGGTGTTTCGCTGGTAGGGGGGGACCTTAGACCTGTCCTGCTGCGTATGGGTAACAAGAGCGGACTCGTTCGTCATGAAGCTTAAGAGAGCACCAAGAAGGAGCGTTGCAAATTTGCATGTTTTAGACGTTATGCGGGACTCGGATAGTTGGTGGACAACCACCCCCCCACGAATTACGCTCTTCCCAGAAAGACGACAGCTGTCTAACAGCTGACGTAGAATGTTGGGACGGAGTCTCCCCCCCGATTGGGGCTCGGGGCGGGGGAAGGCATCTGGTCCAGACCTCCCTCTCATGCCTGTGGGAGGCGCCACATACTTTTGCCTCCTTATTGTGACCCTTACTATGAGCCTTGCACTCGTATCAGTTTTTCCCTCTACTTTTTGCCTCTTCGGCCAAGCCGGTCCACACCAAACGCTGACAGTCTCCAAAAACTGAGCGTCTCTTCTCTTTTCTCCAAATTATTCCTACGCTACACTGCAAGAAGCGCTCGCTTAACATGGACATTGTGGCCGTGTTGTTTTGCAACGGCCCATGATAGCCTGGTACACGTAAAACTCCGGAGAGGGGCCCCCTGTCCCTCTTTCACACACGTATCTGGAGAAGTAGTGTCTTGGCAAAGCATGCGTATGCCTTGTACGAGTACGAGTACACCACTTACAGGGCATGTATGATATTTCACTATTATGGGCCTGCACGGGGGCTCTCTTTGCGCCTCTCTATTATGTAGAAGAGAAGCGCGGATGTGGATGAATATGCACACGTACCCGTACTCGTCGTGTTCTTACTCGTACGCTGTGATGGGCTTGTGAACGTATCTTTGTATCCTACAAGGGTGCTGCTGGGATGCACCCCAGATACTTTTGATTGGCAGGTGACCTAATTTTGTCTTGGCTTAGCAATTACCGCTTCCGCGCTGTCAAGTCCAGCACGGCTTGGCAAAAGACTCGCGCAAGCCTTGTTCGGCGTGGGCCAAGAGATGGCCGTCAGCTTGGCCAACCAAACAAGAAACGGCCAAGAAACAACAGGGCCAACAGATAACGGACGACAAGAAGATCGGTGCTTGGGATAGAAAGCTTGAGCCGACTGCAGGCTTTCGACTGCAATAAATTGTTGACAGCGCCATAAATTGCATCTTGGTATTAGCAAGATGCGCCAACAGGCCATTTTCTGAGAGCTTTTGGGTCACCCAGGGTGCCATTGTCATCCCGTGTCTGCCTGATTTTATTGCAAGGCACAGAACAAGCTCCATTAATACAGCCTGTTCGTGGCGGCCACTGGTGATAATATGCACATTGACACAGCCGCTAAAAACCCAGCGGCGCGCATGATACTATGCACTTCTTTTGCAAGCAGACGCATTCGCCTTCATCCTGGCCACATCCGCTCCTTGCCGGGAGTGGGGGAACAGACCTCGGTTTGGGCTTCTAGAAGACATTCGGAAAGATGCCAGACGTTGCCGTTCCCGCGGCTTGATTGGCCCCCCGGAATGAGCGTATCTTTCCTGCTCACATACCGCGAACAGCGGGTTGCATCGAAACTGAGCGCGTGTGTGTGGGCCCGCGGAAATCTCACGCCTGAATCTTGTTATGGTTTTGTGTACGAGTAGTGGACTCTCCATGTCTCCAAATCCAGTACAAGGTGTGCTTGATAGTGGCAATGCCAGCGGGCACCGAGCGGGCGTGAGAGATGGAGGACGTCAATCAGTAAACAAAATCCAGGTCTTCTTTGACTCTGTGAGATGGAGCTGACCCCGGCCAAGACGTCTGCGTTCCTGCAAGTAACTGGGCGTATCTTACATGTCAGCGAAATAGGCCGTCTGAGCGGCACAAAGCCATACTCGTATGGCCCGGAATGATAAGAGACAGAGAGACAGAGAGAAGAGACAAAAGAAGAAAATAAATCCCCAAGAGCACTGGTGTCAGGCTTGGCAATGGGACGATACCTGTTCGAATCCGACGTCCGAGGAAAAGCGTCGTTGTGGAGGTAAGCGTAAAGAGGTGAACGTTGGCTGTGATGGAGGTGGAGATACAGGAGAAGGATGTACAATAATAGCAGTCCTCGGTGCTTCTCTCTTTCGCTCTCTTTGGTCCCTGCTCAGACTGCCCAGACTGCCTCTTTGTTCCTTATTTGTGTAACAAGTCTGTGTTGCCATTTCCCGTTTGATCTGTTTTCCCTCGCACCTGCCAAGAGTGTCCGCCAGCACGTGTGTTCTACGTCTTTTGAGTTTCTCGCCTCTCGACATGGGCAGACAAGGGAAGGAGCGACCATGATGTTCCACCACAGCTTCCCAAACAAGCCCATATAACAAAGTTTTTATTACACTGGATCACACTCACCTGTCGCCCCGCCGATGTCCCCTTGATTGGTGGCCCGGCATTTTCTCTCCAAGTCGCCGCTCATACTGAGCCTCCCAAATGGGGTCGCCGACGCCTACAATTTGGCTGCCGTTTTGCTGGTTCTTTCCTTATCAGCAAGCCCACACCAGTAAATGACACATCCAAGCTAGCCACAACGTCCCCAACGAGCAACGCTAGTTAGCCCATGGCTGGTAGGCTCTGATAAGACGGCACAGACTGTCCAATACGTCAGTCCCAGGAGACTTCCAGAGTATCTTGCAGAGTCCTTGTACATGGTAGATTTTACTGGACGCCAACCGTCCTGCAAGAGTCGACTCCATATTATGAGACAAGCCACTTTCATGGGTGGGGGCTGCTAAAAAAAAAGGCCGAAATCAAGCAGCTTGCAAGAGCCGTCGCCAATTCACTTGGCTTTGTAGTTACCGTCTCAATGCGGAAGAATTCTATGAGAGGAATAGGTGGGAGCAAACGTTCTTGCAGGTAGCTGTCCGTTTCAGCGTTGAGCGTGCATAACAGCGCAGCGGACATCGTGGCCCCAAGATATCTTCCATATCCCAGACACACGTATGCTGCAAGATACTTGTACCTTATATTTCTACCGCCCCTTTCAAGGAACGCCAGCCTGCCCGAGAAGGCCAGAGCAGCTCGAGCCCTGAGGCCTGGCATGTGTCCCTAAAAGAGACTTACAATGCCTCTCGTCGTGTGCCGGCCTGGCCAAGCTAGTCAGGGCAATGTTCTTCTACTCGCTGAGCTATCTTGTTTTGCATGTATTCTCTTGGCGTATCGGCCAGGGAGAGAAATCTAGCAAGCCTGGCCAACAACACAAGGCACATAGGTGGGCGAAATCCTTGTTGGGTTCCAGTCAGTCTCTCGTTTTGCCTTGCCGTCTCGAGGTGGCACTAATAACTAGCCCATGCAAGACACGCTGTAGACGTTGCAGAGAATGAGAAGCATCCCACTGTAGAGAGGCAAACAAGCGCCTCAACTCAGGGAATCAGATTATCACAGAGGGCTTGGATGAGTTCTTGCATGTATGATTCTGCATCAACTTTTTTTCACGTCCCTGACACCAACCAGGCCACGCACAGAGTTTGCAAACCTCTTGCGCATGCAGTATCGCCTGCCAAAGGATCCGACCAGCCGCTCTGGAGTGTAAGGGTGAGCATTCAAGTGCGCCGGCATGGAACCTTGTCTCTCTCTGCTGCGTCCGTTGCATCCTGTTGGCCAGAGGACTGCACGCTGCGTTTCTCGATTCAGTCGGGCCCTGTGCTTCAGAAGCGTGCTGGGCACCCCATGCCACATTGCAAGCGGCATACCATATAAAGTACAGTTGACCTAGCCTGGTCTGCGCTCATATGGTCAGCGCCACCATTTGCTAGTGCTTCTACGGTACCCGGTACCTGGCGCCACCATTTGTGTTGTATGAACTCTTCTCTTTCTCAGTTCTCCTCTTATTATTCCTCTTCCTCCTCTTTTGCTCCATTGTGCCCGTCCATCTCTGCCCGTTTAGTAGTACATGCATATTTAAAGCTCCCTCCCCCCTTCCCTTTCCATGATCTGCTTCAGTTGACTTATGGCCCCTGTCCTTCTCCGTATTCCTTCCCCATCCCCCATTCCCTTCCTTTTTACCCCTTCTCATTAAATTAATTTTGTTTCTTTTCTTCTTGTCTGGAATTCATCTTTTGGGCAGAAGAATTGGCAAACTCTTGTTACTCCCCCCTTCCTCGATACCCCCCCCCTGAACACCTTCTCTATCCCCCACCCCTTCTCCTGTCCCGCACCATGTCGGACAAGGAAACCAGCGTCGACACCGCTGTGGCCGGCAAGGCCACCGCTCCTGTCGCCAGCGCCAATAATGGCTACGACGAGGAAATCGGCGCAATACAGGGGAACAACCAAGCCCTGAGTCGTGACCTCAAGGGCCGCCATATGCAGATGATTGCCATTGGTGAGCATACCCATCTCTCTTCAGCATACCATCACCCCCTTGCTTTTGCACCAGAAGCAATTAAAGCATGAATATCAGAGCAAACAAGGCTGACTTGTATCCCTTTCTGTGTCTTAGGCGGTGCCATTGGTGCTGGTCTTTTTGTCGGCTCGGGCGGTGCCCTTCACAGCGGTGGCCCTGCTTCTCTCATCATCGGCTACCTCATCATCGGCGTCATGCTTCTGTTCACTTGCCAAGCTCTGGCCGAGCTGGCTGTGTTGTATCCCGTCAACGGTGCCTTCTACAACTACATTGTTCGCTTCGTGGATCCATCATGGTAAGTTTCCGTGAACAAACACCATCCTGTTATACTCCTCTCTATTTCAGCCACTGACTAACAAAATCTCTTCTCTTTGCAGGGGTTTTGCTATGGGCTGGGATTACGCTCTCTCGTGGTTGACTGTATTGCCCTTCGAACTGACTGCCGCCTCCATTACCATCCGGTTCTGGCGCGAGGACCTAAACGAGGGCATCTGGATTGCCGTCTTCCTGGTTGTTCTGAGCATCATCCAGATCTTTGGTGTCCGCGGCTACGGCGAGGTCGAGTTTGTGCTGAGTCTGATCAAGATCTGCGCTTGCACGGGCTTCATCATCCTCGGCATCATCATCAACTGCGGCGGTGTCGGCGACCAGGGCTACCTGGGTGCCAAGTTCTGGCACGATCCGGGTGCCTTCCGCAACGGCTTCAACGGCTTCGCCGGTGTGTTTGTCGTCGCGGCCTTCTCCTTTGGTGGTACGGAGCTGGTCGGTCTGGCAGCGGCCGAGTCGGCCAACCCGGCGAAATCTATCCCCAAGGCCACCAAGCAGGTGTTCTGGCGCATTGCCTTCTTCTATATTGTCAACCTGTTCATTCTGGGCTTGATCATTCGGTCCGACGATGAACGGCTCCTGGGTGCATCGGGCGCCAACACCAAGGCCTCGCCGTTTGTGCTCGCCATCCAGGACGCCGGCATCAAGGTTCTGCCATCCATTTTCAACGCCGTCATCACCATCTCCGTCATCAGCGTGGCCAACTCGTGCACATTCGGCTCTACACGCACCATGCAGGCCATGGCCCAGCAGGGCATGGCCCCGCGCTTCCTGGCCTACGTCGACAAGCAGGGCCGCCCTATCTGGTGTGTCGTCATCCAGATCCTGTTCGGCTTCCTGGCCTTCATCGGCGAATCTGGCAACTCGAGCACGATCTTTACGTGGCTGCTGTCGCTGTCGGGTCTGAGCTACTTCTTCATCTGGGGCTTCATCTGCCTCGCCCACATCCGCTTCCGCTACATCTGGAAGGCCAAGGGCCGCAGCCTGGACGAGATCCCGTACAAGCCCACTCTTGGTATCTATGGCAGCTATGTCGGCCTGTTCCTGAACATCCTGTGCCTGATTGCCACGTTTTACAATGCACTTTACGTGAGTCTCCCCCCTCTGTTCGCAATTGCCTCCCCCCATCTCGATGTAACCACTAACATTTATACAGCCCTCTCCCGGCTCGACTCCCGATGCCGCCACCTTTTTCCAGGCATACCTGGCTGCTCCCATGGTCCTTGCTCTGTACCTGTTCTGGAAGATCTACACCCGGGACTGGAGACTGTGGGTGCCTGTTTCTGAAGTCGATATCACGATTGGTCTGCGCGAGTACAGCCCGGATGTCCTGGCGACCAAAGAGAAGCTGTCGAAGAGTCTGCCGATGCGCATCATCCACGGCCTGTTCTAAGCAGAATCCGCCTGTGGGGTTTGACGGGCTATGAAAACCAGACGCCTTCTAGGGGCTTCGTCTCAGGTAGATTTCTGTTGTTTGTTTTCTATGTTTGCTGTACTATTTTCGCAATCTCGAGAGCAGAGATTCATATATAGCTTGGATAGCATGGCTGGGGGGCTCTGTGCGTATTAAGCCAGGAAGAAAAAAAAATTACAAGATACCACTTTTCATCGCGCCTGTCTGGGAACATTCCTGCGAGTCCGTAAGTGGGTGTGCTGTAATCAGCTGCACCGACGCAACGCATGAATCTACCACCTGTAATATGTCAAGCGACCAAATGACCAAAAACCCGCGTAACAACGACGAGTGGGGTCCTCTGGGGCTCTCTGACGGACCGACAAGCCAGACGCCGGCTTTTGCCAGCTGTCCCCTAGTTCCAGCCCCCCCTGGGACCCATCACAGGCAAGCTGGCCTGAAACCGCCTGTAGTTTTGCTGACAAGCCACACCTTCCTCACGAAGCTTCCTTCCCGTCCCCCTGTTCTGCAGTGTCTTGCTTCTTGTTTCTTGCCCTTGCATATTTTTTTTTCTTCTGTACTTCCCGCGTCCCCGTCTTCCAGCCCAGCGATGTATCTGTCCTAACGGCGAATCCCCCCCCTGGCCGCGCTGTCATCTTTTCTGCTGCGCCTTTCAGTTTGTGCGGCTGCTGACAGCTTGTCGAACTAACATATTACTACTTGTTTCAACCCATCGCTCCTTCCCTGGCCTCCCTTGCCCAGCAGCAGAGGTGCCGCAGCCGAGCCCCTTCTTTGGCTTCCAAGAAGGAACACATCGTCAAACGGCATCGAAACCTCCCCCGAGCTGACTCGCCTGCCGCGAAGCGACCTCAATCGGCCAACCGCACCCGAACCAGACGCCGCCAAGCCTTCATCTCGCCGCAGCTCGCCCCTCATTGGCCTTCACCACCCCACGCCGAATCTGGGGCCGCCCTCCCTCGTCATCGACATCTGCTTCGGCCCACGAATCCACCAAGCCACACTGCTGCAACCCCTTGCCGACGACAGTCGAATTCGCGCACGCCGCCTCCCGCCTCTGCCTCTTCCTCATCTCCGACGGCCGTCCCCCTCCCCCCCACCCCCCTCCCCCTTCTGCCGCTGCGACCACCACCGCCACCACCACCACCACGGCGACACACATACAACAATGGCCTCGTTCGGACAGGCAGGTCCGACGTCCATGACGCGGCCCGGACAGCAGCTGCCACCGCAAGGCGTCGTCTCCATGCCGCACGGGTCGTCGTCGGCACCGCAGGGCACCTTTGCGTCGGGGACGAAGATCCAGGTCGGCAGCCACCGGGTGGTGATCCTCAAGTACCTGTCCGAGGGCGGCTTTGCCCACGTGTATCTGGTGCGGCTGCCGTCGCCGGTCAACGGGACGGACCAGGCGGTGTTGAAGCGCGTGGCCGTGCCCGACAAGGATGCCCTGCGCGGCATGCGCACCGAGGTCGAGACCATGAAGCGCCTCAAGGGCCACCGCGCGATCGTGACCTACATCGACTCGCATGCGTCCGAGATGCACGGCGGCGGCTACGAGGTGTTTCTGCTGATGGAATTCTGCAACGGCGGCGGCCTGATGGACTTTATGAACACGCGGCTGCAGCACCGTCTGACGGAGCCGGAGATCCTGGGCATCTTCTCGGACGTCGCCGAGGGCGTCGCCTGCATGCACTATCTGAAGCCGCCGCTGCTGCACCGCGACCTCAAAGTCGAAAACGTGCTCATCACCAATGCCACGGCCACGCAGCGCCGTCGCTTCAAGCTGTGCGACTTTGGCAGTGCGGCGCCGCCCAAGGCCGCGCCCGTGTCCGTGGTCGAGTGCCGGCTCATGGACGAGGACGTCCAGCGCCACACGACGCTGCAGTACCGCAGTCCCGAGATGATCGACGTGTATCGCCGGCAGCCGATTGACGAGAAGTCGGACATCTGGGCGCTGGGCGTGCTGCTCTACAAGCTCTGCTACTACACCACGCCCTTTGAAGAACAGTCGTCGCAGCTGGCCATCCTGAACGCCAGCTACCGCTTCCCGAGCCATCCCATCTTTTCCGAGCGCTTAAAGAGTCTGATAGGTAGGGAGAGCCTCTGTCCGCCCGGATTGTTTTCTCTTCTCTCTTTCTTGCTAACGCAGCTGGCCTTTTTTTTTCTCTTTCTTTTTGACTCCCACAGCGTCCATGTTGCGTGAAAACCAGCAAGCACGTCCCAACATCTACCAGGTTCTGCGGGAAGCCTGCGTAATGCAAGGCAAAGAAGTGCCTATTAAAGATGTAAGCCGGGCACTACCCACTGGCGCCCATATCGCAAAATGCAATACTGTAGCTGACTCTATTTGCTTTCGACAGATCTACTCTGGAAGAGCACAGTCCGAGACACGAGCCAGCGACCGCCCCTCCACGGACAAGCCGAAATCCACCCCGGTCGTCGGTGCCGTCTTCGCCCCGCCTCCGAAGCAGCAAAAGATCATCCCCGAGGTTGTGCCAATGCGGCGAGGCCGTCCTACCGCCCCAACCCAGTCAAGCAGCCAACTACCCAAGCCAAGTCCGTCCCCCATGCGTGTCACGACGGGCGACCCATTTGCTGCGCTCGACGCCAAGGCGGCTGTGTCCAGCTCCGTGGATGCGGCTGCGAACAAATTCCCTTCGTTGGACCAGTTTTCGCTGCTCCACGACCAGGGCTCGCGGTTTACCTTTGACGAGACGTCTCCGTCTCAGGCCAAGGCCCCATCTTCTGCGGAGGCACGGAAGTCCAAAGACTTCAGCCAGCGGGTCACAGAACGTCTAGCTGACGATGCCTTTGCTACGAGCGCGAGCAAAGCCAGTCCTCAAGTGGCAGCCGCAGCCGCCACGGCCGCTGTTGCTGCTGCTGGGAAGACAGCGCCTCCTGTAGCCAGCAAACCAGCACCAAGCGATCTGAAGTCCATATCGCCCGGCACTTCCTACCCGGCAATTGGTCCTAGCTCCTCGGACAGACCGACGGCAACGGCCAAGGAGATGAGCCGCGCATCCGCCATTATTTCGAGTACACCGGAGCTACAAGCGATTTCGTCGCAAACGTCGCTCAGACAGTACCAGCAGAAGACACAGCAACAGCGCCCGCAACAAGAGCCCGGACCGCGCCCCAACATGGTGTCGACCGGGACAATGACCACACCCAGCCCACCGCCTCCGGAACTGACCAAGCCGCACACGTCCCAGTACCAGATTTACCGTTTCCCCCCGACAGATCAGGAGAACCATATCCGAGCCTCGAGTGTGCCCCGCAAACAATACCAAGATGCAAGCGGAGTAAATAGCCTCGCCACCAGCGGACCGACACGTGCTCTGATGTCGCACTCACAGTCCCAGTCTGGACACACCCGCCACCCTTCGTCTTCGCGTCCTTCTCTCGAGACAAGCCGGCCGGACCCGGAAGCGCTCGAATCCTCCGGAACGACAGCGAGAACGAGCCGTCAGCGGCCAGTCAGCGCCTATCTCGAGTCCAACATGGACTACCTTCGTGAGCGGGAAGTGAGTAGCGGCGGCGGTGGCTCCGGCCGCCACTTGCTCTCGCATAGACAGCCATCGCCCATATATGGTGAATTCAAGCCGCCCTCGTCACGGCCTGACCTAGCCGCCAACAGCAGTAGCGGCGGTGCTTGGGACGAGCCGGCCATCGAGTCGAACGCAGACTTTTTGCGCTCTCGCGAGGGGGCAGACAGCAAACGGGACAAGGGCCTGCATCACCACCACAGCAAGCACGTCAGCAAGCGGTCCAGCGCGTCCGGCAGCAAGAACATTCTCGCGGGCAAGTTCGGCGATGCCTTTAAGCGGTTCGAAAACACTGGAAGCAGCAGCAGTGCTGGTCCGCCGCCTGCGCGGACGCCATCCCCTCTGAAGCAGCTTGAGCGCAAGGACAGCATGACCACCAATAGCGCCTACAATGACATCTACAACGACAACGAAGATGCCATTGACGATCAGGATTCGGACAACATGACACCAGAGATGCGCCGCGAGGTTGAACGCCGCCGGTTGTCCATGGAAGAGAAACGCGTGGCCGCTGCAGGTGCCGAGTATCGCCAGCGTCTCGCCCAGCGCAACACGAGCACGGGGGGTGGTGGCGGCAGCACTCCGCCGCCGCCGCTGCCCCCCAAGAGCATCGGCGGCGTGTCACGCGCCGTCTCGATTCAGAACCGGGTCCAGAGCTTGCTAAGCGAGTCGCAGGCGAATGCCAATGTGACAAAGACGGCACAGGGCTACGGACACTTTACTGACTCCGACCCTGACCGGCCACCAGCGTCCAAGGGAGGTTCCGTATCGTCAACCGAGATTCGGCGGAAGCCCCTGAGCCGTACGGGGACAGCATCGCCAGCATCTGACGGGCCCTTGCGGGCGGTGCCTAGTGGGCCAGGACCGAAGCCGCCAGCGAAACCCAAGCCATCGTTTCTGAACAAGGCTTTGCCGACGGGCACTAATCATAGCTCTGGTGGCGGTGCTCCGCGGTCAGTTTCGCCGACCATTCCGACAACTCTGCGGCCAGTGAATGTAGGATCGTATGCAAAGAATGCGTCGTTGGGCAAAGGAGGAATTAGTAGTAGTGGTGGTGGCGTTGCCGATGCAGGAGGAGCATCATCGTCCCAGCTCATTGCCATGGACTTGCCGGGCCAGCCGGTCCTGGAGGGTATGACTCTGCAAGACCGAGACGACTACATTCAGGACTTCACGCGGCGGTTCCCCAGCCTGACAACGATTGAAATGGTGGAGCGAGACCTGGCGGCGGAGGAGGAGGGAAGTGGGAGGCGTTGAGGCGTTGAGGAAGGGGAAAGTTGGGTTGAAGGGGGGTGTGTGCTTTGAAAAGACGACTAAGACAGCTTTTTTTTGTAAGGCTTTGCATATACACACAGGATGCTCGGGGCTGTTCATTTCTACCCGTCATCCGTCACACCACGCATCATCCCCCAGCCATCCAACAGGCTCACGCAGACGAAACTTTGCATATAATCAATCACAGCATTGTCCACAATAAAACCATAATGCTGCCTTCATGGCCTTGTTTTGCTACTGAAGGTTTCACGGGTACACTGGCCAGAAGAACCGGGTTCGAAAGTGTTGGATTTGTTCGCCTTTTTATTAATATTGACTGTGAGTGATTCATAGGGAAACATACCGTCATAGTTTGCTAATTTACTTTTGCAAAGACTGATGCTCTAGTTCAACTTACCAATCTGCTCACGACATTGAAGACAACGCATTCTACGAAAACAATGCACCGAGAAATGCACCGAGGAAAACGTTACTTGTGGAGGACGCTTGGCCCATCAGGGAAGTTCCAGGGGGGGGGGGGGGGGGGGGGGTCTTAAAAGGATCACGCCCAGCGTTCTCAGTCCCCCACCCTTCAGTCATCCGCCCAGAAGAACGGACGATGCAGGATCAGCTCCACGCCGTGCTGTCTGAGCCGCCCACGAACGTCCAGCAGATACATCATCTCGTGGTCGGTCATGGGCTTGTTGCCCTGGTTGTTGACCTCGACCGTCTCCAGCTGCGGAAAACGGCCCGCCCCCAGGGCGGCCGCCATGTCGAACAGCGCGTCGATCAGGGCGCAGTGCGTGCTGGGCCCCCGCAAGAACAGCCGCCGCAGCGACTTCTGCGGCAGCACGTCGGGCAAAAAGTTGCTGTCCGCGCGATCCCGCCTGCCGGCCCAGTGGCCCAGCGGCAGCAGGGCCGCTTCCGTGCGGAAGACCTCGAGGGCCGCGAACTGCGGCAGCCGCTCCAGCAGGAGATGTCTCCGGCGCGCCTGCGGGCGCAGGTCGCTGTTGTAGTGCTGGTCGTCGATGCCAAAGACGAGCTCGCGCAGGGTGTGCTTCCACGGCAGCAGCGCCTGGAGGGCTTCTTCCAGCTTGACGATGCGGTCGAACATTGTGCGCTGATGGGCTAGATCGCCGAGGGTCAGCATTTGCACTGGGTTCCCGTTTCCTGCGCCCGCCACTGCCTGCTGCGGCAGAGGAGCAGGGTGAGGAGGCGGCGGATGGACGGCCATTGAAAACACGCTCTGGTCCAGCAGGCCCCAGTTGGTCTGCCAGATGGTGGCCTTGCGCAGATGGGGCCCCACGGTGAGCAGCAGGTGCAGCAGGTCGAGGTAGGACATGTTGCACTGGACGAGGGCGAGCTCGGTGAGGTTTTCCAGGATGCGGTAGCGGGAACGGGGCTGGCGGGCAGGCAAGAGAGAAGAAGAAGACGAAGGAGAGGAATGTGGAGGCGGCGGCGGTGGAGACGAATCATTTATATTCAACTTGGATATGTCGTAGTCGTCATCGTCATCGTCGATATCCTCATCATCGACATCGTCTTCCTCCTCCTCCTCCCCCCCCTCCCTGGCCAGCAGCGCCTCCCGTGGAAGGGCCTTGCCGGCCACGCTCATGTATTCGCGCAGCCCGTTGTTCTGGAGGTCACGTTGGAGGTCGATGGGCGGCGGCAGCGGGCCCGGGTTGTCGACGCCCTCGTCCCGGCGCGGGTCGAACGGGACGGCGCCGGGGCGGTCCAAGTGTCCGTGCTCGACATGGGGGATATAGTTGAGATGCAGCACCTCGAGGCCCGGCAGAGCACCCAGGATGTCGCGCGCCTGCGCCAGGGCAAAATAGAACGTCCGCTCGGGCAGGTCGTTGCCCTCGAGGCAGCCACGGCAGGAGCTGATGGTCAGCCAGCGGAGGTGGGCCGGGCGGCGCGGCTGGTGGTAACCGGTGATGCGCCGATGGCCGGTTGTCGTAGTAGTCGTAGTAGTAGGAGGAGGAGGAGGAGGACTACTACTACTTCTGCAAGGACTGCGATAGCGGGCCAGACCACCCCTGAGCGACCGGAGGGCCGAGCTGCTCAGCGTGTAGTTGCAGGCGCCGACGGGCGCGTCAAAGTCGTTGTCCCAGACGGTGTCGGAGGCGCGCGGGGCGTGGTCGCCGTGGCGGCGCAGATGGAGGTGCTGGACATGCGGCGTGTGCGCGATCAGACGGTCCACATAGGTGCGGACCTCCTTGTGCGAGAGCGGCACGGTCAGCTCGATCATGTGGGCGGCGAGATCGGGACGCTCTCGCAGGGTGCGGAGCAGGTGGCGGATCTGGGGCGTCGGGTTCGGGCCGCCGGTGGCACAGAAGGCCCTGTAGAGCAGCTGCTGGGCGATGTCGCGGACGCGGCGGCTCACCAGGCACAGACTGGCCAGGTTGCTGCGGTGCCAGCAGGGCAGCTGGCGGCGCGGGTGGCAGATCTCGTCGTAGTGGTAGTTGACGATGTCCGGGTACGCCGCGACTTTGGCGGTGTCGTCCCTGTCAGCAAGAAAGCGGCCGGTGAAGTCGTACGCACTGTCCACGTCCAGGACGGCGGCATGGCCTGGCTGGTTGGTGACCAGGTAGCCGAAGATCGCGGCCAGGATCTCGGGTGGAAGCTTGTCAAGCGTCAAGTGCGGCCCCTTCTGGGGGACATACCTGTCCGAGTCAGCCCGGATGGAAGGCATGTTTGCAGACCGATCTTGTATTTTGTGTGGGGGAAACGTACCTAATCAAGCAGAAGGGAGTTGTTCGTTGAATCTTAACAGAGATGTGTAGACAGTAAGTATGTCGACAGAAGACGCGTTTATTCGGTTGGATGGTGAGATGGTGGGATAAGAAAACAAACGAGACCAGCGAGATTTTTCCAATAAATAGCTTCGAGTGACTAGAGCACAGGAAAAAAAAAAAAAAAAAAATCAGACTCAAGCAAGAGAGCAGCCTTTCGTAGTCTTGTCCGGTTGAGACAGTGGCCATAGCTGGCTGTTCGGCTGGGGGGCGAGGGAGGCTCTGGGCCAAGGATGAAATGCTTGGAGAAATGAACAACAAGGCCCCGATCCTATTGGCTAGCCAGTGCCATGTAGGGCCTTTAGTAGGAACAAATGGGCAGAAGACAGGCCAACGTGCCTGTCAAACAAAGAAATCCAAGTTGGGGGTGGCCGGCCATAGTGTTGCACTGATGCTGGCCTGTCCACGGAACCTGAACAACAATCTCAAGGACTGGGTGTGCATTTCGCGGAATTCTGGCAGTCAACTGCTGCCTCGGCATTACGCGGCTAGATCTCCGAGGAGACATCACTCACAGCCGCCGGTCTCGTACATGGCAGTGAGGCTGCATACAATCAGACAAAACGAGTATGACCGAGATCAACCGACAACTATGTGCAAAAAGGGGGGGGGAAGGGGTATATTATTCGATCGTAAAATGCATGTACACGTCACAACACACCGTGACTAAAATTTGGTCCTGGCAAGACGACAAGCTGTCCCATTGCTTCCAAGTTTCTGCCTATCCGTAGAGCTGTGTTGGGCAGCCGTGTCCCTCACAAATTCGCCTTGGCCTTTTGCTCTTCCGCGGCCCACTGGCGGTTGATCCGCACGTTCTGCCAGTACGTCCACGCAGCAACCGCCAGACCCAGCGGCGGACACACCAGCAGCGCATTGTGCCACCACGCCGGACGCGCTCCCCGCACCTGTGCCATGGCGGTCGTCAGCTGCTGCGCCAGCGCGTCCTTGTCGCCGTCGTTCCACAGGACCAGACCGGCGGTCGGCTGGCCCGCAATGGTCGATCGTGCCGCACACCGGCGGGCCTTCTCGCGCACATCCCCCTGACTGTGCACCCGGTTGGCCGCGTCCTCGGCCGTCAGATGCGGGTCGCGCGCGCGCAGCCGGGCCATCTGCACGGCCGGGTCGCGGACGGCCACGACGAGCACCGTGCCGCACAGCACGTCGAGGCGGCTCTCAAAGAGCAGCGGCACGTCCAGCACGACGGCCCAGCAGCCGGTGATGTAGCAGCGCACCAGCGCGCGGTACATGGCCTGGCGCACGGCCGGGTGGACGATGCTGTTGAGGACGGCGCGGTCGCGGCGGCGCTCCGGATCGTCGCCAAAGACGCGGCGGCCGAGGGCGGGCCGGTTCAGAGGCTTGCCCTTGCCGGTCTTGTCTTCGGCTGTCTCGTCCAGCAGGTCGGGCGTCGTGGGTCCAAAGTAGGCCACGATCTTGCGGTAGCCCGCGGTGCCGGGCTCGACGACCTGCCGGGCGAGCTTGTCGGCATCAATGACCGGCAGTCCGTAGGGCGGGGCCGACAGCAGCGACGACACCGTCGACTTGCCGGTGGCAATGGACCCGGTCAGGCCGATGAGCAACATGGTCGGGGTGCGGTGGCCGGGCGAACAAGAAAGAGACAAGCGAGTGCGTGGCGGTTGTGCCTGGCTTGTAGTGGGCAACGGCTTGTGGACGGGAACGAGAGTGAACCTTCGGCTCAATGATAGCAAGAAGGAACTCGCCGAGGCTTAGTCACATCACGTGCCTGTGGTTCCGCCAGTGTGGGATGTCGAGGCCTGCCGCTGTACGGGGGTTGGTAGACTTTTCGGCGTTTGCTGCTAATTTGGTGCCGGATTCTTGGTAATTCGCCCGCTTCAGAGGGGTCGGCGAACGAAACACACAGCGCGCATCCCGGCCTTCTCACTGTTCGCCGAATCCTCTCCCTCATTTTCTGAGACCCGTACTTAAGAAACGCGCAGCCCGCCCAGAACAACCCCAACCGACCAACAACGACCAAAGAAAAAACAACAACGCAAAACCCGATCACCTCGTTCAATATTCCATGTTACCCCAACTGGGCAGGAGATTTCGTTTATTTGTATTCCTCGCTTTCATCGTCGCCATCATGTGCATGGGAGCTACTTGCCCGACTTGCTGTGAGTTTCGGGTGTACACCCGCTACCATTTTTGCGAGTTTCTCAGAGTTTCCAGAGTTTTCATTCGCAATACTAATTCCCCCTCAGCAAAGAAGTCTTGGCGTGGCTGCGGCCAGCACATCCCCAGTGCTCTGGCCGGTGTGCCCGAGGCGGACTGGTGCACCTGCACGCCCCGTGTCACCGTCGGCGGCAAAGAGTACCCGCCGGCGGCGCCCATGTCGATCCCGGGAGCGTCATTCCTGAGCGGCATCTTTGGTGGGGGCCAGAAGAAGCCCGAGGGGAAGGACGAGCTGTGAGGAATCTGAGAGCTAGGTAGGGGCGCTCTTAAGGAGACGAAGTCACGAAAGATAAGGGCCGCGATAAGAAACGAGCGACGAGGAATGAACGAGACGAACGAGTGAATGATTGCATGGAGGCGGAGTTGATGAGGGGAGTTCTGGTTGGGCGTGTGTAACACTATGGTGGTTGTTGAACGGAGTTGCGAGATTTGAGGCTTGATTGAGATACGAAGAACCATGACAAACGTGGGAACCAGCTGAGGAACCACTGTGAAAGATGTAGCTAGTTATTACTATGTAACACGAAGACGGAAGTGACAGAAGGCCCAACATGGCAAGCGCGACAGACAGTTCTGGCAGTTGCACGTGTCACTTTTTGACTCATTCTTCTTTTTGCCAGTCGCCTCGCCTCTCAAGGTACCGCCCCGTTATAACCAATTGCCTGTTGGTGATTTGCTGGCCTGCCCTGCTTTCTTGACGCTATTGATACCTCTCCATTGCCTTTTTTTACGATCCAATCGAATTTAGTAAAACATTCCGTCTGGCGCGGCCTTAGATAACGCCCGCCACTTTGGAACCACTGCCGGCATCGCACGACTCCTCATTTGCAACTGGGCCTTTCTCTTACGTTATTGTCGTCTTGTGTTATCGTCGTACTTCTCTTGATCTTTGGCCTTTTTTGTGTTTCTCTCTTATTTTTCGTACTCACAACCCGGAGGCATTGCGCGCTTCATTCGGCAGCCCGTATCATACACAGCATCCTTCACAATGGGTCTCCTGCAGCCATTGGTCGAATTGCTGCCCGCGTTGGCCCCGGGTCACTCCGGTCCTCTTACCGTCATTGCCGGCGTCCTCGTAGCCGCCTTCGTCCTTGGCTACGTAGTCCCCGCCATTCGCTCGCCGCTGCGCCCGGTGCCCGGACCCCGGCTTGCGCTCTTCACTTCGGCCGTCCTGCGTTGGCATGAGCTGCACGGCGCCCGCACAGGCTATGTGCACGCTCTCCACCAAAAGTATGGCCCGGTCGTCCGGCTGGCGCCGAACGAGGTCTCCTTCGCCTCGGCCGCCGCCGTCAAGGATATTTACGGATCCGCTGGCAGCGGCTACGACAAGACCAACTTCTACGACCTCTTTACCGTCTACGGGCGGCGTACTATGTTTACCACATTAAACAAGGAGGATGTGAGTTGGTTGGTCGGCTGGTCGTGGAGCTGTCTCTTTTTGCCGTCTTTTCCCCGGTTCTTGTGCCCGGAGTGATCCAATGCAACTGTTCATTCGCTGACCCTCCCAAGCACGCCCGTCGCCGGCGCATCTTGGCTGATAGGTACGCCAACACCAACGTCATGAAGTCGCCCTCGCTCAACGGCATCGAGTCCCGGTCAAAAGTCTTTGCCGACTTGTGCCGTAAAGCCACCAACGGTGTGCTGGACATTTATGCAAGTGATCTGTTCCTGGATTGATGCTTTGATACATTGCTACTAGCCCAATCGGCTTTCATACTAACCTTGTGCATTCGCCAGATCGGTAAGCCAACACACGGTGTCAATTCGATGTGGTGAACTCTTTTGTGTCGTGCCATGCCTGTTGACCCAGCCCAGCCCTCCACGCCTACGCTTTTGACTGTGTGACACACCACCTGTTCCATCCCTATGGCACAGACTCTCTGCGCAACCGGGGGGACGATGCTCAGATCATGCGCGAGGTGACCTTTGACGACAGCCTGCAGAGTGTGTCCCCCCCCCCCCCCCCCCCCCCTTTACTGGTGGAAGTTGTGTAGATGCTGATTTGAACAAACCTCTCTCCAGACCGTCTGGTTGGCCACTACTACCCGACTCTGCATGCCATCATCGGCCGCGTGCTGTACATGTTTGCCAAGCCACGAGAGACGCCCCTGGCCGACAACTTTGTGCTCGAGACCTCAGCACGGCCCGGCTCGGCTCCCTTTACGCTGTCCAGCCGCATGCACGAAAAGCAGCAGCCGCGGGATGAGGAGGATAACATGTCTTCTATTCCGGCCGAGAAGAGGGACCACGTCCAAGGCTTCGACTCGTTGGATGCCGCTGCTGAGAGCCTCGACCACATGGCTGCTGGGATCGAGACCACGGGCGATGCTCTCTGCTTCCTGATGTGGGAACTGTCGCAGCCGCGCTCTCTCCACTTCCAGAAACGATTGCAGAAGGAGTTGCTGGACGCGAAGCGCGATGGCATCTCGTTTGATAAGCTGCCCTTCCTAGACGCTACTATTCAAGAAGGCCTGCGGTGCTTCCCGGCCATCCCCATGTCGCTGCCGCGTATCGTGCCAGGTCGTACGTGGGGGAAGAAGACGCAAGCACGTCGCGTTGGAGGCAGCAGCAGCCGGCCCGACGACGACGACGGCCGCACCATCGACGGTTTCTTCCTGCCCGCCGGCACGGTCGTCAGCAGCCAGGCCTACTCGGTGCACCGCCTCGATAAGAACGTGTTTCCGGAGCCCGACACCTTTAACCCGGACCGGTGGCTCGTCGAAGAAGGCGACGCCGACCGGAAGCGGTTGTTCTTTGCCTTTGCTAGCGGCGGCCGTGGCTGTATTGGCAAGCAGTAAGGCTCCCACCAGGACTATATGATCGTTACTCTCTGAATAATGTCAGCCCACTAACACACCTAGTCTGGCACTCGCCGAAATGAAGGTCCTGCTCCGCGATGTCTACACCGAGTTCTCCACGGCGCCTGATTCGTCCATGACACCCGAGTCCATGCAGATGTCTGACCAGCTGATCTCGACGCGGCCACTGGGACAGAAGTGCGTGCTCCATTTCATTCCGCTTTCCGAGGACGAGGCATGAACGAAACGCAGACAACTCTGTTTTACTTTTGTTCTCCCACTACCAGGGGGGGGGGGGGGGGGGGGACAGTTAGCAGCAGCCATACACAGCTCTCCGCATAGTTACATCCACACGCCATAGAATACCACCTGAATGAATACACGATCTGGCCACTGGGCGACCATAAGCAGCCACGTCGCTGGCGCCAACCCTGCGAACTGTATGGGTAAAACCATGGTTGCTGGAGGCACAGATCCGTCGGCGTCGCGCTCGCCCGACTTGGCGATACCACGTGACTCGGTGTTTGGTTGTACCGTGTACTTTGATCTGCATTTACACGTGACTGGATGCCTGCTCCATGCCCCGTACCTGCCCCCCCCTCTGCGAACGACGTTCGTGCCTGCCAACTGTGGGAGTCAGGTGGGGACGAGAACTTTTTCCTTGTTCCTGCTCACTCCTTACTGCTGCCCAGTTCCGCCGAGCAGTCACCCGTCCTCCACGTTCTAAAAAAACCTAACATTAAAACCCGTTCGCCTTCACAAAAAAAAAAACTTGCACAAAACCACGAACCCTTCAAAACTCCTCCAAAAAAAACCCACTCCTTGTGCTCTGCTCTGCAACCCGCACATTCTCGCGCTTCCCGGAATCGCTCACCTTTTCCCTCCGTCTCTCGGCTCGTTCCAGTCGCGGTTCTTCATATCCAAAGCCTCGCACGCCTCGTTTTTCGTGTTCGCGATACTTGGTTTCTTGCTTTTGCTGCAGCTCCTGTTCAGGCACAGCCCAGCCGCCGCAGCCACCAACCCCAGCATCGCTACCCTGCTCTCCTGGCATCCGGTTCGCGTCTCCGTGCAATCCAGACATCCATCTCGGCGTCTCTATTTTTTTGCCCGCGCTTTCTCGAGCACCCCGCCGCCCCTCTCTACACCCCCTCCTCGTCAGAAACACACATAAAGCACATACAGGACACAAGTCTTGTTTATGTATCTGCACGACAAGTTCTCGGAGTCTACTCGCTCACCTCCCATCAGGCTGCAATCGTTTCGCATAGCGCGAAAACTTTGTAGCGTCAGTCAAAGTCCTCACGGTTGAAGCTCCCTTGGAAGCCTCCAGCATCCGGCCTGCCAACCAAACCCACCAACCAGTTTTTCTCACCACTTTTTTTTTCACTTTCGGAAACACCTCCGTTTTCAGCCTCTAGAACCCGCAAAGACTCGTGCTCTTTTCTGCGTTCATGCCTCCTACTCTCACCGGGCAGCTCTACTTTTCCCTCATGTCAATGCAAAGCAACGCTCCTCAGTGACATCCCTCCGCTTGCACTCGCTTCCTCGCTTCCTTGCTTCCTTGCTTCCTCTCCTCGCATCACAAGATTTTGTGCTCCTCCAGTCTTCTCCACCACGGCCTAGACAAGTCCTTTTGGTAATCTCGACACGTCTCGACGACTTTCCAAGACAAACACACACACCTTCGACAGCAGACAACCCAACAAAGCCACCCTCCTCGTACAGCCCCGCACAACCGCCATCATGTCTATGGTCAACGTTCGCCGTGATGTCACGGACGCCTTCTACCGCTACAAGATGGAGCGGCTGCAGACCAAGATCGAAGGCAAGGGCAACGGCATCAAGACTGTCGTCACCAACCTCAGCACCGTCGCCCAGCAGCTCGCCCGTCCCGGCGCCTACCTTATCAAGTACTTTGGCTTCGAGCTCGGCGCCCAGACCAACATTGACCCGCCCGATGACCGCTGGATCATCAACGGCGCCCACGAGGCCACCAAGCTGCAGGATTACCTCGACGGCTTCATTGCCAAGTTTGTCCTCTGCAAGAAGTGCAAGAACCCCGAGACCGTCGTCCAGATCAAGGACGGCCGCATCTGGCTCGACTGCAAGGCCTGTGGCCAGCGCACCGAGGCTGATCTGCGCCTGAAGCTGAGCGGCTTCATCCTCAAGAACGTGCCGAAGAAGGGCAAGAAGGACAAGGCTGAGCGCAAGGCCGCCCGCAAGGCCAAGCAGAACGGCACCGCTGCCAAGGAGAACGGCAACGCGAGCGGCGACGACGCCTCGGGCTCGGGCAAGGAGAACGGTAACGGCGATTCTGGTGCCAACGGCGGCAGCGGCGACGACGACGACGACAACGGCTTCCTGGCGTCGCCGGCTAACGGCGCCGCTGACGACGACGAGGAGTCGAAGCCGGTCGAGTGGAATGTGGACATGAGCGAGGAAGCCATCCGCGCGCGCCAGCAGGCCCTTCCCGACGACTTCAAGCAGCGCCTCGCACTCAACGGCGGCGCCGGCGACGACGACGACGAGGATGGCGAGGGCAGTGGACACACCGTGTACGACCAGCTGGGCGAGTGGATCCTGGCCGAGGCGCAGGAGAAGGGCAGCGTCGACAAGGTGGACGACGTGGAGATCTACCTCAAGGCGCGCGAGCTGGGCATCGAGGCCAAGCACCGCACGGTGCTGGTGCTGGTGCAGACGCTCTTCAACGAGAACATTGTGGCCCAGATCCCCAAGCGTGCCAGCATGCTCAAGAAGATCATCACGTCCGAGCGCCACGAGAAGGCTCTGCTGGGCGGCACCGAGCGCCTGATTGGCACCCTGATCAAGGCCCACCCGGACATGGTCGACAAGGTTGTCAAGATTCTCCACCTGTACTACAACCACGACCTGATCTCTGAGGAGGTCGTCACCAAGTGGGGCACCAAGGCCAGCCGCAAGTACACCGACCTGGCCACGTCCAAGAAGGTCCGCAAGGCGGCCGAGCCATTCATCAAGTGGCTTGAGGAGGCCGAGGAGGAAGAGTCCGAGTCTGAGGAGGAGTCCGAGGAAGAGGACGACGAGTAAAAAAGGGAGCAAAATGGATTTCGGGACAACCGTTTTGACGCACGAAAAAATCAAACCGCCCGTTTGTCTCGAATAAGGCTGTAGGAAGAAGAAAGAACCACGATCGAAAAAAGAGAGGCGGAAGATAAAAGTTGATGTTGTTCTTTTTATTTTCTGTGTACTTTTCCTTTTTTTTTCGATTTTGCTACTCTGTTGTCTCTCTACTGTTGTGACTACTCTATGTGTCTGTTTTCCGCGTTTTTTTTTCTCTCCTCTCTTCATTCATTTTTAACTCTTTCCAGCTATGCTTACGCAGATAACTCGTCATTACTCAGTATCAACATCTTCGCTCTCTTGTCGAACCGACGATTATTGCATACAATAAAAAAGGACCTTTCTTTCGGTCTGTTCATTCCTTTATCATCATTCTGTCTCTTGCTGAATATTGTGCTGCTGTGCTACTTGTCACTGTGAATCACTGTCGTGATGAAAGATGAAAGCATGTTTGATAGCACTTTCACCGCAGACCTCTGTATACTATTTCAAAAGCACGCCCTCCAGAGACCATCTATCTGACCACAATATTGGCCAATACTCTGAAATTGAGACAACACCCAGAAGTTGATTAGGAAAAGAAAGGAAAAGAAAAGAACAAGAAAAGGAGAAAGGCAAAAAAGCACACCGACACCCGAAAACCGGACTGAGTAACGCTGCACGACACAAACAATTCTCCGCTCAGATGGTGTTATGTCTCGGAGAAGTTGCAGAGTCTCAAGACATCATCACCAAGTAACACTAGCCGGCGACGCCCTACCCGGCTTGTCTGCACTACCCCATGCCGGCGGGTCATGAGAACTTTGCGCCGCTGTTGGGTCGCCCCAGAGTGGTACGAATTCACCGTCTCTGTTGTGATTTCCCCACGAATAGTTGTTTTGATCGCGGCTTCCGTGATGTGACCACCCATCGTTGTTGTGTCGACGCTCCCTCCATCGTCTCTGCGAATGACTCCATTGCTGCTGCCGGTGCTGCTGGGAGCCAGTCTCCCACATGCCGTTTGCTGGATCCTCCCAGGCTCCCGGCATTCTTTGATGCGTCGAACTATTATAGGGAGCTGCGCTTATGTCAGTATGCCTTTCTAGCTCCACCTCGGACGCTGGGTACGGCTGTGCAGGCAACTTGCCATTTCCACTTGGTGTGCGAAACAGATTGTACAAGCCGCTCATAAAAGTGGTGGGGAATATACCTTGGCCACGGCGCTGCTCCCCCCTGGAATGCTTTGATGGTCCAACGTTTGAATCTTGCGGGTAATTGCCATGGCCCGACGATGATCCCATCCCGTTGCTGCGGTTGTCATCCCAGTTGCATTGGCCCTGGTCGTTGCCCCCCCAGTCTCCCCAGGCATCGTTGCCGCCATTGCTGCCATTATTGCCTCCTTGCTGACTTCCATTCTCGTTGTTCCAGCTGTCTCCACCCCAAACGTCTTTGTTCTTCCCGTTACCCCAGGCGTCGTCGTTCTTTCCACCACCCCAGTTGTTATCATTACTGTTATTGTTGTTGCTCCCGTTCTCCCAATAGTTCGTGTTATCGTTGTTATCACCTCCCCAATTGTTGTTATTGTTGCCATCGCTATTGTCGTTGTTATTCTTGTTGTTGCTCCCGAATTTCCAGACGTCTCTATTATTCCCTCCTGTGCTTCCCCCACCGTTGTTTTCCCATGTGAACCAGCCAGTATCGGGCTCGTTCTTGCCGTTGTTGTTCCGATTCCCTTGGTTTTGGCCTGTGTCCGGATTATCCCATGCGCCGCGTCCCCATCCCTCGCCACTATCATCATTGAAAATGTTTGCCGCACTATTGTTGGAATTGAGGCCGTCGTTGTCATCTTTGGTCTGCTGGGGAGGAGGAGGATTGTGATGATGACTGTTGTGATGACCGTTATGATGGCCGCTGTGATGACCGATGTGATGATTTCCATGAGTTGGTCTGCTTGGCGAGCGAGGATGTGCAGGTTGTCTTCTGTTTGGCGGTCGTCTCTTGTGCATGGAGGGGCCGGCATTTGCGTCTGTCATCCTGGTGTTGCTGGAAGAAATATTTCTAGAGCTGGGTTCCGCCCCAGCTGGATAGTAGTATGGCAGCGCCGATAGCCCCCCTCCAGCCATTGGAGGAGGAAATGCCCCCCAGTAAGGATTTGAGGGGCTGGAGGGCCACGAATGTCCCATACGCGAAGCTTCGTAGTATGGGTTGTAGAGGGGGTGTGGAACGCCAACGGGAAGAGCCGGCCGCTTCTGCTTGTTGCGGATGGGATACATGGTCCCAGAAGGGTTTCCGTAAACAGGTCCATGGTAGACACGAACAGTGGCACTGTCAACGTCGTAGAACGAGTTCGGTCTTGGGTCCTCTGGCTCCTCGACGGCGTGTTCGATCTTCAGTACCTGTGCTTGGATAGGCATGAGAAGATTTGGTCGAACGAGGTCCGGGTGTGGCACTGGGTTCTGCTCGAAAGACTTGGCTTCAACGGGCGGTTCAGTGCTGCCAACTTCTTTCTTGGCATTCGCATCACCGCCATCTTTGGTCTTGCTCTCATCTTTGGACTCCTGCGCCTCCGTCTTCTACGTCATGTGTTTGAAATCAGTGTCATTCTTTTTGTCTATATTGACCCGGGGCTGTTCTTGGATTGATTTGAGAAGGGGGGCTTACTTTTTCTCTTCGCTCCTTCCGCCGTTGGAGCCTCCTTGAGAGCGCTTTCCTCCACTTCCTATAGGACTCCGAGTCTGTATCCGTGTAGGAATCCCCGCTTGTTTCGGACTCGGACGTTGGAGACCCCGAACCTGCAGTCACCGTATGTTAGTGCTGCGCTCATTTTTCAGCGTCGTCTATTTTTCCATGGTGGTCACCTTTGCGACGCAGTTTGGGATGATGCTTCTTCAACAAAGACTCATCTTCACTCGTCTGGTCAGACTGCGCCGACGACTCGCTTTGGCTTTGCGACCGTAGCCGCCGCAGCTTCTTCCGCAGTCGGCTCTCACGCCAAGCCAGCTCCAACTGACGCTCCTTGTTTTCACAGTCAGAGCAATCGCAAGAGCTGGAATCTTCTGAATTGTCGCTGGTGGATGATGCTTCTCGCTGGTGCCGTCTCGCACGCCTCTTTGCTCGCAGCTTGGCTAGTTGTCGGCGAATCTCGTCCCCGCTCGGGTCGTCGGTATCAACGGCACTGCTGGTCTCTGCATCGGTGTCAGAGGCACTGGAAGCACTGCTGGTGACTTCGGTGGCGGAAATTGTGACAGATTTCTTGAGAACCGGTTTGGGGGGACTGGTGAATGACACTTTCTTGGTTGCAGGGCTGTCTGGCTGAGCCTCTGGGGGTGCTGAGGGTGCTGGGGGTGCTGGGGTGGCGGCTTTCGAAGCGCTTCCGGGTCGCGGAAAGGTGAGGGCTACCTTTTCTGTATCGCCCTCGTCGTCGGTAAACAGCTCTACCTTGTATTTCAAGGACTCAGTTCTGGGTTGGGGATCAGGCTTCCGGCTTCGTTTCGGCAAATTTTGTCCAATTACCCACTCCGCAAAAGAGTTTGGAGGCATGCTGGGCATAGATTTTGTTGCTGTTATCCTCACATCCCGGAATTTGGATGACGGGCATCCAGGCGCAGAAAGCAGGAAGCTGTCTGATGAGGAATAGTCTGACTAGGTTTGCTGTGGTTTGGTGAACAGAGCAAACATTTTCCGGATAGTCTCTGTTCGCAGAATGCTCGTCTAGAGAAGAGTCCGTGGTGAGAGGTCGAGTGTGTTCCTTGGTTGGCAGCTTCAGAAAAAACTTGTATAGAGGAGGCCGGGATGTCGAGTGAAGGATGTGTTTCAGTTTTGAGAGCCAAATGTAGAGAGGACACAAGAAAGTCCAAAGGAAAAGTGAGTGACGTGTGGGATGGCGTTGGTAGAAGGTCTAGGCAACAGCTGCTAGGTCAGGGGACGATGGATTGGGGAAGCGTGACGAGAGTTTGAGGTGCACGCGACAACCTGGAGTGGCCAGCAAAATTGAAAGAAAGGAAGGCTGAGGGAGATCAAGAGACACCAAGAGGATATGGGAATCAAGAAAATTGAAACAAAACGTAGAGATCTTCACACCTGGAAAGGCCCAAAAAGCAGAAGAAAAAAAAAGAGTAAAAAAGGAAGCGATTATTGTGGTTCCGTCTGGGTGACGATTTCCCAAAATGGACAAACTGGAGTTGTAAAATGAGAAAAATTGGGAAGGAAGGAAGCAGCAGTGGGCAGATAGAACAAGGCAGAGCGCAACTGTCTAATAATGAGCAAGTGGTAAGTAAACAGTTGGCCAAGTGAATCATGAAAGGTGGTGGGTCGTTCCTTCCTAAACAGACAGCAAATGCAGCCTCGCAAGCTGGACAAAGAAATTGTGGTACAAGCTCTGACTCTGCCCTAGTCTGTTCTGTCTGGAATAGAATTGATATGGAACTCATTCGAATTATGATTTTGTTTACATGATTCATTCAACTTGTGATAATGCAAGACACATTGACATTATTTTCTTATTTGGGCCTAGTCTGAACCTCCCTCGTAAAGCATGAGTCCCAGCTCTTTCCTTCCTCGTATCACAATCTCAACTTCTGATGCAAATTATTCCGATGAACAGAGCGGGATTCTTTGGCGCCATAACAACTTTGTTCCTATAGAAGCACAACCCCTGGAGCTTGGCCAATTTGCCAGATTGGACTATCTAAGGAATATGAGCTAGCTAGCTGAACAGTCCTTTGACTGAACGCAAAGAAAACAAATGTGTTATTTGTCGTACCTTTTTTATATAGGTATTTCGCTCCTAGCTTGAAACGCACTACTCTCATCATTATTTCAAAATCAAAGTAAAAACAAAGAGAATGTCGAAGATGATTGTGAGAGTGGCCATAATCACGACACCGACGAAGCAGCTAGTCACTGCTAGATAGTCCTGTTGGCCATTTCAGTTGGGAAGCCGCACAGCGTAGAACACGCCGCCATCGGTAATGTACCAGCGGCAGCCAATATGGTCAATAGTCGCGCGGCTACGTTGAGTCCAGTTGCCGTCCAGCTCGCGAACCCAGTAGTGGCGGGACTTGTCGTCGTCGGCGGGCTTAAAATCCTGTGGTTCGTACAGATTGTTGGCATAGGCAAACTCTAACTGCTCCTGGAGGACCTCACTCTGGGTCTGCCCAATTCCCAGAGCAGGCTCTGGGTGGATAGAACCATAGTTACCTGGCATGGGAGCACCGCCGCCAGGCATCATCACGACGGCGGGCGGCTGGCCACCGCAGCCTCCATAGGCTGCTGTAGGTGCCTGTACAAAGACGGGCTGGGCCATGCCAGGCTGCTGGGTGATGAACGGTGTCATGGGTGCCGTGGTCGGAGCGATGCCCCCGGCTGTAACCGGGTAGGTGGTCAGAGGAACTCCCCCAGTCTGCATAACAAAAATAAAGAATGGAAGTTAGCAATCGAAACTGTGATTAAACGTATAAGCTCCCTCCTTCTCTCCCCGCAAGGAAACAAAAGATTAAAGAACGCATGAACTGATGAAGACAAGACAAGAAAAAAAAATCGGCGAGGAAGGGTGGACAGAGCAAGGGCACCGAATAGCCAAGTCATTTCCATCTGGGAGTGGCAGCAGCTCTCCCACTTCCTCCCTTATCCCCCAAGTCCCTTTCATCTAGTAGATATATAGAAGCTTCCATTCAGACTGGCATGAATGGGAGAGAGGGAGGGAAAAGGATGTGTCCAACAGAGCCAGTATGTCACTTGCATGGTAGTAGTATGGCGTGGGAAGATTAGGATCATAGAAAATCAACGGAGACGGTAGAGCAGATGCGGGCGCAAGACAGAGTGAGCCCTTGCAGTAGGTTGAGCAGGCTGTAGAGATGGGCTGCGGAACCACAGAGGCGGTGACCAGAGAAGAAGGGAAGCAGGAGGGAGCGCAACAAGGTGAACTGACAGTGTTGAATCCGGGATGGGACTGAACATAGACGACGCCCCCAGGCCCTTGCACGGCCACTGGGACGGCAGCATCAGAGCGAGGCATGTAGGTATGCAGCATCGGGCCATTGGTGGCATCCGGCACAGCTGGGACAAAAGTCACACCGGCACCGACAGGATCAGCAGCAGCCATGGTCGGAAATCCCAAAGGCTGGGCAGCAAGTGGTTGTTGAACAGCACCAGGAATGCCAACAGGGTAACCAGCAGGATAGCCAACGGGAATTCCAGCTCGAAATCCGTTGTTGTTGAGATGCGTGTAGATGGGATTGACACTGAGAGCAGGGTTGATGTTGGTGTTGATGGGCTGCACACCTGGGTTGCCCAGCTTGATGTTGCTGGCGCCCTGGCCAAAGCTGTATTCGGCAGAGCGTGAGGCAGCGCTTCCAGGGTTGGCAGAACCTTCTCCTGCTGCTTGGGAGGCAGTGATGGTTGGGCCGTCTGCAGTCTTGGCCCGCGAAGAAGTTTTGGGTTTTCGAGGGACACGCTGATCTTCTGCGTCGCCAACGTCTTCGGCTCGGCTGCGGCGATCTGAAGAGTGGCGATTGTGGTAGCGAGGGGGCTTGGATTCTGCAGCAGAAAAGAGACCTGCGGGAGGTGATGGTGGTGCTTTGGCTGAGCCGATGTTGAAGGAGACGCGGCGAGACCTGTTTTTGTAGTGCTTTGTTGTGGGAGAGTCGGAAGGCGAAGACATTGCAGACGCAGAGAAGGAGAGGAAGAGTGTCGTGAGGGTGACGAGAATAAGGGAGAGAATGTGGGAAGAGGAGACGAGGGAGGAAGCAGGATTGAAGTTGAAGCCAAGAGAAATTCCTCCGAAAAAGGAGAGGATGAGCGAAGAAGTCAGAGAGAAGGTGGGCGGTGAAGAGATTTCAGTCTGAGACAGCTTGTCTGGAAGGAAGGAGCAGAACAGACAAAATGGGAAGGAACGACCGCCGGAGGACTGATCAGGTGGACGCTGAAGTTGGCCGGTTGCCTGGGTTGTCGGGGACGTGAAGCGACAATGATTCCGGCGTGACAGAATCGCGACAGATGACCAAGAGAAAATGGGCAAACCAAACTAAGAGAAAGAGAAGACAAAAATGATTCCAGCCTACTCACATTTGTTTGTCTGAGAACCCACTGCTGGCCGTTCCATTCGTATTGGTAGAGGCTACGCTTTCGAGGCACTGGATCGTCTTCGAGATAGACGTCAGAGAAGGGCCAGCAGGGGAAGCACATATTGTGGGAGAAGGAGAAGGGAGGCAAGAGTAGAAAGGAGTCAGAGAGCAAAGAAAGAAAATCAAAGAAGAGTATGTTGTGGGAAAGAAAAAGGGTTGTTTACTTTTTGCTGGAAGTGTTTTTGGTGTGGAAAGAAGTGGAACAAAATAAAACAAAAAAATAATGCTGACCGAACAAAAACCGAACAAAAGAGCACAAGAATATAGGCCCGGTTTCGCTTTGAACGAATTCCACATCCCGTTGACACAGCCCGAGCTTGTTTACCCATAGATACAGCCTTGAAGAGCTCCCACATCGAGCTTCCCTCAATGCGCAATGGTGTCGGACCCACAACAGCTAGTTACAGCTCCTATTCTCACTCAGCATCCCATTGCCAGACCATCCCGTCTCCCGTGAGTGCCTCTGAGAAACGCTTGTGCACTGTTGACATCACTGCGCTCGTATGATTTTCATTGCTTTCCGACATGCGCAGCAGCGCATTCCCACAATTTGTGTCCATGTCGTTTCCCACTTGAATGTTGTCTTGTCTGGCCACAGCTAGCCGGTAGAGACCTCTGGCCAGAGCATTCAGGTCTATCGACGCCGTATCTGTGAGTATGAACACCGGCGGCAAAGGGGAACACGAGTCCGAAGGCGGTGATTTTTTGAAAAAAGGGTGTTCCGTGTCATATGGCCCATATTCTTCTCCCTTGCCGATCACAGCAGCATCTCCAGGAATCGTCTGTCGTAGTATGCATTTTGCCCGGAATATCTCCAAGAACCGAACAAGCATATGGCACGAGAGAATGGCGATTGTCGCTGGCTGTGTTGGAAACGGATTTGTCAGTTAGTTGCTGAAATTTGGAAAGAAAGGAAACAACAGGTGCGAAATGCACAATGAAGGAGACAAAGAAATCACCAAATGGAAATCAGGCACAGAAACAAACAAAAGAACCAAAGGGGCAAAATCAACATGCACAAACTTCCAAACACACGAAAACAACTAATACGCAAGCTGGTAACCCACCTGCATGATGGTAATCGTGGGCATCACGTCCTGGGCAACGCGACGCAAAGCGCTCATCATTTCCTCGTAGTCTCTGGCACAGGACAACGGTTTCCGGTGCTCACGAAAATGCTTCATCCCCCGCCACCGACCAAGAGCGTAAGACCAAGGCGCCTCGCTCAACGTCAGTTCTCCTGCTGCCGGCCCTGGTGCCATATTTGCTAGTAGATTTGCAGTCTGCCCATCTGCTGCGCCGACCGCCGCAATATTGTGACGCAAAAATTGGACCATCTTCACAGCCGGTGCGTGATTCGGCAGCGCCTGCGCATAGAAATCAGCAAGTTGGTAGAGATTCCGACGAATCACCGGATCGTCGCCGGGCACTGAGTTTGCCAAAGGAAGCTCGGCATGGCCGAGGAAGTCCGTATAGCTTGTTGTGAGTGGCAGCTCGAAGCGGGTTGTGTACCGCATGCCCAGAGGTCCTGTGAGCGATGTCAAAGTGATCCGGAAGTGCTGGGCCCCCAGGTCGAGGCTGTATTCTGGCTCCAGGCACAGGCGGGTACTCTGCTCCTCGATCATGCGCCATTTGGCCAACAAGGCAGCCTTGTGAAGGATGTGCCAGTCGTCCACGTCGCCACGTGAGAGCAGCTCATTGTGGCGCACCAGCTCGACCCTTTGGCCAACCAACGCGCGCAGTCCTGGCATCTGTCTGCGCTCCATTGCTGCCCTCAGTATTGAATGCAACACATCAGCCTTCTTTTGTAGGTCGAGGGTTTGTTTTCCGTGCAGGACGAAGGAGTACAAACGGTAGTGGCCGATTCCGTCAGGCAATATCATACTGGCCGGAACGCAATGAGAATCTTGGGCCGAGCTGCCGACTGACCGTTGAGCCCAGAAGAGGTCTTTGAACTCAACAGGCTCTGACTGACGCTGAAAACACTCCATCAGGTAGTTGACAGTCATACCCAAGAGCTCTTGGATCGTGAACAAAGTCCCCGTACTGGGCGAGTAGCTGGAAGGAAGAGACATGGTGGCATCTGTTGATCCAAAATACTGCTTTGTCTTAAAGGGTTGGCTTATATATGTCGGCGACAAAGAAAGTCAGAATAAGACGAAAACACAAGACAGACAAAATGAAGCCCTTGGAGAGCAAATACAAAAATACAGAAATGTATGCTTGTCTTCTGGTTATAAACAAAAAAAAAACTGTTGTCGTGTAGGAGGGAAGGGGGGCAACCGCACTGCCAGTCGCGCGCCTTCCTCAAGGCTCCCAGACAACCGCAGCAGATGGGACGAATGACCGAGCAAACTGTCGAAATTCTGGAAGCAATTAGATCCTTTTTTTTCTTCTTCATCCTATAACGCCTGCCAACGCACGCCTATGTGCGCGCCCTGCCGAGCGAGCTTCTATGTGTAGAACAAAAAAAAACATAGGGGAAGTCGCTGAACAAAAAGACAGCGACAACTAAAAACAACAACAAGAGAAAACGATTTTTCTAAAATACAGAGGTTGTGCCCAAGAGTAGAGATATATGGAAATGATGGAAGTCCCCGTGCTTGCTATGTATATGCCCTTTCCACGCCCCTTTAAATGCTCAACCCTGCCCACCGTGATTTTTCATGCTTCTTTTTGTCTGAGAGCTTTGAGAGGTGAAGAGATTTCGTGTCAGGAACATGGCAGGCCAATAAAAGAAGTGTACATATGACGTCTGCGTGTATACGTGCGGCAGTCTTCGTGGGATAAAATATGGGTCTTTCGTCGTGCAAGGCACGATCAACTGGCGCTTCGTGGGGGAAGGGGGGATATCTGATCATCGTTGTGTCGTCAATCATCCGGGAGGTTTGCATCTATTCTCTTGTGGAAAGAAAGTGGGCCTCCTGCCAAAACGTCGTCGTGCCGGCCGCTTATGCGGAATGCGGTTCCGGGATCGGGAACAGCGTGCGCCGTGTCAACTACTCCTTGTCAGTGCCCGAACTTGACTTGAAAACCAACCAGTTGCGAATATATGTCCTCTACTTACTGTCCATGCGGCTGCCACCGACCCCACAATGCCACCCGAAATCAGCATTGGCCGCACACCTCGCGTGCTCTTGAAGAGCATCCCGCTCAGCACGCCCGCCGTAATCGAGTTCACGGCGTCGTGCCTGCCCCGCAGGTAGCCAATGTACGAGTTGATGCAGTTGTACGTGATGGCCACCACACCCGCCGAGTTGCCCAGGAACGGTCCCCGCCGCGTGACCGCATTGAGCACCGAATTGAGCCGCAGCTTCGGCGGCTGGCCGTTGGACCGCCGCAGACCCTCCTGCAGACCCCAGGCGCCACCAAGGGAGAGCGCAGCCAGGTAGGTGATGCCAGTGCCATAGCAGAGGTCGTCAGTGAAACCGCGGGACGGCAAGACGGACTGCGAGCCGGGCAGGTCGGAGAGCGCCGACTCCTCCATAGAAATGTAGTCGAGCGTCTCCTTGTTGAGGCCGGCAAGGGGGTGCAGCTGGCTGGGGTCGGCAAAAGCGGACGGGTGCAGGAAGGCTTCGGCACCGCCGCCGGTGGCCGGACCGGTCGGCGCATCGTAAAGGTGGGGGTTGTGTGTTTCGGGTTCGGCGTGCTGCGTGGGTGCTGGTGGCACTGGTGATGGCATGCCCGGTACGGATGGTGCGGCGGTCTGCTGGGAGGACGACTTGCGTCCCCCTGTCAGGGCGTCCCAGATTGACATGGCGAAGAGGCAGACAGAGAGTCGTTAGGAAAAGAAAAGAAGGTCCGGAAAGGTGTCGACGATCGTGGAGGAGGGGGGGGGGATCGAGGGGTCTTATCAGGGTTGAATTGGGAAGCTGGCGCGTGGGTGCAGCTGCTTGCAGGAAAGCAAGTACAGGCTGCTTGTAAACAAGCACAAGGAAATGTACAAGCAAGAAAGAAGTATTAGGGGTATTAGAAACCGAGACACACAATGGTGGCGGGCCGGTCGGGTGTCGTTGCGTCGAAAACAGAGTCGTCGCAAATCCGGGGAACAGGAATTCGTCGATGTCGTTCGAAAGACGCAGAAAAAAAAAAGGTAAAAAAAATTCCGCCCGTTTCCTCGGCTGGACCGTGCGTTCGTTTTTTTTCTGTTAATGGTGGGGCGATGTAAACTGGCATATGCACGTGACTCATCCTCGTGCAACGACGCCTGTTGTTCGTATGGGCCTTCGCCCAAGAGGAGAGGGCTCAGTAAAACGAAAAGCGAAGAATACATCTAGTAACTAATGAATGAGTTGGAATTTGTTTCCTTCTCGATCTCTGTTCCTTGTTTGGCATCTCTTCACCCTGGGGAAAATGTTGTTCTTTAATCGCATATAATCTGCCACATGCAAGTAAACGGGTGGCGAAAAATAGAAGCTCGCTTTTGTGAATTCTTCCATGTCCACTACTCAAGTCCTTGCCAGTTTGATCTCAGCGCGAGAATTCAGACAAATCCTGCAGATATCTTATTTCATAGCCTGGCTTGATGTACGGGTAGATTTTGTTGACCGTCATGTGCTGAGGGTGCTGTATGTGTCTGCAATTGCTGGCTTGGCAAAGTTACCAACTGCCACACCCCCCCTCTTCTGCTGGGACCCTTCGTTCAAACAAGGTCCCTTCACGCATACAACATGGAACAACCGGCTCTTCCCAGCGTGGACGACCCAACGGCCAATGCAAACACGCTGTTTGCTTGGCTAGATCAGCAGCCAGATGGCCTGTCAGCAAGGTGAGCCCCCCCCCCCCCGGTAAATTCCCATATCAACACATCCACGTCCAGCCACTGACATCCTTAGTCTGGCCGAGGCCCTGTTCGAGCAGTTGATTGAGCGGTCGTCCAAGTCTCGCTCGTCCTCTGTAAATGCATGCACAAAGCTCTGTGGATTTGTACAGCATTGCGCCCGGTCTGGCAAAGAGCCTATCCGGGCGTGGGCGTTCCAGGAGTCTACTGCTGAGCGGCTCTTTCACTTTTACATCGAGTGGAACGAGAAGGACCAGCACCGGTCCATGAAACTGGTGCTGGACATCCTGGCGCACCTCATCACGCAGAACCCTAGCGCAGAAGTGCGTGAGTCCATTCGCTCCCACATTCTGCAGACGCTGGTGTCCATCCTGAGCCACAAATCTACCCGGCCACTAGTCAAGTCGTCGATTGCCTCGCTGAGCCACCTGCTCAGCAAGTCTGTGTACACATTCGACGACGTGGCGCAGACGTATAGCCGCGAAGGAGGGAAGGATGGGCCAGATCAAGGAGATGAACTGTCTCGTCTAGCTCTATGGCAGCGCTTTGTCCGAGACATGTTCGCCTGGATGACTCTGCACTATGTCTGTCCAGCAGCAGGGAAGCTCCTTGTTTCCGTATTTATCTACTTGAGAACAGCAGCAACACCGTCTTCGCATGGGCAGTCTGCCACACACGATGCTTCGCTATCGAGCTTCACAACAGACTTGTGGCTGGAGTGGTTGCGAGACGGTCTTGCCGCTCATCCGGGCATCCTCGAGGATGTGAAACTCTACTTTTTCATCCCACTCTTCAAGACAGACCGAGCCAGCTCTTTGCAGCTTCTCGAAGAGTTAAACAAGCAACAGCCCACGGGAGACTCAGGCAGTGTTGGACTGGCTGCTGTTCTGCAGTTGTCCGTCCTGGAGGTCGGCAAAAAAGCTGGCCTAGTGGACGACCCGGGCCTGAACCTGTCCGGCAAGCCGTCCAAGGGCATCATTTTCAACGAGAATGTTCTCGACGATGTCCTTGCCGGGGCATCACACAACGTCCAGTCTCTGGCTCTGTCTCTTCTAGTCTCATCGCAGTCGACCACGAAGCCGTATTCGCCTGTCGCCTTTGACCTGCTGCGAAAGTATCTGCCCGGCTACCACGCAGAGTCGGATGCCAAGTTTCGCTACGAAATGCTCGGCCACACACGAGACATGTCCACCCGGCTCAAGAGCGCCATTGCCACCATGCAGAAACGGCTACAAAAGGATGGACCGTCTGGGAAGACACCGTCCGCTGGGAAAGCAACAGCCGCGCCTGCCGTAGACGACGCTGCTATCAAGGAAGCCCTGGCCCTGCATGAGGCCTTCCTGACGTGGTATCTGGATTTCTTGTGCGATGACCTGGCACCGACAGCGTCCTACCAGCGCCACTTTGCCTCCCTCAAAGCAACATCTTCGCTTTTGCGCATGCGCCGTGACGTCTCGGGAGGTATGTCGGATGCCCTGGATACGGTCTTTGCGAAGAGGCTCTTCCACAGCGACACCTGGATCCGGTGTGTGCTGGATCTCATCATGGACCCGTTCGACGATGTCCGGGATACAGCCACGTCCCTGCTGGCACTGGCACCACGGGAACTTGTCACGTCTACCGTCGCCTTGGAGGGATCCGCGACAACGTCCCTCTGGGAGGTTCTTGTGGAGTTCAGCGAACGTGCGGATGCGCTGGCTTCGCGCACAGCACGCGCCGACCACGCGGATGGCGCGGCACATACAAAGGGTCTTCTGTGTAGCTGGGCCGACGGCCTGGCCGCGCAGAAGCAGATTCTCAGCCGCGTGTTGGACGGGCTGGAGTCCAAGATTGGCAAGGCAGAGGAAGATCTGGGCACGGCAGCCGTGAGGTATCCTGTGCATGGCGAATTCGCATCCATTCGGTAAGAAGGCATCCTAGCGAGTGCCTTGTGTTGTGCGTGTCGATCCTAATCCGGGACAGGTACATATGGGACGTCTTGGCACGCACCAAATACTCGGCTGAGCAGCTGCAGGAGCTGGTTGACGTGCAAGCACGCATTGTCACCAACTGCACGCGTATATGGCACATTGTCAAGCATGTGCTGTGCGACGACTCCCCGGAGGGGCATCTGCCCGAGGACATGGAAGACGTGACTGGCTTGGATTCAAAGAATCTGCTTAGCTACAGCTTTCGGTCCATCAGCGAATCCAGGTATGCACGCACGGCCCTCTGGCTGTTTTTGTTCGCCTGCTAACTGGCCAGCAACACGATGCGTGCGATCGTCAGCCACCTCCGGTTCAGCCGTGTGGCCGGCATGCTCTGTCCCAGCCGCCCGGTTTTCGAAGCCATTGGCAACCTCTCCTTTGAGCAGCTGGCTTCTTTGCGACACCGGGGTGCCCTGAGCACGGTCTCTCAGACATTTACGTTGTGTTGCCAGCAGGCACAAGACCCGCTTGTCACCGAGGCCGACACGCCAGAAGACAAGACGCTTCTGACGCGGTGGTACAAGGTATGTTCTGCTTTCCTTGTCGGTGCTACGTTCCAGATGGTTCCATGCTCACATGCGTATTCTACGCGATTAGGGAACACTCGATTGCATCCAGTCCCAAGTATCTACCACACGTCGATCTGCAGGCATCCCGGGACTGTTTGCGGGAATTCTGGCTTCCAATGCCGCCAAGCCTTCGTTTGAAGAGGCCATCCGGACCGCCTGCGAGATCGCACAGCAACCGGCGCATGTGCGCGAAACCGACGGCTCCCGGCTGCCTCAAGTGCATGCTCTCAACTGTTTGCGTGACGTGTTCAGAAGCTCTCTGCTGAGCAAACGGGCCGAGCGTTTGCTGCCCGACTGCCTGCAGTTGGCCGCCAGCATGCTGCGCTCCGAGGTGTAGGGCAATCTCTCTTGATATTAGTTCTTGTTGTGGTCGCGGTCTGTCGACTAACGAGTTCCAGATGGGCAATCCGGAACTGCGGCCTGCTTCTCTTGCGCAGTCTCATCGACTGCCTGTTTGGCACCGGCGACTCCAAGGCCTCGCTGGAGTCGGGCTGGGATGGCCGGACGATTCGCATTTCCTACAACAAGTACCCGACGCTGCCGGGCGTGCTTCTGCGGTTGCTCCAGCCGGATGCCGATGCACGAGAGGAGGAGGAGTCGACACCGGCCTCGCCTTCGGGGCCAAAGCCCTCACAAATCGCGTCGCAAATCGAGTCGCAGAAAGCAGCCGCCGAATCTGTCTTCCCAGCGCTGGACATTCTGCGACGGGCTGGCCCACCAGACACAGGCCGGGATGACCTGTACCAGGCCGTGTCGTTCCATCTGGGCAGCCGACTGTGGCACGTTCGGGAGATGGCTGCCCGCACAATCTGCTCGTTTCTGGTGGGCCAAGACTGGCTGGCCGGTGTTGATCAGCTGGTGAACAACCAGCAGTGCTTCACGTCAGCAAATCTCCTGCATGGTACACTGCTGGCCGTTCGATTTGTTATCGGCCGCATCCACGATACGTCCAAGGACGATCTCCTAGGTATGGGAGCCCCAAACTGAAACGTGTGCGAGCACTCTATACTGACGGTCCTATCCAGCCAAGTTCCCACAAGTCATTGCGTTGCTTGACGCACTGGAAACGAAGTCCCCCCTCCTATGGACCGTTCCGGACATTGAAGCAGCGTACCTAGAAGTGCTAAACACGGCGTCCGCCTTGGGTGGACACCATGGGAGCAAACTCGACCGCGCAACTGACGTCTACTCCTCCGCGTCGAAATCAGAGACAGCCTCTTGGGCACTGCTCCGGGCACAGAGGACAATACATGAATCCTATGTGAGAAGGGCGAACCAGGACCACGGAGGCCTTCTCCACATCCTGGGCTACACGGCCGTCCATGACCCAGACACTGCCATGCGGCTGCTCGACGTGGTCCAGCAGCAGAACTGGGCAGACTCCACAGACGGACGCCAGCACCTGATCCACTTGTATACCGAGGTGGCCCGCAAGACAACGACGCCCGGGGTCAGGGCCCAGGCACTTCTTGGCCTGGCCGACACCATGGACGGTATCCTGCAGAGGACCAACGACGCCACCATACCAATGTCCACGCAAGCCGCCCGCTCCCATTATCGTCCGAGCGCGACCATTGCCGAGCAGCTGATGGCCCTGTGGCCCCTGCTCTGCCAGGGGTCCATCAGCCCGACGCTTTCATGCGCTGTGGTCCAGGCCAGCGGTCCCACTGTGGCCGCCATCTTGTTGTCCAAATGGGACGACGACACGGTGCCAAGCAGCCCCGAGGCGGCTCCCACGACGGACATGCTTGTGCAGTACGCCGCCATGATGCGCAGCGCGGGCGAGGCCAGTCAGACGTTTGACACCCGCATGGCCGCCGTGCTGTCCCTGCAGTCGTTGGTTCGTGGCCTGGCTCGTGTTGCGGCATCCGAGGACAAGGCTGTCGCGCCGTGGGAGCAGCTGTCCGAAGACGGCCGCCTGCCGATCGTGTTGTGTGTATACGACTGTCTGAACGACGACGACGACGAGATACGTGCCGTGGCGGCGGACACGGCCAGCGCGCTTCTGCGGGCGGACCCCCGGACGACGGGATCACCACTGTCGCTCGACACGGCCGAGGCGGCCCGCCGCCTGCCGGTGTGGATGGCTGCCACGTTCGGACACCGGCGCCTTTTTGGCGCCGCAGCCCGGGCGCGGATGACCGGCCAGCCGGGCTCGGTGGCGATGGGCGCCGAGGCACCCTCGTGGCCCCCGGTGGACGCCCTGCTCGCGGCCGCGCTGCAGACGGACGACGCGCTCTTTCTGGTGGAGGAGCAGAACCTGTTCATTGACGAAGTGCGCGAGGCGCGGCGGTGGGCCGACATGGTGGCCGTCGCCGCAGCGAAGAGTGCGGCGGCGGACAGGGACAGCGACAGCGACAGTGACCGTGGCCGTGATGCGCAGCTGGAGGCCTGGCTGGAGGACGGCCTGGATGCTCTGTGCGCGTATGTTTCAGCAGACCCGACTACGGTCCTCCACAGCGACGGCCCACTCGGATGGACGTCCACGCCGGCCGTGTTTGCGTTGTGCGCGCGGGTGTTGCTGGGCAGTCGGGCGGTGCTGGCCAGGACGGGCGCGGCCAAGCCGAAGCTGGCATCGCAGTTGTCGCTGTTCCGCGAGAAAGGCCAGAAGGCCCGTGTTCATGGCCTGCTGTTGAAGATGGCCGAGTGAAAAGAAAGGGGCCAAGACAGACGAGCCAGAATAGACAATGGCATTGTATTTCCCTCAGGAAAGACTGCGAGGCATGTATGAACGGGAGAAAACAATGGTGTGGTTTATTTTCGTCATCAAACAGAGAGGCAAAGAGAGAGACACAGAGAGGCATAAAACGAAAAAAAAAGACACAATCAAAGAGGACATCGTATGCAGATAATGCTTTCCATGCCAAGGGAAAAAGAAAACCCAGGTATCATACACTATAGAAAACAAGGGACGCAACAAGAGCAAACACAAAAACTAGAAAAAAGGACCAGCAGAAACAATGCCGAAACCGCGAGGCAATGCATGACAGCGACAAACCTCTCACCTCCCCCATGCGTAGGCATGACAGCGACCAAACCTCACACTTCCCCCCATTATCAGAGTGATGACTATATCATGGACTGCCGCCACGGGGCGGCCTCGAGGGCGGCCTGGTCCGCCCGACAGCTCCCGCAGTAGTCGTCGTACCAGTCCGTCAACAAAGCCAGCCGCTTCTCGTCGACCGGCTTGCCGTCGGGACCCGTGGTCTCCTTGCTGGAAGAGGGCCGCGGCGTCGATGCTGCTGCTGCTGCGGCGGCTGTCTTGCTCGTCGTGCGGTTCGCCGTGCTCGCCCGCTTCGCGTCCAGCAGCATCTTCATCTGGTCGCAGCGCGTGTTCTCGTCGGCCAGCCACGTCTCCCACTCGGACTGCACCATCTCGCGCTCGACACTGTTGACGATGCGCATGGCCACCAGCAGGTCGTGCCGGTACGCGCCCAGCTTCTGGCGGGTGCGGCGCAGGCGCTGGGCGGCGGCGCGGTTAGTCGGGACCGTCAGCAGCGAGCCCGCCTGCTCAAAGGGGGCGTCGAGGTCGGTCGTGTTGGCAATCATTGAGAATGTATCGTAGCTGTCATGTTAGTGCCGGGGGATCAAGAGAACAAGGGAAAAAGAAAGGGAAAAAAATAGAACAGAACAGAAAAGACATTGAAAACAAAAGGCACAAGAACAATAAACGTACCAGACACTCCCGTCCGGCATGGCGTGCCCACTGCCCGTCTGGGCCGCTGCTTCCAGGTCCACCAGATAGACCGACTTGCTCATCATCACGTTCGGCCGCACGCCCAGGCGGCTCATGTAGTGCGCCGCATTCCGCTCGGCCCACCAGGCGACCGTCTCGCGCGACGAGAAGACCAGGTTGGCCGCCAGGCTCAGCGCCAGCACGGCCAGAAGGACGCGGTGCGCCGAGGCCACGTGGAACAGCTTGCGGGCGCCGGCAAAGGTCCACATGACCAGGCTGGAGACGACCGACTCCATGAAGCTGCGCAGGGTCTCGAGGACCATGTCCGTCAGCGTGCGCGGCTTGATGGGCTGCTTCTTGGAGGCGACCGCGGCCGCCGTCTCGCCGGGCGCGTACATGATCGTCTGCGTCTGCTGGCCAATGTTGCCGTAGACCTGGATGGCGCGCTTGGTGCGGCTGTGGGCGCCCAGCTTGCGGACCTCGTCGGTCGCCGTCTCCGCCAGCTCCTCGGCGTCGTGGCTGGCGTCGTCCAGCGCCTGGCGCTCGACGATGCTGCGCGAAAACGCCGGCGGGTTCGACCAGTCGACCTTGGTGTAGATGGCCAGCTTGCACTTGCTCTTGGCCACGTGCGTGATGACCACCTTGATCACCTGCTTGAACGCCTGCGCGTGCGGCAGGTGCCACGCCGTGCGCACGAGGCGCACCACGTACGTGACGTGGTCGCTGAACAGGTCGATCGTCTGCTCGTCGGTCACGTCCGTGTTCTTGGTGCGGCCCAGCATGTCGACCGTCTCGGCCGTGAAGTGGAACTGCCGCTTCATCTTGCCGTGGTCCACCAGGCCCCAGGGGCCCTGCGCAATGTCCCGCGCCCGTCGGTCCGAGTACAGCTTCGGGAAGATGAACGACTTGTCGCCAAACAGCACGTGGAAGCACGCCTTGGCGCTGATCTCAAAGTGCCGCTCCACCACCTTCTTCTGCATGTCGTCCGGCTCAAACACCACCGGGTGCGTCGGCAGCTGGAATTTGGGCAACGGCTTGCTGCCAAAGCCCCCGACACCCACGCCGCCGAACCCCCGGTTTGCATGGCCGCCGCCGATGCCGCCGCCGACGCCGACGCCGATGCCGCCGCCATAGCGACGATTTCCACTGCTGGTGTGGCTCGGGCCGCGCCGTGCCACCGGCCGTCCCGTGGGCGTGCCGTTGTCCATGGGCGTGCTGGCCGATACCTCCTCCCAGCTCTCGGCACTGGGGCTCTTCTGGTCGTTGATGTCGGTCTCGAGGTTGTCCAGCGCCTGGATAATGTCCGTCACGCCCATGGGCTCGGCCGCCTGCAGGTCGTCGATCAGCAGGTTCAGCCGCGCCTGCAGCAGATACATGTCGTCCAGGAACGTCTTGATCGTGATGCGCGTAAAGCCCGTCTCGTTGGTGTCCTGGCCCAGGTGCAGAAAGATGTAGTCGCACTCCTTGCCGGGCGCCGCCGTCACCTCGCTGATGATGTCCAGGCTGACCGCGTACGTGACCACCAGCCCCATGCTCTGGCTGTAGAAATACATGTTGTCCGCGCTGACGTAGATCCGGCCGCTGCCGAACAGCGCCTGGTTCGCCTTGCCCTCTTCGGACGCGCTGACCCACGACGCGTTGAACACCAGCACCAGCTTCTCCTCGAGCGGCACGGCCGGGAAGAGCAGCCGGAACTGCGCGTGCTGCGCCTTCAGCTCGGGCGGGTAGTGGGGCGGGAACGCTTCGGGCTGCGACCGGTCTTGCGGCTGCTGCGCGCTGGCCTGCGCGATTCCGGCAACCGACCCCTTTCTCGACACGGCCAAGGGCGTCGCCGAGTTGGCGCCGCCCAGGTCGAGCGGACCGCCGCCGGGCGCGACCTCCGAGCCCTTGGCCACGTAGCCTCCCCACAAGTTGCTGCCCCAGTAGTTGGCCAGGATGCCGGCCGGCAGCCCGCCCGAGACGCCCACGCGGCTGATGCCGCGCTCGACGCTCGCAATCACGGCCACCTTGCTCAGGATGGTCGCGATCGGCGACTTGACCAGCGTTACCGGCGCCAGCGACGGCCGGTGCTGGTTGTAGTGGTAGCTGTTGCCGTTCGCCGTGGACAGGGGCGGAATAGTGAGGTTGGCGCGTGAGGCTCCTGCTCCTGCTGCCGCCCCTGCTGCGGCTGCTCCTGCTCCTGCTCCTGCTCCTGCTCCTGCTCCTGCCGCCGCCGCCGCTGCTGCTGCTGCTGCTGCCGCCGGCGGCAAGCCGGGAAACATGCCATGGCTGGCCGATATCAGGCTGGCAATGCCCCCCGACGGCTGGGGAGCGCTCAGCAAAGCCGCGCTGCTGCTGCTGGCGCCGAGGCCGTTGGCACCCAGCGCGGCGGCGGCGGCGCTGGTGTCGGCCGAGTTGGACGAGAAGGTGGCCTTGCGGTGCATTTCCAGGCGCTGCATGATGCGTGCGGCGTGCTCGCGGCTGCTCTCGCCCTCCTCGCGCTGCAGCTCGCGGCCCAGCATCGTGATGGAGCGGCGCGGCGGCGGCGGCGCGCTGGTCACGTCAAAGCTGCCGCGTGGCGCCAGGTCGCCGCCGGGTATGGGTAGGGCCGTGTTGCTTCGCTCGAGCGACACGCTGGTCTCGTCGACGGTGCCGAGCTGGCCGCCGGCGGTCTCGAGCGCGCGCGCCGAGAACTCGGGCACAGACGGCGGCGTGATGGCAAAGGCCGGGTCGACCGTGCCGGCGGCGACAGCGTTGTCGCGGGCCATGCTGTCCTCAAAGGCCTTCTTCTTGGCCACCTCAAAGACCTCGAGCCACTCCGTCAGCTGGCCCTGGTTCTCGGCCTGCATCATCATGTTCTGGCTCTTGGTCTTGACCTCGAAGCAGAACCGGCGCTCCTCCTGCACGGCCGGCTTGGCGCTGCAGAGCAAGACGCCAATGTCGTCGCCCTGGAGCACGCCGTGCGGCGCCGGCACCAGCCAGCCGAAGATGCCGTCGCGGCAGTAGAACCAGCGCCGCACCCACGTGACGCGCGCCGGCTTGCCCGTCACCGTGCGGTAGTAGAGCCACCCTTGCTTCTCGGAGATCACCGCGCCCCCCGGGCCTCCCGGCGGCTGGCCGCCCGGCCCCGTCCCCTGGCCGGCCGGGCCGGCCGGGCCGCGCGAGCCCAGAAACGCGACCGTGGACGCGCTGTAGTCGTCGAGCTCACGTGACGGGCGGATGGTGGCCAGCGTCGTCTCGCCGATCTCCCGCCGCGACACCTGCAGCTCGCGCCGCAGGGCAGCCTCGGAGAGCTCCAGCTCCTTGGACCAGCCGCGGATGCGCTCCATCTCGTCGCCCCATTTGACCGACGCCGCCGCCGAGTTGCGGGCGCGCTTCATCTCGCGCCAGAAATCGGCCGACACGCGCGTCAGCAGCTTGTCGAGCCCGCAGCGCATCTGGGGCGCCATCTGGCAAAAGTCGAGGCTGGCCTTGAGGTACACGCGCCGCGTCTCGTACACGGCAAAGGCGTCCTCGCGCAGAGAGCTGGGCTCCTTGGTCTTGGACTGGCCCAGGTAGCGCCCGAGCGCCGTGTCGTACGCCTTCTGCGCCGTGTCGAGGCTGCGGCGGGCCTCCTTGAAGTTCTTGACGTCGCCGTTCAGGAACGCCCGGATCGGCTCCGCGCTGACCGTGTCCAGCCGCCGCAGCGAGTTGAGCACGCTCATCCACCACTCGCGCGACCCGTCGCTGACGCGCTTCAGCGCCAGCATCGTGTAGTCCGCGTCGATCACCCCGTCCGCCACGCCCGCCGGCGGCGCAATCTTGGACAGGTGCGTGTTGATCGAGTCTTCCAGCGCCAGGCAGTCGTGCACCAGCTTCGTCGTGCTCTTGACGTAGGCCTCCAGCCACCGCTCGATCGCCTCCAGCTGGTCCGAAAACAGCACCGCCGTCGCTCGGAAGGACGGCGAGTCCAGCGCGGCCTCGTTCAGGCCCACCGCGATGGCCGACCGTGGCATGATCGCTGCCGCCGCCGCCATCGCCGGGGCAGCCGTCGTGAATGTGTTCGTCGTCGTCTCGGTCGTCGTCGTCGTGCCCAGGGCTGGTGCAGGGTTCAGCGGCAAAGGAGACGCGGGCCCAGCAGAGATCCCGCCGGCAGCTGCCGGGGTCGTCGGCCGCGGCTTCGACCCCAGAGCCCCAGTGGCTGTGTCGGCCATGGCCGCCGCTTCGCCGATGGTCGTGTGTCTGTCGGGGGAGGGAGGTTGGGTGGTCGAAAGGGAGGAGGATGTCGTAGAGTGAGGCTGCTATAGGTCGGATTTAGACATCGCCAGTAGATTTCGTGCGACAGTTTGTGACAGCTATTCACCTGACCGGTTACTGCCTGTGACCCGACGTGACAGGCATCTGTTGAAAATCAGGAAGGTGCGATAGACCACGATTTCGTTTGTTCCGGAGCTTCCTTCCTTCTCCTCACTGCAACACGCTGAGACGGAGCTTGTAACGCTCAGCCCTTAGAGCCTGTAATCTTAGATAACGCCCCACCGCGGCCAGTACGCCAGGGCCGTTTTCTCCGGTCACGTGGCAAATACGCTGATTAAACGGCGTCTACACGAGTATTCTACGAGAGCGAAGTCTGAACAGACGCGAAAGCGACACAAAGGGGGAAAAGTGAGGCATCTACAGACAGCGGCTACACGGCAGCCAAGCATCACGACACCGGGAGCTCTGGTGCAAGCTCGCGATCCATGCAGACCAGGCTGTCCGTCCAGACTCGTCAACTGATTGGCGGATACGAAAAGAAGCTTCGCATAGTACGAGAAAATCCAAGTGTGTCGCGAATGTCTCGTAATGCCAGAGGGCCACAAATAGAATAAGTGAAGTCCCCCATCCTGGAAGCCGTTTTGCTTTAGCGGCTTCGCTCACTGCCGCCAATCTCGGCCACCACGATATGTGATCCCACTGCGACCAGTCCCCGGGGCATCCACTTTCTGGAAAACCTTGTTTGCCCCTGCATGGTGTCATCATTGTCCTGCTCTTTTTTGCAACTTCTTTGCTGTCAGAGGGCATACGGACAATAGCGATAACTACATAGCACACCTCAGCCCCGTTCCGACGGCTTGGTGGACATGCATCTGCAAGAAGACGGAGAAAATGGTGGCGAGGCAAAGTGCATGTTGTGGGGAAAAGCCAGAATGGCCAGGCAAGCCGAAAAATCGGCTGCAGAATACAGTGAGGCTGGGTTCGGATTTTAGCGGGCTCCAAAAAAACCCCCCAATCCCACAGAGCAGGCAGGCTGCCTCCCACTACTGCATCTGCATGGACAACACACAACCTTGGAGAGGCGACACCAAGCAACCACGACCCGCCGTCGGGCTGCATCTGCAGTAAAGCAAGGCTAAAAGAGGGTTAAAAATCTGCCATTGGGATGCAACACGATGCAGGGTGAGAACCAAGCGAGGAGGGTTGCGCCCCAATCTGGCGGGTTCCTGGCTTGCATATGCAGACAAAAAGGTAGTACGCGTAGTGCTGTTAGTTGTTGGCGAGGCAGACCAGCACTGAGAAGCTGAGAGCAACGACGACGTGGATCCGGATCCAGCTGCTTCTAGGGCGGCGATGCAGACCACGGGATGATGACGACGATGTCTTCAGAGACACCGTCTGCAGGCCCCATGTGGCAAAGAAACGTATGTCAACCCCTGCGAGATGTGTTTTCTGACATGCAAAGTAGTTGCTACAGTACTCGTAGGTCTTGCTTGGGCATGGCATCGTAGGACATACCTGCACGAGCATGCGAGTATGGCTCTATGCGGTCTCCTTTTCTGGCCGTCATCGTCAGCATCACCCCCCCAGACCTCAGCTGGCCATGGGCAGACATAGACATCCAGCGAGAGTTGACCCATATGACGTATGATTCCTGTCTGGTCGAGTCTGACTCGGGCCTGCTCCGGAGACCTGACCTGAAGGAGACCCAGGAGAGGCCGGCTATGAGACTGCATGAATTGCGACGTCCCCCCTGCACGCGCAACAACGCCGGCGAAATAATACTATCCGTGCAGGGCCTCCATAGTCGGTCGGGTTCCTGCAAATCCGAGAGAGCCTGTTTTTGGGCCACCTGACTTTTTTTTCTTCGCTTGTCATGTGCCCTCGCTTTGGTGCTCCTGGCCCCCCTGGGAGGTGCATGTCGGCAGCGTCGCTGGCCCACAAGCAAAGGGAAGCGCAGCCCGCCAGAGCAACAGAAAGGAGGCAAAAGAGGGCGATCGCGGCGCGCGAAGGACGCCGAGAGGAATCCAGAGGAGGACACGAGAAAGAGAGAGGGGGAGAGGGATCCTCCCATGATTCCCAGAGGGATTCTTGCTTCATCTTGTCTCCATGCCCTCTGCGCCACTGGCCGAGCTGGGGCTGCTGCACGGCTGCAGGAGACCCAACGCATGTAGCAGAAGCCAAAGCCGAATTTTGGGCCGAAGCCGCAACCTGGGGGCCTGCCTGTGTGTTGTTGGAACTTTACGCGGAGGTTGTCATTTCTTAAGAGGTGGAATGTATTGGAGGGTTGTTATTTTTTCGCCTTCTCGGGGCCGTTCGTATTCCTGGCCCGACGCAGGGAGACCAGCAGACGGCTGGTAGCCACAGGCGGACTGTACGGAATACGAAACCAAAGTCGTAGAAGACAGTAAATGTTCAGCAAAGCACAAACAAGCACAAGCAGACAGAAAACCAGGCACCAGAACAAAAACTTCTCAGTGTCAACGTAAAACGCCAACCCTGTCAGCTCTTGTCAACTCCGTCAAGCCTAGATGACGTATCTGACGATGAGACATCGCTGACTGTACTTTCTTCCGGTTTGGCGGATTGTAAGGCAAAAGCAATTTATAGGCTACCCGGGCACGTAAGATACCGTACATACAGGTCGAGGAATGTTGCCCAGCGTCGCTGAAGACAACCCCTGCCCATTCGCAATCGACCAACTGGCCAGCGACGGCCCGCGCTTCTGTGGAGAAGAGTGTTTTTAGGGTGGCTTTAGAGCAAGCAGGGTTACAAAGAGAGGAAGAACCTCCCCCCCCTCCAAAAACTCGCTACGCATTGATTCGCGTCCCTCGTTTTGTCGCTGAAGGAGCTGAGGCGGCTAGCTGTGGTCAAAGAACGTTGTGCATACCAAGAGAGGGAACCCGTTGCAAAGCTGGATGAGAAGACGATGCGCCATCCGCATTTGATTGGAAGGCGAAGACTGCAGGAAACAGCCAAACAGAGACCCACGGGACCCAGAGAGTTGTACGAAGAAGCGGAACGTCCAGAACAGAAACTGGGGAGTCGTCTATCCCGAGGTCAAGTGACGTCCCCGTTTTTGTGATCATCACGAGCATCGTCAAATCGCAAGTTATTCGGCCTTACTACTGAGGGGCGGGGCGTCTAACCAGGCGGTGACCTGTAGACAAGGGCAAGGCCTCTCGGCTGGATCTCTCTGCGGAGACTGACGGGCAAGGGGGGGGGGGTGGAAGGACTGGCAACTAGTGTGCCCCATAGCCTCTAACAAGGGCACAAAGACCCCTCTTGGAAGGGTCCCCAAAAATAGACGACAACTGACTTTTCGGAGGGCTTCTTTGGCTTCTTTAGCTGGCCACGGGCCTCTTATCAGAAATAGAGTCTTTTTTTTCTCCCTGGCCGACATCCTACATAGTATTTTTTTGGCGTGTCTCTTTGGTGTGTCTCCTTAGGCCGCTTCCTGCCGGACACTCCCTTGGCTTGCTTCATTCGTGATGGGCCCCAGGAAAGCATCCTGGGCCGTCTGGCCCTTGGAAGCGTGGAAGCGTGGAAGCGTGGAAGCGGCAGACGCAAATCCATTTACGCGTCCTTGCAACTCATGCATAGTAATTCATACCAGCTTTTCCAATCGGCCAATGGACAAATCTTGGTTGCACTGCCTCTCTTATACGGCAGGATCATGGGTCTGATTTGTTTTCTTCGTTTTCTTGTCTGCCCGGCACCGACGACAGGCCCTGATTTGAAGAGACGTCTTATTGCTGGATGCATTTTACTACGTATTCATTAGTGATTCTGCATATTTGCTCCTGCAGCTGTGGCCTTATGTTGGGGGGCAATATCCCAGGGTGCCAATGATGGCAAGGCAAAAATAAAAGCGAAATGCAGGTAAGGGCGTTGGTTGCATCTCACTGTCACTCTCCCAGGGAGGCTGTAATACTGCAGAGTAGTAGTGAACTACAGAGTAGCTCGCAGGCTGGCGATGACGTTCAGGGAACCCCCCGGTTTTTCTTCAGCGGCGAATGCGATGTCGGGATTGGCCCCACCGATATTCTTTTTGGGTCCAAGCCTCAATTGATATCGCTGCTGCACACATTCATTCCAACACTCCTCACGAAGTCTCTGACGCGTCAACTTTTGCTCTTTCTTCTTTCTTGGGGGGAGGGGTTTGGGCAGTTTGAGGTAACTGCGTAAGTGTGTGTCTCTGGTGTTTCTGGTCTTCCTGAGGGTGTGCGAGTGTGTGCGAGCTTGTTTCGGTACCTCAGTAGCTGTTTTACATTACATGTTTTTCCGGCCATGTATTTGTTCTTTTGCTTTCTTTTTCTGGCAGTCTGATCTCGCCACGGATATGCACCCCCCCCCCCGGCTGGGCCAAGCAGTAAAACTCACAGCAGGGACCGGCCAGAGAAAAGAACATTTCCGTGTACGGTTCCATTGATGTTCTCTCCATCTGTCAGTTACCAGTCTTTTGGCCCCCCTAGACCACCACACGGCACCCGATAACTGAGCCGTGTACCTGGATCCCCACTCCCCTTTGTTCAACCCTGGTCGGTCCCAAAAGTCTCTTGGCCCTGGTATTCCGGACCTGGAACACGCCTCTCTCGGCGTAATCTGCACAGATGGAAGGCTGGCCTGGAACACCGCAATGTACTAGAGAATGTAGCCATTCTAATATATGCAGCAGGCCAGCTTCGGTATTGCAGCAGCAAAGTAACAACAAAAATGGGCTCCGGCGTTTAGTCTTTGTTGACACACAGTCGAATGCATCATCAGGATTGGCTGCGCTGGGATAATGAGCAAGAGTCATGGCGTCCATTGCTCCGTCCACTACCCACTACTATGTCTCCTCGCCCATTGCCTTCCAAGCCAGCCCTTCAGCCCATCGAGACAACCACCAGACATGTGGCTTGTAGCAAGGGCCTGCACGGGAACTTGCACAAGGTCCGGCTTACCTCCAACGGAAACTAGGAGACAGCCGAAAGAGGAAATGGACCAGTGGGAGCTGGTATCGCGTTGTGTGCTGAACAACACGCAGGGAAAAGGGAGGAGCGGAAAGGAAGGGGGAGAAGGGGGTGTGTGTAAGTAAGCGATGCCGTTTTAGACTTGAGATATTCTTCTTCATCCTCGCATGAGTAAGACAGCAGCCTTCATATTTTTCCAGTTTGCAAAATGGACGGTTTTCTCTACATGGAGACACTACCAACAGGGCCTTTCCACAGTCAGACAAGGGCGCCCTTTTGGCCCCTTTGGCCCCCTTCCGCCCCTTTGGCCCTTTCTTGCCCGTTGCTCGTTTTCGTGTCCTCATCGTATCACTTTAAGACAGCCCTAACAAGGCTAAGTCCCTTTCAGGGCGCCTAGATATTCGGCTCCCAGACCGAGCCTTTGGGGGCGTCGTTGGCGGCAGTACATTGGACATAACGATGGCAATCCAAGGGCTGGGAAACGGACTGGAAACAAAATCAAAGCGCCAGGAAGGAAAAGAAAAAGAAAGGAGACAGGGGGGGTGGATATGCCGCCCGAAACATGGCATGTGGGCAGGTTGGGAGGAATATCTTGTCGCTCTGGGTTTTTGCCTCCTTATTTTTTTTTTTTGTGGTGGTTTAAGCCCACGACGGTCCGAGTGAGTATCGTCTCCTGGGGTCTCTCTCCTGTTGCAACTTTGTTCCACACCCTTTCTCTCTGAACGTCTCGTTCTTCGCCCTCTAAATGGCGCCGTTGCCCATCCATGGCACTAAGGCCGGAAAGCCTAATTCTCATTGGCCGAAAAGCGTCTTCAAAAGGCCAATCAGCATCGCGGACAGCCTCTTTCCAGATTGCCCCCTCACCAGGGTCTAAAGTCACTAGGGCTCTTACGCAGCCTGATTGGCTGCTGGCTTTTCAAGCCATCTTTTTTCATCCTCTTAGTTCCTTTTGTCACGGCCTTGATAAATGCCCTTTTCGGTAGGACCTCGACAACCTGGAGTACGTCCCATCCTCCACACAATGGTCAGATCCTCCCCCTTCTTCCTTCCACCCCCTCTCCCATCCAGACGTTTTTTATGATGTTGCATGCACGTTGCACACTGAGACGGCGCAATTTTCCCTCGCTGAAAAGGCCAAATGAGGTCTAGATAACTCTCTACGCCTGGGCCAGAAACTGCTTCCCAGCCAATCTGTGGCGTGGCCAGCCTCCTCGAAGTGACTATCGCAATGTCTCCATTGTCCACCTATATCTCCTGTTCTTTTTTCTGCACTCTTTTGGAGTCCTGTCAGCTGTTTTGGCACGGCTGTCTTCTCCTTAACATTGCAGCTTCGGCATTCACGGGTCCCCCCCCCCCCTTTCCTCAGCTTAGAGAAAACGACCGTCCCAAACCGCTTCGACCGTTAAAGGCAATAGTGATAACTGATTCTTTGTTTTTTTTTGCCCCTGGCGCCCCCTCTCATGCCACCGATTATCGTCTTATTCGCAAGGTGCAAGGACCAACGCAACACTTGGCTTGACCCTTAGTTTCCGTTCACTGGCTACGATAGTCGGAGCAAAGAAACAGAAGAGAGGTTCTACTACTATGTATGTATCTATTGTCTTGTCAAGAAGAGACGATCACACCATCTTCTTTGGCCGTTGGTCTCCTCTTTCTTCCTCGCTTGTACACTCGCTCACTCTTGAGGTTCTAACATCTTCCCCTCACACCCCCTCCAAATTGTCTCTGACCTCTCTGACTGGCTTGATCCTTGCTTTGTGTCTTCTCTTTGCCGATGTCTTGCCCTTTCCATGTGCTCCTTGACCACACCTTGGTGTCTTTTTTAAAAGCATAGCCCTTCCAGACCCTGGTCTTCCGGAACTATTTCTGTGGTCATCGTCCAAACAGGGGTTGGCTCTACCGGAGCGCGCTTACATTTGTTTCAAGTGCGGTGGTGATGGGTGTGTGGAAATGGATGGAGTGGTCCAGTCTTTTTTTACTTCTCTCGGTCCATCTCGCCTCTGCTCCCGTACACACACACACACACGCTCTCTCTCTCTCTGTCTCTCTCCACACCTTTCCCTACCCTCCACGGCCGTAATGTCTTTCGGTCGCGCGAGTTCCCAATGTCGTTAGATGCCGCTGCAACAGGGAAAGAGGAGAAACGAGGAAGAGGAGACAAAGAGACCCAGGGCGCGTATGAATGGACAAATGCATGAACAAAGTGGATATGGCCAAAAAAAATTGTATGCGTCCGTGTGAAGAAGTGCACTTTAGCTCGAATAATTCCGTCTTACCGGCTGGTAGTCATCTTCATTCCTGTTGGATGACACACGAGTGTTGGCCCGTTCACGCAGAAGTTAAGCCCTATCACGAATCCTGCAATGTTGGTCTTTATTTCAGCTCTGGCAAAGCAGAGCTGGGACTGGCAGTCCCAGCTTGTCAGCCAAATTTCCTGGCGAGGCATAAGATTGCAAGTCAGAACGTTGTAGAAATGTTCATATGATACGCGAAACGAGCCGGCCAAACACATGAAGTTGCAGCGTGGATTTTCTATGGCTGTTTCCTGCCCATAGTTAATAGTATCTAAATTAGGTCGTAAACTGTGTTCCTTGGAGCGTGGGCAAACTAACGCATATCCGTACTTTTGTGAGAGTTGATACGTGCCGCCTTGCCTAATGCCAGATGCAAGTGTTCAGTCTAGTGTAGCAGCAAAGGTTTCTGCTGCAACCCGACTTTGCATCCGCGCAACGTTCTAGCAAGTCTAGGCTCCGACAAACCATCTCGCCGGGGCAGTTTTCTCGTGCATCCGGTCATTTTTTATTTTTTTTGTTTTTTATTTCGAGCCAGGAAATATGCAAGGCTCTTCATGGACCCGGAACTTCAAGGAAACAAGAAGTACCCACACCCTCAGACACCCCTCCCAGAAATCTGACAGACACAGGGTGCTATCTGATACTATCTGATGCTTGGATGTGCATTGGATGGATGGTGTCGACGGTTTTCGTAAGCCGTGGCTCGGTCCCAGGACTGACCAGGCGACCAGGGCGGTCTGATAACGAGCCTGCAGGTCTGCGAAATTCAACCTCGACAAAACAATTGTGCATTCACTATGTAGGGTGATGGGCCGTGAAGGATTTCCGGCTTCGCTCTGTCCTGGTGGTCTTATTGCAAAGCGGTAAAAATGCCAATGTGAGATATGACATAAGGGTGTATTGCTATGTAAGTGTCTTGCGTACACTGTCGGCTCAGGAGACCATGACTACTGCTACATGGTACATAGTATGCCCGTAACTTTGCCTTCGTTCGCGCACTGCCATCTCTCGTGCATGAGCTAAGCAGTTCCGTCTGTGCGGGCGACTCTGTTCTAAACCTGGCTTGTGTGCTCGGTACGGCTTCTGCATAGACCGCTCTTCAGTGGGCGGGACCAGTTGGGATATGTGGGCTCTGGGTTTTTGTGGGCGGCAAGGAAACAAAAAGATGCAGGTGGTCGTCAATTTCTGTTGTGTGTAGGCTGGGTGAAACAACCGGGTGGCACTGCCAGGCAGCACAATAATATGCTTGTACAGGTTGGCGGGGTAGGTTGTTACTTCGCAGCAAGATACTTTTGCAAGATACTTTTGTGCGGTCTCTTTAGTTTCTTACATAGGACGAGCGCACAGCTAACAGTAGCTAGGTGATTATGCCAGGCTGGTCCCAGCTCTCTGGGGCAATCACTAGCTAACTTACATAAGTTCGGCCTTGTCTCTTCGTCGCTTCTCTTCGTTTTTCGCTCCCGTTATGCGCCGGGCTGGCCTGCTATATTTTGCTCTTCTTCGGGCTGGGTGCTCTTTCCTGTTCTGCTGTCGGCTTGGGTCCCCTCTCTCTTGTTAGTGTGTATGCAGTCGCACCTGCACCGCCGCCTAGGTTTCGCTGGAACTCGCAGGACGGACCTGAGCAGCGCTTTCCCTTTTGGAATATGTACTTACACCCACACCCACTGCGCCCACTTTTCGCCGGGTCTGCCTTGCCCAAATGCCGCGCATGACCAGGGGTGCATGCGCCAGAAACCAGCATCTGTTCTGCATATTGGGGTCTTCATATGCGTACAAATGACAGCGCAAGTACGGGTCCAGAGGTTGCAGAAACGAAACATTGGATAGGGGAAGGCAGAAGAGGACAAACTACGGTGTTAACACAAGCGAAAAAAAAAAGTAAAACAATCAGCAACGCAAAAGGAATAAAAAAAAATAGAAACGTCAGTGCAAAACATTCCTTCCTGGAATGGAACTTTCCATGGTGGTATCCACAACCGTTCCTCCCTGGCGGCTACCCAGGATCGACAAGAGCGACAGCCATGCTAGTACATCACTACTCGTACGTACTCGTACAGACCATAGATCAGAAAAGGAAAGAGCGTAAGTCAGCACAAAAAATAAAAATAAATATAAATATAAAAATAAATAAAAGAAGCACAAGAAACACAAGAAGCACAAAAAAGCACAAAAAAAACATCATTAAAGCAGGACTCAATCAAGTGACCCCTCTGCAGGCCGAGCTCGGCCATGCGCGTGCTCATGTCTCCCAGCCTCTGTACTCGCAAGTCTGTTCCTTTTTTTCGTTTTTGATCGGGTCGCCGGCGGCGCCGTGTGGCCCTCCTCCACACCCCAGCCCAGCCCAGCACACACCCCTCCCCCCTGCCTTCGCCCTCCTCTGGGCTCCACCGCATGCGCTCCCTCTTTGCTCGCATTCTGCAGGCCGATGGACGGTCGCTCTTTCCTCATTGCTGCGCTACCCACTCGCACCAGCCCTCCGCCTCTGGCGTGTGCCTCTGGCGGACCAAAAGCGGAGGGGTGGCTCTGGTGGCCCGTTTGGCCCTATGCTTGTACTCTGTATCCCACTACGGCAGGCGCGAGGCAGGTGCAAGTGAGTATATCTCTCCCCACCACCCTCTTTCCCTCCTGCTCACCCTCTCCTTCATAATGGTTACGAGTTTTCTTGATTTTTCTTACCTTCCCTTTTCTTTCTTCTCTTCCTTTCCTCGCGATCTTCTCGTCCTCTTCACCCTCCCCTCCCCTTCTTTCTCTTCAGTCGTGGCCGCGGTGTCGTCTTACTAGCAGTTCTTAGTCTCGTCCCTCCCTCGTCTCTCTCCGCTTCCCGCCTTCCCTGCTCTAGGAACCACCCGACTGCACCACCACAGCCCTTTTTTTTTTGTCTTTGTTTCTTTTCTTCGCTCATTCTTCATTTCTCCTCTTCATCCTATTTTTTTCTTTGTTCTCCTCCCTCGGCCTGTCCTTCTAGATAGATCCCTTGCCTGCCCTCCCTTCTTGTCTCTTCCGCTGCCCATCCTTCTTAAAGTTGCCCGTCCCCTCCCCCCGTTCTCGGTCTTGTGTACCCCAGAGTTGCGGTTTCCCTGTGTCGTCACCTGATCCCGCTTAGAAGCAACTCACATCACATCTGTCCAGCCAGCATGCCTCCACAACTGCTACCCGCCTCGGCGGCTGCCTTTGCTCCTCGGGCTTCCTCCGTCAACGTCGTCCTGGGCTCCAAGATCGAGCCGTGGCTGACCCAGACTCTCAAGCGCATCAACCGCGTCAAGCGGCCACTCAACAGCGTCCCCCAGCACCAGCGATGTCTAACAGAAACGCTCTCGTCTGAAAACGCCATCTGGACGCTGGCGTCGCTGATGGTCACCAAGGCGCCCGAGTCGGAGCTGCGCCAGGACCCCAACCCGCTAATCGAGGCCGTCTTCAACTACCAGATGATCACCGTCGAGGCCTACATCGTCCATGTCGACATGGTCCTGCGCAACGAGGTCGCCTTCAAGCTGACGCCCGACACCATCGAGGCCCTGATCGAGTACCACAAGGATATCCACTGCGTCGACGCCAAGGCCAACACCTACGACTGGTCTGAGAAGGAGCAGCAGTGCAAGAAGCTGCACAACGACTTTGTCCAGGCCGTCAACAAGTATGTGTACCGCACGCATGTGTCTGCCCTCGAGGGCCTCGAGGAGGACGGCGCCGGTGAGCTGCTGTGCGGCCGCAGCGAGGAGGTCAAGAACAACATAATGGCCATGTTCAAGCCACTACTGCCGCCACCGCCAAAGGTCGTCGACGTCTTCCGCCAGCCACCCCTGCTGCCCAGCAATGCCGCCGCCAACATGAACAATATCTGGGCCCAGCAGGCCGCTGCCGCCGCCGCTGCCGCCGCCATTGCCGCCACTGCTGCCACGGTCACCGCCGCCATGCCTGCGCCTGTCGAGTCGTGGCGCGTCCTGCCATCCAGCCCCAACGTGCCGACCACCTCGGTCGAAAACAACGCCAACATCTGGGCCAACATGGGCCTCGCCGATATGCAGCAGGCTTCGCCATCGCCAACGTACAGCCAGCCGTACTCCTCAGCCGCGCTCTACTACTGCTCTTCGCCTTCACCCGTCGTCTCTGCGCCCATGCCGCAGCTGCCATTGCCGAGCATGCTGCCGTCACAGTGTGGCGTCAGCGTCGGCTATGGCTCCTTCGGCTGGGACCGGTATCAGGAGTACACGACCACGATATGACAACCAGCTGCCGTCACTGGAACAATCACGAATACCACCTCATCCGCTTATCCAGCGGTCTTAGCACCTACGGCGCCTGTCATTTCTGCCCCCCCTCCGCCCCCTATGTACTGGCAACAGAGGGGTCAATAGGATTGGATTCTTTCCGTGGTCAGGAGACCGAGAAAAGGGACAGGCCATCCTCGTCTCCTTTTTCTGTGCTTTTTTCTTCTTTTTTGGGGTTGTTCCAGGGACGGCGTTGCTTCTGGGAAAGACAACGACACCTATCAAAGCTGAGGGCTGCACACCACCACTCTCACATCTGGCATTGCACAAAAGCGACGGCGTGACGGACAAGCAAAAGACAGCGGCTGTGCCAACAGCATCTACAGCATAGACGGCGGGCATTTCTTACACGGCAAAACGGCGTTTCAACAGCATCGGACACGGAGCAAATTGGGTCGACACTTGTACAATCTATCTACACATACCCGCCTTTCCTTTTCACCACTCTGGGATCATAATGCGGGTTTCATTTTCTATTTCGGGTTTTACTTTATTTTTCGTTTTTTTTAGCGGGCGAGCGATCTTTCTTCATTTTTCAAGTCATTTCACATGGGTCACAGGAAAGAGCGGGCAAGATCTCATCAGCACGAACCGCGAGGTCGGTCACACAGCCATTTCTTTTCGATTCTTCTCCCCATTTTCCCCCTTTACACCCAATCCCATATTACGGCTGGGTCCTCGGGCGGGTTCTTTGCATACATACAGGCGGTCCTTGGTTTCATTTTAAGACACATGCAGCAATGCACTCCCTAACGGGAAGACACTTTTTTGTTTTTTGTTTTCTGCTCTTTTTTTTTTCGTGGGACGCATTTGTGTTGCCATCTATTCTCCTTTTTTTTTTCTTCTATCGCCTCACCCTTTCTTTTTTTGGATACGCGGCATTGGCTTTCTTCATGATACCCCCCATTACGCAAGTTGGTCTGAGATACCACTTCGCGGTTCCGCTCGCTTCGGACTTTTCCTATTGCCTTGTTCATATTTTTTCACCCCCTATTTTGGGCCTGAAAAGGACCCATGCCTCTCTTTTCCATGAAATGATTTACGGCCTCTCACGACGAATAATGTATACCACGAGCTTTACGAAGAGGCTTTCCCCTGGAGAGAAAGTCTTATGGAACACGTTCGACACGATTCTTCCTCACGACGAGCTATTGAGTTACACATTCGACATCGAGAGGCTGGCTGCCAAAGGAACTGGTTTCCTTGCAGCATCATTCTGTGGCCGAGACACACACGACAGCCATTGAGCAGAGATAATCTGGCGGGCAAAGAAAAGGGAACTAGGCAACTGGTTGCCGGACGGTCCTTTTTTTTTGTCTAGCCGCAAAAATCTACATCGACGGTACACTGTGTCTTCGGAAGACGGCAGGGGTCCAAAGCAATCATAGAGAAAACGAGTCCGACGCTGAAGAAAGCCGCCACAGAAAAAACAGAACCACCAGAAACAGAAAAGGACGTCAACTATTCAACTACACGTCTGCTGGGCAGCGTGACTAATAGTTGGTACGATACGATCACAATTAATTCGGGCCTCTTCACCAGTCTGGCCACACCCAGCCACGACACAACTGCCAGAGGCGTTGCGTGCGTGGAGTGTGTGCGGAAATGGTGGAGAGAAGGGAAAAGAAACAGTTGGCAAGCAAAGCGTAGCTACACCTCGCTACGAAACATTTTGTGGTCCACCCGCGGCTTTGACAGCGTGGGTGGCCGGCACGCCGCCTGGCACGGGAGACAAAAAGGCACTGCAGTAGTCAACAGGACAAGGACACTACTCGCCGTGCGAGTCTGTCGGTGTTCTGTTCGGCTTGCTTTGTCTCTATTTCGTCTTCCTGCGGCGTGCCCAAAGAAGCTCCTTGGGGTGCTGGAATATTTCTTTTGTCATTCCTGTGTCTCATTTTTTTGGTCTTTAAAGGGAAAAGGATTTGTCCTGGAGACTTGTCCTGCCACCTAACCTGACAGGCTCAGTTATCCCATCAGAGGTCGTCTCTTCTTTGTGACTCTTGTATCTTGTTGCATAGTAGTTCATCTGAGCCAAATTTAAAAAAATAGTAAAATTGTCGAGTGCTTCCTGTGAATGCTTAAAGTGCTTTGTCGTCTGTATTATTGTCTGTGTTGGAAATCAGGGAAATGTTGGTCATTGAAACACGAAGCTATTGAGGCGGAATATTGATATACAAGACGGGGAATAAATATGACAACAGCAGCCGATGCTTCTTGCTGAAACGCCAGTTTTCTTATCTTACCTCCTCCGTCCTTCTCTTTTTGGGGGTTTCTTTTTGTACTTTTCTACATTATCTTCAGATCCCGCAATACACCCTGTGCTATCCAGTCCGCCAACGCCATGACCGTCACCATCGGGTTCACTCCGCTTGCGCTCGGGAACACGCTCGCATCGGCCACATGCAAGCCCTCCGTGCCCCAAACCCGGCCCCGCGGGTCCACCACGCTGTGCGCACCCTTGTCGTCGCCCATCCGGCAGGTGCCCATCTGGTGCGCCGACGCAAAGGGCGTGGCCGTCGTCCACCCGCCCCATAGCGACGACATTGACATGCCGACATCCCGCACGTGGTCGACCCACTTCTCGAACGCGATTTCGTCCTGGATGCGCGAGTGTGCCCGGTCCCGGACATAGGGCCGGGCCCCGGCGACGTAGACGCGGATCTCGTTGGCCTTTTGGGCGCGGCAGAGGCGGGCGATGCCGATGGCGCCCTCGAGGGCGTTTTCGCGGTCGAGCGGCGAGATGTGGTAGTCGACGACGGGCTGGCCCGTGGTGGGGTCGGGAAAGACGCGGCCGCTGTCGCGGTCGCGGGTCAGACTGATGAAGCCGTCGAGGTGGCGGTGGCGCATAATGGCAGTCTTGAAATCGAGACCGTCGCGCCATGGAAGGTTGGCGAGGATGGCATACGGCTGGGAGTAGAACGTGTCAGGCGGGCTGTTCTTTCTTGGAGATAACAAAAAAGGGGGACAGACTGTACTTACCACCATGCAAGTGGTCTCGAGACGGGGGCCGTGGCCCTTGCCGTCGAGGTCCTCAAAGGACGTGCAGAGACTGGTGATGATGCCCTCTGTTGGGAAAGAGGAAGAGTTGTTAGCCACCCGTTTTTTTTGCTAAACCAAATGGTTACCGTGACCAAAGGGTTGCTGGACGGTCGCCTTGACTTACTGTCCATTGGTCTGGTCTCCTCGTCAAAGTAGGCAGCCACCATGGTGCAAGGATGCAGGTGGAGGTTCTTGCCAATTTGGGGGTTCTAGAAAACAATCGGGCCATTAGTAAACAAATCCTAGTTTTTTTTGTGTGTGATTTAATTCTTGCAGTTTGATGCAGTTTGATGCAGTTTGATGCTGCCTGTCCGTCATCTGGGTTGCAAACTCACCGTCAGACCGCTCTTGACCAGAAGCACAGGACTCCACAGACTGCCGCCCGCAACAATGACCTTCTTGGCCTTGACAACAACGCGCCGCTTGGTCCGCTCGCTCTCGGGAGCGGTGGTGCTGCCCGAGGCGCTCCGCGACAGCCACGTGCCCACAATGCCCGTGGCCTTGGGCGTGCCCTTGGACTTGGGCTGGTAGACGCCCGGCGGCGGGATGCTCGTGGGTGTGCTGCGGCTGCTGCCGTCGTCCTTGTCAAAGAGCACCCGCTCCACCTGGAAGCCTTCGATGAACGTGGCACCGGCCTCGGCAGCAGCTGGCAGCCAGGACACCGTCGTGCCGCGCTTATCGGCACTGGAGCAGCCCAGGTGGCAGTGGCCGCAGTCGTGTGGCTCGCCGCCGTAGCCGTTCTGCAGAAGCGGTGCCGACTGGAACTTGAGCTTCTTGGCACCGTCGATCAGCACGCGGCCGCGGTGCGACTGGCCGTCGGGGTCGCTGGCCGGGCGCTCCAGATGGGCCGGGGTCGCATCATTGCAGCCCATAAATCCAATGACGCGGTCGAGACTGGCGTCAAACCCGGCGCCCTGGATGAACGACATGCCGGGCTCGCGGCCGTCCGTGGACCACTCGTTGCGGACGTAGCTCGGCGGCTTCAGACAGACGGACCAGTTGATGGTGCCGCCGCCGCCCCAGCAGGCGCCCGCCAGCACGGTGATGCACGGGTCCGTCGAGGCGAGCACGCCGTTGTTCTCAAACATCAGGCGTGCGCCGGCCTCTTGCGGCATCGGCAGCTCGCGCTGTCGATAGTGGTAGGCCTTGTCGACGACCACGACCTTGTGGCCGGCCGCGGCCAAAACTTGGGCAGCCACGGCGCCACCACAGCCCGAGCCAACAATGACGACATCGGTTTCGATAACATCCGGTGAACTGCTGCTGCTGCTGCTGCTGGCGGGAAACTGGATAAACTCAAAGTCAGGGGCCTCGCCCGCACGCCAGTTGGGCGGCGCGTCGACATAGCCCGAGACCTGGCGGAACAGCGGCGCCGACATCAGATACGACGTCTGGGCCACGACCGAGATGCCGCGCACGAGCTTGCGCAGGTCCGGCAGCATCGAGGCTGCCCATCTCTTAATGACGGCCTCGCGCGCCACCAGCGATTGCTTGTGCAGGGGGGTCAGCGAGCCCGTGAGCACGAACGCTCCGGGCCGGGTGGCCAGCACAGTCAGCACATCGCCGAGCTGCTTCCGGGTTTGGTTGGAGGCGCCGCTAATGGTGCGCTTGAGGCTCGACAGAAAGAGCGGGTTGTCGGACGGCCGGTCGGCGAAAAAGTCGGCGACAAGGTCGGTGTCGGGTGGGTTACAAAAAGCGCGGCGGGCCTTGACAATGGTGTCATCAAGGTCCTTTTGCGGGACGACGCGGTGGCTGCGGCGGTCAAAGTCGAGGTCGTCGTGCACAGTCTTGGGGGCGAGCCCGCTCGCGGCACGGGAGTCCTTGTCGGCGACCACGGACGGAATGAAGGCGTCCGCAAGCGCGAGCAGGACGGCCCACTGCGCCGGGGTCCAGAAGTCGCCGCTGGGTGCCGCAGGGGGCTCAGGCGGCACTGGTGCGGTGGCCACCACAGGCTTGGTCACTGCTGCTGCTGCTGCTGCTGCCGTCGCTGCCGGAGCCGGCTTCCGTTGGGCGGAGGCGGTCATAACGGGGGAGGAGAAGGTGGAGAGACTTTCCAATGTAGTGGGATCCAAAACTCTGGGGGTAGAAAAGAACAAGGTGACTGGGAAGACCAGAAAACCGGCTGTGTCGGAGAAAGTAACTCGCACACAACTTACACACAACTCGCGCACATTGAGAAGTGTGGTCGCCGAATGGGTTCACTGTGTGCTTCTTGACATGCCAGGTGGTGAAACGAAGTCGTTGTGTGTAAAGTTCGGTGAAGCCCGCAGTGGAACCCACAAGTCAAGTTTCACAACATGAAGCTCACGAGAAGCCAAAATAAGCAGACACGGCATGAAAAAGAGCACAGAGGAAGGCTCCAAAGAAGGAAGGGCCCCCGCAAGGTGAAGCTTAAGTATGCTTTCATGTGTCAGTCGCTCTTTCCTCGTGATGATGCACTAGCCCCTCTTTCACCTGCCTCCTAGTTGCATCGGTCGTACCCAGTGTCCGGGGCACTGGCTTGGGCTACGGCTGCTACGGAGACCAATGGCAAGACCATCGCATCAACACATTGCGACCGGAAAGCCTTGGGAAGGATGCCACGGCTGAATTTTGGCGGAGCCTCTTGATTGGGCTTGCATTTGCTTTTTCTCTGTTGTGGCTGTTGCGCAACGGTGCGAGACGGTTGGCCGTCAATTCCACGTGAGAAACTGGAAAAACAAAAGGTACACCAAACCGTTGAATTGTGGCCCGCGCGCAACAGCGCAATGAGCGTCATGAAAGTTTGCGCTCCTCTGGTACACTTAGAGAGCCTTGTCTGCACACTCTTGGGGTCTTTATTACCGTGTTTTGTCCCACCGTAGCATGAGGCTCTGAGAGTCTGACAGAAGGCTTACTCGTACATGGAATGGCGATGGGATCGGAGTGCGGGGACAATTGATACACTGTGTCAATACAACTGCGCTTAGATAGGCCCGGACTTTCACCTGTCAATTCCCAATGACACCTGGTGACCTGGCCGATGCTATTTATTGGATCGCTCTGCGCATCACAGAAACATCATCGCCGTGGCGCGATTTTCTCGTACAACAACATCGACGGATGTTGGACGAGAGCGCAATTCAGCTTACACCGCAAAAGTCGTGTAATTCGGGATGCTTCCGACTTTGTCTGAGCCCCAATGGATTGCTGAGAAAAGAGCTCTAGAACGTCGCACAAATCAAGAAAGAGAATAGAAAGAGAGACAAGGGGCTGGTCACCGCCGTTGGAGCACCAAAGGCAGGGAAGCAGAATGTGGGGGGGAAAGAAGATCCAAAAAGTGGGCACGCACAATTCGGCTGTCTGGCTTGGGAAGCACGAACGATCTTGGGGGATGAAGGCAGAGAAATCTCCACAAAGTGCGCAGCCTCGGCTTGGGGTGTGCTGTTGTCTCCTAAAACAGTAAAAGGCCCAATATATAGACCAATAATTATGTACGTGTCTTGAGATAGACATCATAGATTTGTTAGTGCAGACGGGAATGAGAAGGAAGAATGTGCGATTTGCACGTGAGACCGACATCTTCCCGCTCGGTTGGGCGCTGCGGGTTTCCCCGGAATTTCAAGGATGGCATTGGACAACTGCTGTCGCGCTTTTTCGCCTGGGCACGTTCCAACTCTGGGCATGCAGGGAGTGTGAGAGTTTTGTTGGCCTTTTTTTTGTTAGCGTTTTTGTTGGGGACAAGGCGGGGCAGGGTTTTTTTTTCTGGTCGTTGAGAAGCAGGGAAAGCATAAGAGTTTGGAAGAATTGAGTAACGAATTAAAAAAATTAACAGAAAAGGCCCGTAATAGAAGGACAACGGAGCTATACAAGGTCCCAAACTGGAGAGACGGTTGATTACTCTGTAGCAAACTTCTTTCCGGTCGCTTACACTGTTCGATTCCTTCAATATATGCGCGTTGTGAACAATTGCGCACATTGACACAGAGTGAACCCTAGAACCAACACTCTCGAAAAATTTCACAAGGCACCCCTTCTTGTGATAAAAGGAACTCTTGAATCGTGTTGACGTCTAATATATGTTACTATACATAACATCACTCTTCTTTATACACCCTTCTCGAAATATGCCTTCTAGAAGCGTTATACTTCCCAGGACAGGAAAACAGAGAAAAGTGGCAAGAGAAAGTGGATTGTGTCTGTTGCAGAAACAAGGGAACGGGCCCTTTGAACATAAACTTGTTCATGGAGACCTATTCAAAGAAAGCCATTGGCTGCCATGGCTGCCATGGCTGCGCAAGCTTCAGTCTACAAGTTAAACCATCCGGGCCAGCAAAGCCAGTCCAGTCTTGACCTGAATGGACTCTCCAGTCCGACAAATAAGAAGAAAAAACCACGAGGAAATTGCTAGTGATGGTAGTCTGACGTCGACACGACGGTTACTTGTTGCGGAAGCTTCCCAATCAGGAAAGAACAGCTCCAAATGCAAGTCTACGCAGCCAATGACAGTCCTCGCTTCCATGGCCCCAAATGGTTACCACAAGGCATAAGGCTTACAATTGTTGAGGTAGCGCATCCGTGGCTTTATTACCTCTTCTATCATTTGTTGACTCGGCAGTGGTACAATGCAGCAGTGATCATACTAGGGAAGACAGCAAACTTTCCAAATCTGGCAGCACGATATGTTGTAGTCATTATCTTTGCTTTCTTGGCAATAGATGCACGATTTCATATGAAGTTATGGTCTTGCTACCCCGTTAAAGCTCGCAGCCTTGCATTTATTGGCTGAAAAGATTCCATTTAGCATTCATACAGGGTCGTGCTAGTATGCATATTGTCGGCGTCTTGGTTTCAACTGGGTAGCATGGTCAATGAAGCACACATTCTCTACCCGGACAACCATATTTGCTGGAAGATTGAGATACAGAAAGTCAGAGACAAAGTTCCGAGCCCGTCACCATTACTAAATATGTTATTATAGCAGAATTTCTCAAGGAGCGACCCAGAAATATTGTCACAAAATTTCAGACTCATAAGCACGGATGGATTTCCATAGCATCTTGTCTCCTCAGAGGGTCCATATTCCAGCGGAATCCGTGTCGTTGAAAGTGATGGACCGCGTTTATCATGGTAAGATTGGAACCAGTGTGGCGCCATTGTTGTAACACAAAGATCTCGGCCAAATTACAAAAACGTAGAAGAAAAGACGAAATGGCGACCGGACTCGAGAACGACGTCATGTGGGATGGGCGGCGTTGGCAGTGCCCATGTGTCGTTGGCATGTGGTTGTTCAAGGAGGCTTTCCTAAAAAGAAATGGCTGCCAAAGTCTGGTCGGCGTGGAATTTGTCAAGTGGAAGCCGTATATGACAGTGCACTGACATATGAAGTAACTATATGTGTGCATGTGCGTTGCTGTGGTTTTGGTTTTGGTTTTGATCTTTCCGGCATCTAGTTACACGGGGAATTTTCCAAGACAAGTTTCTTTTATTGACACACAACAGAGCTCGTTCCTTGTTTGCAAAAATGGAACGTAGACATTGAACAGCATGGCACGTCAGATGAGAACGAGCCGAGCAAATAGAGTTGTGAGATCTGTACGTGGCGTGACGCCAAAAGCGCATGCTCACATGAACACGCACAGAAACAGACAGGCACTGGCATGTATGACAACCGAGGACCCTGGGGACATTCTGCTCGACAGAAAGCTGGCTCAGACGTCATGAGAAATTTGCAATCCGTAATACCATTTCAATAAGAACCTAGCGACTGAATTGTGAACAAGTTGCACAGCATTAAGCTCTCCGTTTCAGCGAGCGCCTTGCAGTGACAACGGAATTTAGACAGGGTCCAGTCAGGGGGCCAGTCCGGACAGCTGTTTGGCCGAAGACTCAACACGAGTCTCACCGCCAGTGAACCAAGCCTTATGCAAGGATCAAGAAGTGGACGCTCGTAAGGACCACCGAGTGCCCTGTTTGATAATGTGTGAGTAGTTGTGTACACGGCCATCCCGCACTGTGACAACATTCAACCTTCCATGCAGCCCTTCCGCTTCACCCCACGCAAAAAGACGCAGTTCCCCGCGACTTGTTGCCAAAGGAATGGGCCGTGCTGCTCCGCTAGGCTATTTAGTGAGACAGCGAGGCCGGTGTGTTTCTCCCCGTGTTGTCTTGGGCCTTCTGTGCACGGTTTGGGCAGTTCACAAAGTACTGACCAGCTCGCGTGTTTTCTTCTCGTGTGTTCCTGATCTGAGTAAGATATCCCAACAACCAAGATGTCCTCCATCTCGGCTCGACGGCTATCCGGTTTCCAGCGTCGCAGAAAGGTGCTCAGCGGGGGTCGTTGCTAGATGGATCTACGGCGTAGTTATTCTTTCTCCTTTTTTTTTCCACCCCTCCTTCTCTTTCCTTTTTTTTTAGGCTTCCTCATCGCGTGATGTTTACGGGAATCTCGATCGGTTCTCGGCAGAGTACCAGTCAGCCAGCTTACCGGGACGCGCGCCAATGGGTTCCATGGTCTCCGTGGGCTCGAAGCTCCATGGGCTCGAAGCGTCATGGGCTCCATGGACTCCATGAGTTCCGTCGTTCGACTTGGCACTTTGTCTATGAGTACACCGTACAAGCCCATTTTTGCGTGACCATTTGGAAAGGCGGACGTAATGGGTTCTGCTCTTTTGGTCTCCAACCCAGCAATTATCCAGGAGGGAAGTTTCTGATGTAAGTCGCCGCCTGTCATTGGTCAGTGCTCTCACCGTTCCCAACAAAAAAATAACCACCCCCAGGAGGGAAAAAAAGACGGAAGGAGGTGCTAGTGTCGCCATTTGGTTGGGGTGTACTAGGTATTTGGTTGGCGGACAGGCACGGAAGGTGCGACCGATACACGGGTCAGGGAGAACGGATTTTTTTGTTCTTTGCAAAAAGTACGGCAAACAAAAAGGGAGATGGAAAGAGAGCACAGACAGAGCGTTTGCGAACCGTTTTCGCGTGTCTTTGTTTCCCAAGTGGTCTGGAAAGGAGGGGTGCGCTCAAGTCAGCAACTGGCATACAAACTTTCCGTCTGGGGAATAGCATCGGGTGATGCCTTCTCTAGCTGTACGAGTGGTTCATACGGCTTGTTTTGGTGCAGCCCATTTCCGGACTTTCCGGACCAGCGTTGCCATGTATCTGCCATGCAACTATCTTGCGCCGTCACAGCACGGCTGCGAGATAATGCCTCTGTAATAATGGATATTCTGCGATCATTGGGCCGATTCGGCTCGTCTGGTTGCATTCAAAGTTCGGTCAACAGACTTGCCGGCACAGCCGTACCTGCCAGGACCCCTGGCAGAGCCATCAAACGAGAAGTCGAATTCGTGATCGCCATATTATTACACTCTGTGCGTGGCGAGGGTGGTTTTGGCCGCGGACAACATGCCTTGATTCTCGTAGCAGCCGCCATGTCTCCCACGCACATGCCCGTAGCGCCGCGTCCTTCTCAGCCATGTCCTCGGCCATGCCAAGCGGATGGCACCCCAAGACGATGCTGCCATTGTGCCTTGTCCCAACCAGGCCAGCCAGCCCGACAAGCCAACCAGAACGCGTGCAAAAGGCGGAGGTCAGAAACAGCAGCAAGAACAAAAGCCCCCCCAAACACACACAAAAAAGCAAGATTTTCTCAGACAGAAGACCCCTGCCGAATGCCCCGAGTCCCCCCTTGGGCTTTTGTTGTTTCTCAACTCGTTCGTGGCTGCTCTCGCGGCCTCTGTTCCTCCACCAGTGTGAGTGGTCGCTCGTCGTTCTCGGGTTTCTCCTCTTGTGAATGTTGAGATCCAGACAAGACCGGACCACAGGACCACACTCGCAGGGGGCCACCAGAACCACCAGACCCACTCCCGGCAAGACTGCCTGATTGACTGGGGTGGTTGTTCGCCGTCTTGGCTGCCACCCCCTCCAGCGCCCGGCGGTCGACCGGGGGCCATCTGGGAGACAGATTTGCATGGTTGGCCACCGTATTGTGCATTCTCTTTGACGGCTTGATTTTGGCGTTTTGCTGGCGCCGTTGCGTTCTGAGTGAGCCTGGCCTCCATGTGGGCCAGGTATTGATCAGTAACTGGCAACTACACAGTCGGTCGTCCAGCCTGAGTCTCCAGGCCCTGCGTCCATCGCTCTTTCCGTGTTCTTCGCACATTTGAATACGGCGAATTGCGTCGCCTTCCCGTTTCCGTTTCCACCCATTCTCTGTGTAGCGCAACGCGCTGACGAATAATAGAGTTAATTGACTAGTTATAATAATATCCTTGTTTCCGTTTGTGTGCGCTTCCCCGTGCCTGTTTATAAAAATCCAGACTCGGCATCTTTTCTTCTTCTTCTTCCACCCTTCTCAACACAATTGCGTCTGCCCCCTCTGTGCCGCGGCTATCAACTAGTTCGTTAGCAGCTCCCACTCCCAAGGTCGCGTGCCCGCTTCCGCTTTCCCACACAGACCTCCTCCGTTGAGCCTTCCCTTTTGTTCGCGTATTTCTCGGCCCGTCTTCTTTTGTTGAGCCTCGAGATTTTTGCAACTTTTTTTTTTATAAAAAAAGTTCTCATTTTTTTTTCTTTTTTTTCGATATTCTACTTTCGACTGCCGACTGTCACATTTTTGGGTCTCCGTTTCTCAGACTTGCCGAGTTTCGCTCAGTCCCGAGTCTCGCCCAGTCCCACACCCTCGCTGCCATCTGCCTTCTCCCCTTCTATTTCACTTTCCCATCTCATATCTTCTTTTTCCCTCCCACCCATTCTCCCTGCATCTTCCATTCTCTTCCTCTCTTCCTCCTTCTCTCTTCCTCCTTCTCTCTTCCCATACCCGCCCTCCTCCCCATCCTCCCTTGCCCTATCCACAATGTCGTCTTCCCCCACAATCTTCTTCACCTTCCCTTCCGCGGATCTCTTCCGCTTCCCGCCCACCTCCAAAGCCGGATTCATTCCTCCTCCGGCTCCCGGCTCCGTTGCCCATGCTCCTCTCTTCCACATTCCCGACCACATCTACTGGGCCGCCCTCGATCCGCGCGTGCCCATCACCATCGCCACGCTCTATGCCGTCACCGCCAAGCTGCTCAACCGCTACAACCGCTCGACCGGCAAGCGTCCGTGGGCCATCAGCCGCACCCGTGCCTTCTTCGCCTTTGTCGTCCTCCACAATGTCTTCCTGTCTGTCTACTCGGCATGGACCTTCATCGGCATGTTCGGTGCTCTCCGCCGCGGCATCGTGAACCCCTTTAGCGTCGGTGGCTGGACCGGCACTGTCGACAGCTTCTGCCGCATGAACGGCCCCCCTGGCCTTGGCAATGCCATCTACTTCAACGAGGCCGCCGACCACTGGACGAGCTATGCCTCCCCTGTCGACGCCAGCACCGTTGTCTACCCCGAGCGCGACCAGCTGGGCCGTGTCTGGAACGAAGGCCTTGCCTTCTACGGCTGGATCTTCTACCTCAGCAAGTTCTACGAGGTGCTCGACACCTTCATCATCTTGGCCAAGGGCAAGTACAGCTCGACCCTGCAGACCTACCACCACGCCGGTGCCATGATGTGCATGTGGGCTGGCATGCGCTACATGAGCGCACCGATCTGGATGTTTGCCTTTGTCAACTCGGGTATCCATGCTCTGATGGTGAGTACTCTTTTTTCTCTTACTTTTTTCTCTTGCTTTTTTTTATTCTCTCTTCCCTCCAATTTCTAGTCCTATGCCTTACCTTTTTTTCTTTTCTAACTTTATTTTCCCAGTACACATACTACACCATCACCGCCTTCTCCATCCGCGTGCCCACCGCCATCAAGCGCTCCTTGACCAGCCTGCAGATCACCCAGTTCCTCATCGGCGCCACCTACGCCATGTCTCATTCCTTTGTGTCCTACAGCATCCCCTTGGTACAGACACCTGCTGCTGCTGCTGTTGCTGACGCCGCCGCTACCTCCTCCCCGTCAGAGGCAGCTGCCGCCACCACCAACTCGACCTCGTCATCTGTCCCCGTTGTCGGAGATGTCTTGGACGCCTCCGCCACCCGTGTCGTCCCCTGTGCGACCACATCGGGCGAGACCTTTGCCATCTGGCTGAACGTCGTCTACCTGGCGCCTCTGACCTATTTGTTTGTCAGCTTCTTCATCGCCTCGTACCTGCGCCGCAGCAATGCCGAGAGCGCCCGCACCGCTCGCCTCGGCAAGTCGGACACCACCAGCGAATCCCACTTGACCGTGCCCAGCTCCACAAACGGTCACCCGTCGCTGGCCAGCACCCTGGCTACCACGGCCAATGCTGCGGTCGCTGCTGAGGAGCACCTGCGCCGCCGCCTTAGCAATGTCGGTACTTTGGCTGAGAAGGCCGGCTGGGACGCTGCCCGCGACCTGGAGAAGGAGGTGTACGGCGAGTCCAATGGCAGTGCCATCGACGACGAGGCCGTTGTGGATGCCGACCCATACACCGAGGCGAGCCGGGCCTCCACTCGGTTACGGACCCGGGCAAGCAAGGACACCAACTAAAGAGGGGAAAAATCCCTGAATGAAACATCTAGTTTCTGAAGAGCCACACCCGCCTGCAGGCTGGCATCAAACACATCAGAAACTCGGAAGTGAAACTTCTTCTTAGCTTCTCTGAAATCTGCCGCTCTGGCACGAGAGAGACAACAAAGCTGAGCTACAGCAACCGCCCCCCCACCGGACAAAGTAGCACAAACGAAACCACGAGAGTTTGGAAAAATCCATAGGAAAGAGATGGAAGCAGAGATATTTATTACAAAGGCGTTTACACGGAGTTTGGACGATTAACTACTTCAACTGATACAACTGGTTCAGGGAATCAAATCATTTACGGCGAGAGGAGCTAAACAAGAAAAGAAGAGGAAAAGAAGAACGCAAAAAACATCATTCATTATTGTTATCACACTGTTACAAAGAAGCAAGCAAGCGAGGAAGGAACGCATTTTAAGGGAATTATGAGATTGGATCTGCAAGTAAATACACACAGGTAGTGGTTTGTAAATTGTATTGTACTTTTTTGCCCCCACACAATAAACGAGACGTCAAAATCACAATTGACAAGTCAAGAGCTACAACACTGTGTGCGGTTGGAACGGCGGTCAGTTTTGTAATGGAAAACTTTTCGGGAAGAGACAGTCATGGTGGGAACATCCCCCCAAGCATCCCACTCTCCTTCTACCTAACTACATACATTGAAACACCGTTGCCCAATCTCTCCTTTTTTTGCATTCGCCTCTCCCTTTCTCCTGGTTGCCATTGTTTTCTGTTGTAAAATCAACCAAGTCGCCTCTTCACCTTCCGAGATATCTCAAGAGAAGATTGGAAACGATGGAAGAAACAAGACAGAAAATACAAGACCGACGAATAAAAAAAAAGCAAAACCTAACAGATGCGGTGCTGGATCGTCCCACAGCTCCTCGAGAGATAAACAGTTAAAACTAGAAATATCAAAACCATACCGTAGCCATAAAAACGCCGCCAGCGATCGATAGATGTGGGAAAGGGTAAAAGTAAAGAGGCAAAATCAAACAAAAAAAAGATAAAACACACTGCCGAGGGCTGGTGGCCGAGCGCAACAAAAGATAAAAAGATATCGGGGTCGCAGACAAACTTTTTTTTTGCCAAACGCGAAACCGCCCTTTCCCTGACCCGGGGTTCCCCTTGACCGTGACCAAGTTCCACCCAGAACATGATAAAATAGAAAAATCAAGTAAGTCTATCCGTACAAAAACAAACAAATCATTCCCCTCGGGCTGTCTCTTTTCTTTTTGTACATTGTAGAACCAACTCTTCGCAATCCTGATTACATTTATCGCGGTGACAATGTAGGTTGGGCGTCGTGTTGGTGAGACAAGGACGAATGAATAGGAGAAGTGGCCGATGTGGGAGCAGAGACCTCTTTGATCCAGCAGTGATGGACTCGATAAAAATGCAGACGGGAAAATAAAAATGAAATAAGAAAATGTTTGGTATCATGAGTGAAACGGCAAACGCGCCGAATTGCATCTTTCCATGTTCGCCCTCCTCGGTCTTTACCCGTTTTTTGCACAGCCAGAAACAATGAAGAAAGGAATTCGAAAGAAATTCGACGCAGTCGCAAAGGAGTTAGTCGGGCATGTCTTTTTGGTCGATTTACGCCTTCTCCTCAGCAGCCTTGGCGGGTGCCTTCTCAGCTTCCTCGCCGGGGGCCTGGGTCTTGACGTACTCCTGGTACACGCCGAGAGCCTCCTCAACCTTGGCCTTCAGGGCCGGCTCGTCCTCAATGAGATGCACCAGCTCCTGGTTGTCCATCTCCAGAAGCATGCCGGTGATCTTGCCGGCGAGTTCAGGCTGAATGTTCTGGATCTTGGGGAAGATCGCCTCACCAAGAATCTGCTTCTGCTGCTGGGCGTTGCCGCCGGTCGCATTGAGCTGCGCCTGGACAAGGCTCGTGTGGTTCAGCTCGGGGACAGGAGCAGCAGCGTTGGCGGGGGCGCCACGGCCTGCCTGAGAGCCGCCTGAGAAGCCCTGCGACTGGCCGCGACCGCGACCGGCGTTGGGCCGAGCGCCAGGGGGGAAGCCGGGAAGGCCGGGGCCACCCTGGATAGCACCGATGCCACCCTGGTGAGAGCCGATGCCAGGAATGGGGCCACGGCCGCCAGCGGGCGCACCGCCGCGGCCGACAGTCTGCTGCACCTGCTGCATGGCAGCCAGGTACTGGGCGTTGTTGGGAGCGCCGAACGGAACACCGGGAGGGAACTGGCCGGGGATGCCGTACATGTTGGGGGGGAGCTGCTGGGGCGGGATGCCACCGCGGCCACCCTGGGGACCGCCGAAGCCGCCAGGGAACTGACCGGGACGGCCGCCCTGGACGCCGGGGATGCCCATGCCGCCCTGGGGGAAGCCGATGCCGCGGCCGCCCTGGGGCAGGAAGCCCTGCTGCTGGCCAGGCGGGTAGTAGACCTGGGGCTGCATGTACGACTGCGGCATGCCGGCGACGGCGGCAGCCTGCTGCATGCGCAGGGTGTTGCGAGCCTGGATGCTGGCCTCGAGCTGGCTCTTGCGCACCTCCTTCTTCTGGGCAATGGCCACGTACAGCGGCTTGCCGCTCACCATGCGCTGGTTCATCTCCGTGACGGCCTTGGTGGCGTCGTCGGGGTTGCTGAAGCACACAAAGCCGAAGCCCTTGCTCTTGCCCAGCTTGGGGCCCTTGGCAGCCGGCGCCTTCTCAGAGCCGGCGGCCTCGGCCTCGCCCTCGCCGTTGGCCTTGGCCTCCTCAGAGGCGGGCTCCTTCTCCTCCTTCTCGGCGGCCTCCTCGGCAGCAGGCTCCTCGTCCTCGTCCGTGATGGCCTCGCGCATGACCTTGGCAGAGGTGATGGGTCCGTAGGGCGAAAACAGCTCGCGCAGCTTCTCGTCGTCGACGTCGTCCTCCAGGTTCTTGATGTACAGGTTCACGCCAACGTACTTGCTAGCCTTCTCCTGGCGCGCGGCCTCGTACGACCGGCGGAGCTCCTCCTCGCGCTCGTGCTTCTTCTGGGCGCGGCCGACATACAGGTCCTGGCCGTGGAAGTCCTTGCTGTTCAGCTCCTCGACAGCCTTGGCGGCGCTCTCATGGGTGGTGAAGTTGATGAAGCCGAAGCCACGGCTCTTGCCCGACTCCTGGTCACGAGCAATAGTCGACGAGGTGACGGTGCCGTACTTCTCAAACAGCTCGCGGAACTCCTCGTCCGTGACATCAGCGCTGATGTTCTTCACGTAGATGTTGGTGTAGTTAGCCTTCATCTCTTCGAACTTGCTCTGGCGGTCCTTCTTGGGGATGTGGTGGCCGACGTAGACCTTCTTCTCGTTGAGAAGCATGCCGTTGACGTGCTTGATGGCCTGCTGGGCAGCCTCATCGGTCTCGTAGTGGACGAATCCGTAGCCCTTGGAGTTGCCCTGCTCGTCCTGCGCCACCTTGCAGCTGAGAATGTTGCCAAAGGCAGCAAAGGTGTCGTGCAAAGCCTTGTTATCGATCGCACCGTCCAAGTTCTTGATAAAGATGTTGCCCTGGCCAGTCTTACGCAGAGCAGGGTCACGCTGCGACCACATGATGCGGCAAGGGCGGCTCTTGATGAGCGTGTAGTTCAGGTCCTCGAGAGCCTTCTCGCCATCGGCCGTGCTGTTGTAGTTCACGTACGCGTAGCCGAGCGAGCGGCGCGTCACAGCGTCACGGCAGACACGGATAGAGGCAACGGGGCCGATCTGCGAGAAGAGCTCGAAGAGCATGGCCTCGGTCACGCTCTCGTCGAGCTCGCCGACGTACAGAGACGCAGACGACTGCTGGTGGGCAGCAGCCGAGCTGGGCGTAGGGCCAGCCGTGTCGAGACCCTCAGAGTCAGCGGCCACATTGGTGTTGATGGCCGGGGTGGTCTTGTCGCCGCCGTTGATGGAGGTGTTGCTGAGGTCGGTGGCGAGCTGGTCGACAGCGCCAGAGGCAGCAGAAGTGGTAGAGGCCATTTTGTCGGATGGGAAAGACCGGTGGAACAAATGGGAGACTACTGTTCAAGAGGAGGCTAGTTAGTATACATAGGACAATTTAGGGGGGATGTACATTCGCGGCCGAGAGGCAGACTTGATGTCGGGCCCAAAAAGAGGGGAAAGTAAACGGAAAAGCAACAAGGAGAAGAGACGGGTTTCAGAAAGAGCAAGTAGAGGGCTGAAGCTGCGTTAGAGGCAGATAGTACACACCAAATAGTTGAGAGGTTGCGAGAAAGGGTTCGAGGATGGAACGAAGACTGAAAATAGCTGTCAGATGCCGGAAACAGAACGCGAAACACAAGAGGGTGAAAGGACTCGCCCGCCGCTGGGCAGATTAGGGGCAAACAGGGCACAGGACAAAGCGTGAGGCACAAGGCAGACGCCCAAACAAAGACATCTTGTCTGTGTGCAGACACAATATGCGCAGGCAAACAATCAAGTGCGATGGACGTCAAGCACAGTCGCGGCACCATAAATGGCCGTACCTTCAAAAGGAGCTGGAGATGTGTGAGAAATCCGACTCGCTGGTAGAGAAGACTTGCGTGAGATAGAATCCGGTTATCGTGCGGGTGGGAAGAGGATGGTCTCCGGTGAAGCTTGACGGACGGAGAGGTTTTTAGGGTGCAGGTATGCAGATATAATTTTTTGAGTGGATTTTCAAATTTTTTTGGTGATTTGGTTGCTGTGAAGAAAGCAAAGGTTGCGAGAACAGAGATCGAGTACGAAGGCCGTACTGTCAGGTCGTGTCCTCTTTTTTGAAGGTTTTGTGTTTTTGGGGATGGTTGGAACGCTGGTTGAAGAAGCAGGAGAGAGGGAGGGGAGGAAAAAAAATTCAGACTCGCGCGTAATTATGAACGAATTTTTTTTTTTACCCTGTCTGTTTTTTATTTTATTTTATTTTAATTTTTACTCTCTTGCCCTTCCCAGAGTGGAAGCCACTTTGGCTAGTGCGGAATCTACTGGCCGGCTCCGCTTACATAACACGGTAAGCCATAAGGAAGCTGCGAATCAGGGCAGAATCTGAAAGTGCGGTGTGGTTTCGTATGGTTTGCGGTGTGCATTCTGCCACATGGCCACTGCGAGTGGGCTGTCAGACCGTCTGCCCACAGCGGCACGACCATTAGTCACGTGACAAGATCCATATCGATCTAAATATCATCGATCTGCTTCGAATCCGGTTTCCTTGTCTCTGGGACGTGCTTTCCGTTTGACATATGACGTTGCGAGTGCGGAAGGCCTAGGAAGTGCAGATATCATTACAACACGCTCTTGCCAAAAATAGCGTTGGTCGCAACTCGAGCAACCAGCAAACGCTACGTGTAGATGAGGCAAGAGCGACGGAGCCCAGCACAGACCGCCTAGGCCCCGCCGTGCTTTCCGCTTTTGCGAGGTGCAGTGTCGCTTATCGGCCTTATCAGCAGCCACATACGGCTACGCAATGCCAGGAACAGCCTACAGTCCTAACTTGACGTGTTACTGCCTGGCTCGACCCAACCCGACTGACTGCCTTTTACCGAAGCGTCATTCTGCGTGTGAGTGACCTCACGACACAATCGCCAACACGCAGAGCCACAGAACACAGAAAGCCCTCGCCAGGCACGTGAGATTGACGTGCGCCACACTGACTTACCGACCTCCTAGTGGCTGAACGTTCTAGAAGGCTGACAATTTTGCCGCTCAAATCCACCACCACGCCTGCCATAAAGCTCACCATTGCTGCCTCGACAAGCTTGCCAGCGCTTCGGCCACACAGCATAGACAGCCTTGACGGGTCTCCAACGAACAGAACACAAAGGGGACCCTGTACCGCGACCAGCTGTAGATGACGACGAGCTCGTGAGAACGACTGCTCCCGCTTGCCCCTCCCCGATACCCGCTCGTCGCGGACTACTGGGCGTCTCGAAGGACGCCCAACAGCAGCAGCCATGTTTCCCACCTTCACCGGATCATCCCGACGGCCACGAAACGTCAATCTCAGTGGACAGCGTCATGTTAATCCCTTCGCCGCCCATGCTCTGGCGCCGTCAACTGGCTCGGCCGCCTCCAAGACGGTGGCGGAAGCCCAGGCCGGCCGGCGCCAACGACAGCAGGAACGAGAAGAGCTCAAGTCTGCGCGGACAATCCAACGGACATGGCGTGGCCACAGAGTCCGGAAGTCTGTGAAGGACGACCGTCGCCAAGTCCTGGCCAGCATGTACGCTCTTGACCCAGCCGAAGGACTGAACCAGCGAGCGGTTGCCGCATTTCCACTTGTGGTGACCGCGGTGAACGTGCGGAAAGAAGACGACCGACGCCTGCTGGTGGCCTTTGTGAGCGACCTGGTTCTGACAAACTGCGAGCCCATCACGTCGGGACTGTTGCCGCCAGCCCGGCTCGGACATCTTGCCAATATTCTCATCGCGGCTCTGGATTGGTAAGACAGTATCGAACACGTTGACAGCTGTAGAGGAGAGATGGCTTGCAGAACTGCGCTGGCTGACCGTATCTTTGTCTGTTGAACAGGAACCCTGAGACCGCCAGCGCCTCCATGCTCGATGTTCTCGTTCGAATCCTCCAGATCAGGCCTCGTGCCATTCTCAACAGCCTCGGCCCGTACTATAGAATGCTCGCAAAACTGTCCGCTGCCTGGACCGAAGGGGACATTGCAGGGCTAGAATTGCTGCAAAGAGCGACGCAAGCCCCATTTGAAGTTTCCAAGGAGAACGCGCCAGAGACATTTTCGCAACAAGCATATCTCGAGTTTGCCACATCGTACTTGACCTGCCCACTGGCACCCTTAGAGAAGAATGTGACTGGATTCTCGCGCGGCATAGACTTTGACGCTTTGGCTCAGGCTGTGGTCGGTATCTATCAGGACCGCAAGGCCAAGCCAGGCCGGTCCCCAGAGCAGCTGACGCGGCTGCTCGCCCACTTCATCGCCCTACAGCGAGGGCTAGGCCCAGAAGCACCACGCTCCGCGCTCTACCTGAGGGCCATTTATACCCAGCTGTCCGGCCTCTCGGGTGACATTCGACTGCAGCTATCCGACACGCAGACGTCGGACAGTGGGACGCCACAGACGTCGGCCTTTGTTTCCAGCCAGATCCGGTCTCTCGTCGACAAGGACGAGGTGACCCTGTTCTTGGACAAGTTCAAGTTGTACGTGTTTACTGGTTGTGCTTCCATTCTGTGTTTCCCATTGCACTTTCCGCTGTGTTGCCTTTGCCAAGTTGTGCTGCCCATGTGCTGCAGTGGCGACCATGCACCGCGAGAATACTGACCTGGACATGGATACCCGTGCTAACAAACCGACGTACAGGAGCCAACCCAACACCACGGAGGCAGACTATGCCAGTCTTCTTGCCGGCTATGCCATTGTTCTGATTCGGTGCTTCCCCGACAAGGGAGATGATATTCGCATGCGTCTGTTCTTGGCAGATTTCCCGACCACTTCTGGACCAATTCCGGCTGTTCAATTTTTCTGGGCGGCCGCTTCCAAAACACGCCTGGTCGGGCGGGTTCTTACATCGTCCAAAAGCGCGCTGGATTTTCTGCTGCAGAGAAAGTACTTCCCCCCTTCGTCTGCCGGGTCCAACGACGATTCTCCCTGGGACCGGGAATGGCGAACGGTTTTGCTCTTCCTAGAACTGTACACCTTTGTCATGCGGCTCACTGATGACGAGGACTTTTTCTCTGTCTTTGACATGGGGCCACACGCTGTTACTGACACTGGCAACTCGTCGTCTTCGCGCCTGCGCTCTTCGGCTCTACGCCTGGCGGATCTGAAGCGACTGACATTGTTTCTCAAAAACCTCGCATTTACGTTGTACTATCACTCAGCTGAACTGTTGCAGGATGGCACAAGCGGCGGAGCAGCCCCGTCGAAAATTACACTGGACAGCAGCGAGTCCAATGCCGGCAGCTATAGCGTGATCTCTGGTGTCGACTTTGGCAATTTCAAAACCATTGTCTCGACAGCCATCCAAATGCTGTATGAGCGCGACTCCAGACGACAGTTCCTACCAACGGGGCACTGGCTGATGACGTCCAATTTCGACATGGAGGGGTTTCTGTCGGCTGTGGTCCTGGAGGAGCAGCGTCAACACGAGCTTCGCGAACAGAGCGCCAACCATGACGAGGACGATAGCGACGAGGACGAAAGCGAGGAAGAATCTGGGGTAGAACAGCCGCTGTTTGGCTATTCGCGATTGTCATCGGCGAACAATTCGCGGAGATATGCCTTACTAGAGAAGATTAGGAGGGAGCACAAGAAGCGACAGCGGGAACGCACCCTGGCGTCGATTGGCCCGAAGCTGGAAATCCTACGCAACATGCCCTATGCACTGCCGTTTGATATCCGAGTGCAGATATTCAAGCAGTTTGTGTACCTGGACAAGCAGCGACGCCGCGATGGCCACATTGACCCCGACCAATGGCGGATGCATATCATCAGCATGAACGGATCGGGCTGGGACACGAACGACCAGGCCAGACATGCGATCAAGCGGCACATGGCTGAGATCGAGAGAGACCGTGTCTTTGGAAGTGCTTACTCGCAGTTCTACGAGCTGGGCGAGGGCCTGAAGGAGCCGATCCAGATTGTGTTTGTGGACCAGTTCGGGAACGAAGAGGCCGGCATCGACGGCGGCGGCGTGACCAAGGAGTTTCTCACGAGCGTGACAAAGGAGGCGTTTTCCAAGAAGTTGGACTATTTTGTGACCAACAAGGAGAATGCGCTTTTCCCCAACCCTATCTACCTGGACCAATTTCGAAACACGCCGCGGGCTCGGGCTATGGGTGCCAACTCGACGGCGCTGCGCGAAGAGATCAACGACCTCATGAAGCAGTACGAGTTCTTGGGCCGCATCGTGGGGAAGTGCCTGTACGAAGGCATCCTGATCGACGTGGTCTTTGCGGGGTTCTTCTTGTTGAAGTGGTCGCTGTCGTCGACAGACGCGGCGCACCGGGCAAGCATCAACGACCTGCGGGGGATGGACGAGGATCTGTACCAGGGCATGCTGCACCTGAAGAACTACAGCGGCGACGTGTCGGAGCTGGGCCTTGACTTTACCATTGAGGACCAAGTCAGCCCGCCCGGCGAGCCGATCCGTACCGAGACGCGAAACCTGATCCCGAACGGGGCAGACACGCCCGTGACCAACGAGAACCGTCCACTGTACATTTCGTATGTGACGCGGCATCGGCTCGTGGCGCAGCCGTACCTCGTAACGAAGGCGTTCCTGAAGGGCCTGGGGACGATTATCGACCCAGCATGGCTGCGGATGTTCAACCAGAACGAGCTGCAGCGGCTCGTCGGGGGCGATTCGTCCGAGATTGACGTGGACGACCTGCGGCGCAACTCGGTGTATGCTGGTGTGTATGAGATTGGTGACGACGGACAGGAGCACCCGACAGTCAAGCTGTTCTGGCAGGTGATGAAGTCGCTGGCGGACGAGGACCGGCGGCTACTGCTGAAATACGTGACATCGACGCCGCGGGCCCCGCTCTTGGGATTCTCGCAGCTCAGTCCCAAATTTAGCATCCGGGACGGCGGGCCCGACGAGACGCGGCTGCCGAGTGCGAGCACGTGTGTCAACCTGCTGAAGCTGCCGCGGTACTCGAATTTCGAGACGATGCGGAGCAAGCTGGTGTATGCAATCCGGTCCGGGGCGGGATTTGATCTGAGCTGAGCAGAACAGCGCCATGACTACTTATTTTCGTGCCCTGGTGGCTATGGCTATCTCGAGGTGTGCACCTGCTACTATGTACGGCGGATTTGATGTGGCCAATCTGGTAATGACTACGAAGTCCCAGTGCTTTCTTTGTTTGTTTGTCCTATTTCTGTACTGTTTCTTTCACATAGCGGCATACCATAGAAAGGCGTGTAACTAGGTTGACTTGATGCTACTACAAGATCGTTCGTTCTGGCCAGCCCAATTCTCGTGCCGTCTGGTGTCAGAGTTGCTCTATATTAACGATGTTGTTGAACGCACCCGGGGAGCTGCATGCCGGCTCTGGGATGGCGTGGCCGATGGGTCTGCTCATCGACGACGACAAGGCGGTTGTGCGCGGTCTGCGGCAGATGCACGAGGCGATCCACAGCCACAATGCGGGTTCGTGGACCGGGCAGTGGTAAGTCGGGTACTCTTGCAGTATACATTCTATGAAAGGAAGCGAAGCGCCCTTTTTATTTTAGATCTTTTTATTTTTTGACGTTTTCTCAGGTTCTCCTGGGCGTACGGCTTGTTTGGGCAGACGACGCTCGACTTGCGTGAACGCAAACCGCGCCTTTTTGGCGATGATTCTCAGTAGCAAACATGGAAGAGCGAGGCTGAGTACATGCTTGCTGCTGGCAGCTCCTTCTGTTTTGTTTAGTTTCTGCTCTAGACTTGTTTTATGTAAGACACCCTGGTTACTGCCTAATTGGGCACCCTGTCACGGCTCTCCTTTCTTTGCATCCCGCATTCAGCCGAGTATATGAGCTTTTAATTGTTCCACTTTGGATCTTTCCTTCTTGGACGTGCGAAATTCTGTGTGCCCAGACTTTCGAGTTCAGAAAAGGCACAAGCGAGGACCGAGTCGGCCATACTGGATGCCGATCAAACCAGACTGAAGAATACGAAACAAGGTCAGTGTAAAGTTGCAACAGCAGCACAGCAGGAGCAGCTTGGTAAACAAAGGAGCAGCCATAGGTCGCAACTTTTCCCCTGCCATTCGTTGCCGCAACCGGCAGACAGAGAGTCTCACAATCGCCTTGGCGGCGCCACAAGGCCCGTGGTTATTTCTTGGACGTGTGTGGCATGGACCAGACAACCACAGCAGACAAGACGCAAAAGGGACGTGCCACTTTATTGTCCAGGAGGGCATACGAGTAGTGCTCTCCAGCCGCGGGCTTGATTGCCCTTGTCTAAAAGTTGTTCTTTTGGTCATGCATTCGTTTCTTCTTGTTTTTTATTTTTGTTTTTGTTTTTCTTGATTTCTTGCTTCTTCGAACGGCCCAGAAGCCTGCCCGAAGCGTCTTGAAGCGTCTTGAAATTCGAATCGACCATTCTTGCCGCATTCAATTCCTCTTTTGCTTTCCTGTCCTTTCTTTCTCTTTTTGTTCTCTTTCTCGTCCTTCTCCCTACCGAGATGCCAGCTTGATCGTGTTTCGTGCTCTTCCCACTGCCGCAGGCACGCCCACCTGCCATGTCTGCCATGCGCATCGTCGGCCGGCGCCGCAGCCGCCTGGCCATCATCGCCATTGTCGTGTTCTGCGTGCTGATGCTGTTGCCTGTGCCACGACACCACATTGGCCAGGCCCTGCTGTTTGTTCTGCTGCCGCCGTCCGGCCGCGCACCACGAAACGGCGGCCTGGCCTCCGACAGCTTTGACGTCATCCGCTACATCAATCCTCTGATCGGGACGACCAACGGAGGCCACGTCTTTCCCGGAGCCAGCCTTCCCTACGGTATTTTGCACAGGTCCTTCCCTATCTTGTTACTTGCCGTCATGCTGACCCTGCCCAGGCATGGCCAAGCCTGTCGCCGACACCAACAGCCCGGCCGAGAATGCCGCCGGCTACGTCTCCGACCTGAACCCGGTGCTCGGCTTCTCCCACCTCCACGACTCGGGCACCGGCGGCAGCGCGTCCATGGGCAACTTCCCCATCTTTGTGCACCCGGGCTGCCCCGACGACGACTTTGCCCGGTGCGAGTTTGCCACCTTCCGCCGCGCCGTCGCCCGCCGCAACGACACCGCGCGCGCCAGCCCGGGCTACTTTGGCATCGAGCTCAACAACTCGGTCAGCGCGGAGATGACGGCCACCCAGCACACGGCCCTGTACAGCTTCTCCTTCCCCGACGCGGCGGCGGCAGGCGGCTCTGCCGGAGAGGAATCGCCCCCCCTTCTCTGGTCCGGCGACGCCTACGTGCCCTTCAGCCCGCTCCTGCTCATCGACCTCAGCGACCTCGGCAGCTCGCGCACCTCGGGCGGCATCCAGGTGTACCCCGAGAGCGGCCGCATCATTGGCGACGGCGTGTACCAGCCGTCGTTTGGCATGGGCAACTACAAGGCCTTCTTCTGTGCCGACGTCCGCGGCGCCGTCATCCGCAAGACGGGCGTGTTTTCCTTTACCAAGGCCACCGACAGCCAGCAGTTCCTCGACCGCGCGGGCACGGGCGGGCTCAAGGCCACCAGCGGCTCGGCCGGCGCCTGGATCCAGTTCCACCCGCCGGCGGAGCTGACGGACCACGACAATGTCAACGACATCCTGGTCCGGGTCGGCCTCTCGTTTCTGTCGACCGACCAGGCGTGCGCCAACGCCGAGGCCGAGATCCCGGACTGGGACTTTGACGGGACGGTGCGGGCGGCGCAGGACGCGTGGCGGGCGAAGCTGGCGCCGGTGGCGGTGGACGCCACGGACGTGTCGGTGGAGATGCAGACGACGTTCTGGTCGGGCCTGTACCGGACGCTGCTGTCGCCGCAGAACTACACGGGCGAGAACCAGAAGTGGACGTCGGCCGAGCCGTACTACGATTCGTTCTACTGCATCTGGGACTCGTTCCGGGCCCAGCACCCGCTGCTGACGATTGTCGACCCGGCGGCCCAGACCGAGATGATCCGGGCCCTGCTGGACATTTACCGACACGATGGTGAGTGGTCTCTGGGGGGTCAATTGGCATGTATTTATTTTTCTAAACACACAACTAACACACACCAGGAAAACTACCGGATTGCCGTATGTCTTTCTGCAAAGGCTACACCCAGGGCGGCTCCAACGCCGACGTCGTCATTGCCGACGCCTTTGTCAAGAACCTGACGGCCGGCATCGACTGGGACACGGCCTTTGACGCAGTGGTGTCCGACGCCGAGGTCGAGCCCGGCGTGTGGAGCATCGAAGGCCGCGGCAACCTGGTCAGCTACCACGAGCTGGGCTACATCCCGTGGAACGACCGGGACATCAACGGCACGGGGCCCATGAGCAGGAGCGTGTCGAGGCTGGTCGAGTATGCCTATGACGATTTTGCCATCTCGCTGCTGGCGGAGGGTCTAGCCAAGAGCAGCCGTCAGGCGAACCGAGGAGGAGGAGGAGAAGGAGGAGGAGGATCCGATGGCGACGAGGCCCACGACCTGACGGGCAGCGTCCACAATGTCCACGATGCCCACGATGCCCACCAGCAGCCGCTGGCACCGCGCACCCACGAGGGCACGCTGCGGCTCGCGGCCAGCAAGTACCGCCAGCGGGGCGCCAACTGGCGCAACCTGTGGAACGCCGAGCAGCGGGACCTGTACCGCGACGCGGACAACGAGGTCGTGCACTCGGACTTTGTCGGCTTTCTGCAGCCGCGCCTGCTCAACGGCTCGTGGCGCTACCACAACACGCGGCGCTGCAGCCCCGTCTACGACCAGCACGCGTGCTACTTTGACACCGCCTACGAGACCTACGAGGGCAGCCCGTGGCTGTACTCGTTCTATGCGCCCCAGGACATGCGCACGCTGGTCCGGTGGATGGGCGGCGGCCCGCGCTTCGTCGCCCGCCTCGACTACTTCCACGCCTCCGGCCTCGCCTACATGGGCAACGAGCAGACCTTCCTGCCCGTGTACCAGTTCCACTACGCCGCGCGGCCCGGCCGCAGCGCCTACTGGGCCCACCGCTACATCCCGGGCCTGTTCAATGCCAGCGTCAACGGCATCCCGGGCAACGACGACTGCGCCATGGGCGCCTTCTCGGCGCTGGCCATGATGGGGTTTTTCCCCGTCGCCGGCCAGAACGTGTACCTGCTGACGGCGCCCTTCTTCCGCGAGGTGCGGCTGCAGGCCACGGCGCCGGGCCGGTATGCGGTTCTGCGCGTGCGCAACTTTGACCCGTCGTACGCGGCCATCTACGTGCAGAGCGCGACCCTCAACGGCGAGCCGTACACGCGCAGCTGGATCACGCACGAGTTCTTCACCGAGGGCGGCCTGCTCGAGTTTGTGGTCGGCACGCAGGAGAGTCTGTGGGGGACGCGAGACGAGGATCTGCCACCGAGTTATTATCCATGAGCGCTGTACGTATATCGTTTGGGGTGGGGTCATATGGATTTGTTTTTTTTTTTCGACCTTTCCCCCTTTTCTTCCTTTCTTTTCATCATCTTTTTTTTTTATGAGTTGTCATGTCCCACGTCGTTTTCATCGTTGTATTTGTAAGTGATCATTGTCATAGACTTCCGTGCATTTCAAATGAAAAGAGCAACAAAAACAAGAGCCAAGCATCACAGCAAAGCATGTCCAAAAAGCCTATCCACACACACAAAAAAAAAAAAATTGTAACATACATCACTCCTCCTCCTCCTCCTCCTCCTCCTCAGAATCCCCCCCCTCCTCCTCAGAATCCTCATCCCCCGGGTCCGGCCGCACAATCCGGTTCAAGTGCGTGACGAACGCCACCATCGCCTGCACCACTGCCAGCACCTGGTCCTGCCCGTGCGCGTCCGTCAGCACGGCGTCGGGCACCTTGGTGCCCACGGTAAAGTTCTTGAGCTTGAGCAGCGCAATGTCGCGGTGGTCGGCGGCGTAGCCCTGCGGCCGCGTCTTGAGCGCGCCCTCCTGGTTCTGCTGGGCAAACGCCCGCTTGATGGCCGCCGCGTCGCCGCGCTTCACGCCCGCGGGCAGGAACGTGCGCCGGAACCGGTCGTCGTCCACCAGGACGCGGTGCCAGCGGTGCGGCCGCTCGTCGATGCTGGCGCGCAGCAGCCGCAGGGCGTCGTTTTCGGGGTGCCAGAGGCCGCCGCCGACATAGCAGGCGCCCGGCTCGCAGTGGACGTAGTAGCAGGCGTAGGGGCCCTTGCGGCCGGTGCGGGACCAGGCGGCGGAGAAGTGCGGCTTGTAGGGCGTGGGGTCTTTGGAGAAGCGGGTGTCGCGGTAGATGCGGAAGATGATGTCCTTGGCCGGCAGTTCGGGGATGGTGTCGTCGGCGTCTTCGGCGATGCGGGCGGTGAGGGTTTCGACGTAGGACTGCCAGTCCTGGAGAGCGCGGCGGAACTCGCCGTCGTTGGCTGGAAGTGTTAGGGATGAGAAGCGAGCGAGGAAAGAACAGAATCGAGTGAGCGAAGCGAGCGAGGAAGGTAAAAAAAAAGAAGCAAAATCGAGTGAGCGAAGCGAGCGAGGAAAAAAAAAAAGAGAATGAAAAAACTAGCACAGAACATAGTACAGTCAACAAGAAAAACGACAATATCCATCACTCACCCTTCAACCATACCCGCTTGTTGTTCTTCTTCAGGTCCTTCAGAAACAGCATCGTGTTGGGATGCAGCTTCGTCTCCTCATATTCCACGCCGCCCTCGTCCCTCAGCTTCTTGTGCGGCGTGAACGTCACTTTGGGCCGCGCATCTTCGTCAACATCGCTGTCGTCCTCCTCTTGTCCGTTCTGGCCTTCCTTGCCGCTCTCTTCCTCGTCTCCGTCGTCATCGCCATCTTCTTCCTCGTCTTCGTCCTCCTTGTATTCGCCTTCCTCGTCATCTTCTTCGGCGTCTTCCTCGGCGTCGTTCTTGACAGCCCTTCGTCCACTTGCCCGCCTCGCGCGCTTCAAATGCTTCTGGTACGAGTCGGCCACCTCGCTGTCCGAGTCGTCGTCTTCAAAGTAGCTGCTCTTCTTGCCCGTGCTGACCCGCGTCGACCGCCGTCGTCCAGACGACTCTGGGGTCACCGGCACAATGCGTTGCTTCCGAGGCGGCATGTTCTGCAATGGATTCTCGTTCGATGTGCGGAAAGTTTGTCAATTTGAGTCGGCTATCGACAACATGGAAGGGAACCAAAAGACACCCTCAGTGGATAGATAGTAGGGGACGGCTGGGGGGGGTGTTTGCTCCGCGACGGCCATTTCCCCTCTCGATCTGCGCGAGACCAACTACGCGACCGGATCGCGAAGTAGCCACAATTAGGGAACAGAGCGGGACGCGGGGTCACATGACCACTTTAACCTGGGATCCGTGGTCCTCCCCCAAAATTGAATGCTTCATTCGGGCTCAACTGGCACTCTACGAACAACAAAAGCTGCTCGGTATCCGCAATTCGATTTGCATGTTTCAGCGACGATTCGTCTTCCCCCTGGATGGCATGTAGTGCTTCCCAAAAGGCACATGCAACATAAGCAGCACGCTCCCCAGGGTAGGTTACTTTAAAGGTTCCAGGCACTCTCTCCGGGCAACAGTTTCTATGAAACGCTGTGAACTTCTATTGTGCCTTCCCGGGCACTTTTCTTTAGCACTATGCTTCCGTCTGACACCAGCCTGATACTGCAACTCCAGGCGACCAGCACAAGCGAGAGCGCCAGTGACCTTCACCAATTAGGACACAAACAGCCCAATATTGAAGGAGTGTGGGGTACGAAAACGGCGACGTAAACGTTACATGGGAAGACAAACCCGATTAACGGTCTAGCAAAACGAAAAAACGAAAACGCCGGGAACACCAGCCACACAGGGCGCGCCGGAATGGCCTGCGCGCCGGCGAGCGAACACCACAACGCCAAAAGACCACACACGTGACCTAGTTACATACGGTCCAGCCGCCCTCCTTCAGCGCCCGCATCGGGGACAGTCGGCGCTAATGTAACGTTCTCAGACTCGGGGAAGGAGGTCCAGTACACCAGAGATCATCTGATCACCGCCCGTGCCATTGCCTCGGGGCGGCCAGAACACGCTCTGCGATTGATAAGAACGAGGATTCTCACGGCCGGCCATCCTTCTATTTAGTCACCAGGAGACCCGGCGACGACATTTCCTGCCGACTCAACTGATCTCCATCCAGAGCCTCGATTGGAAACAATTGAGTTGCAACAATTCGATTGGAGCTGGGACTGCGAATCTTGGTCAATTCCCTTTTTATTGTTCAACTCGTCTGCAACAACCATCATCATGGCCATCACCGACCCGTACGTCGAGTCCCTCCAGCGGGACGGCTTCGTCATCGTCCGGGGTCTCCTGCAGGGCGACGCCCTCAAGCAGATGCAGGAAGCCGCTCTGCGCACGGCCAAGAAGGCCCGCGAGGGACACTGGCCGTCCTGCCGCATCGTGGGCAAGCAGTTCCCGCCCTGGCCCGCCTGGACCCCGGAGACCTCCGCCGCGGCGGCCGAGAAGAAGGGCCAGGACGGCGGCTCCGGCGGCATCTGGGGCGTCCAGCACCTCATGAAGCCGGAGCTCGGCGACGACGCCGCCATCTTCACCCAGAGCTACTTTGCCACGGACGGCGTCCTCGACGTGGCCAAGCGCCTGCTCGGCCCGGTCACCGGCGGCGCCTGCACCGACGACGAGCTCGTCATGGAGCTCTACAACATGCTCATCCGCCCCGACTACCTGGACTACGAGCTGCGCTGGCACCGCGACGACGTCGCCGCCGACGCCACCCCCGAGCAGGAGCTCGCCCGCCTCAACAAGCCCGCCTACCACGCCCAGTGGAACCTGGCCCTGTTTGACGACCGCAGTCTCGTGGTCGTGCCGGGCTCCCACGCGCGGGCCCGGACCGAGGGCGAGCGCAACGCCGACCCCTTTGCCAAGAACCTCCCCGAAGAGACGAACCCGCCCCCCGGCTACCGCCCCCAGATCACCGTCCACCTCCACCCCGGCGACTGCGTCTTTTACAACAACAACATCCTGCATCGCGGCGTCTACCAGACGGCCGTCGAGCGGGCCACGCTGCACGGCTCCGTGGGCCACATCGCGGGCAACGCGCTGCGGGCCCGGAACGTGATGCAGCACGGCGTCGGGGACTGGATCGAGCGGGCCGACTTCAGCCGGCTCTCGGCGGCGGAGCGGAAGCGTGCCGAAGGCATGCGGACGCGCCTGTTGTCGCTGGCCAAGGCGGCAGGCAACACGGGGTACTCGCAGCCCGATTAAGAGAACGGACAGACAAGATGGGAGGGAACGGGACGGATAATGAATATGGAAATGCGTTTCCGCGGAAAGGGAGAAGTACTTTCTCGGGATACAGGTTCGGGGGGAGATTTTTTTTTGGATCAAAATACGTGGGTGCAAGTAGATTCTCCCATTTTGGACGCTCGTTATGTTTCATGTACATCAATAAATATGATAAAACGCAGGTGATGCATCAAGAATTACAAAACAAAGCAAGAACGATCATGACTGGACACAAGTGTGCAAGTACGAGAATCAAAAAATCAAAAAATAAAAGTAAAAAACCCCCCAAAAAACACAACAATTGATATACAAGAATGAGGCAAGAGGCAAACAAAAACTTCAACCTCTCCTCTTGCCGACTGCGCTCAGCCGCTCCGGAAAAGGGCAATTGTATCCGGAAACACATTGACATTGTCGGCGTAGTATGCCAGCTGCTGCCCGTCGCGGGTGATCATGCTCTGAGATCCAATGGTGTTGAGGTTGTAGATGCTCACGCCAGACGTGTTGCCCTCCAGAGACACAATGCGAGCCTGGCAGGACTCGCCCCCAGCAAGGGTGTTGCAAGCTATAGACTGTTAGAAAACGAAAGAAAAAGTGGGAAGAGAAAGACCAAGAAAGACAAAAAAGAAGAGGACAATCAAGAGTAGAAAAACTTGCTCTGCTCGTAGTTGCTAAAGAAGGAATAGTGTCCGCTTCCGTAGATCAGCACGTCCTTTGAGTCGACGATGCGCAGACCCCAGGCCAGGGCACAGTTGTCTCCGAGGCCGGCACACGCCGTGGCAAAGTCGGGGTCATGCAGGGAGGCATTGGCGGCAAAGGGCTTGGTGGCATCCGGGTTTGGTTGGTAGTACCTGCACATGTCGTGTTAGCCGAGAACGAGAGAGCCCACAATTCCGGAATGCCCCCTTTCTTACGGCGTCTCCGTCTGGGTCTGGCTGATGAAAATGTCCTGCGTGCCGACAAACTGGTACTGGTACAGCACGTGGTGCTCGACGGCCGTGCCGTACAGCCAGATCGTGCCCGCGGTGGATGCCACGTCTGCCAGTTTGGTCAGTGAAGAGTCCGCCATGGACAGCCAAGGAAAAGGCAGAAACCACCACCTACAGAGCCCCCTCCCCGCGTACACCGTGATCTGCGTGTTGTTGGCATCCTCCATGTCGTGGTCCGCCGTCCACAGCCACACGTTCTCCCCGTACAGGCGGCTCGCCCCCTTGGTGACGTGCATCGACATGAACGCCGCCACGCAGTGGCTGTTCACCGTGTCCTCGGCGGGCGTCTTTGGGCACTCCGCCACCTGCAGGTCCGAGCCCGCAAAGCCGCCCACCCGCGTGTGCACGTCCCACAGCCCGGCCGGCTCGCCGCTCGTCGGCGCCGCCAGGTTCCATTCGATCAGGACGGCGCCCGCCTGCGCGCCCCGGGTGCTGACCACAAAGTCGGCGAGCTCGACCGTGCCGGCCTGGCCCGAGAAGGCGCCCACCTGGAGCACGGGCTGGGGGCTGTCCTCGTTCTGAAAGAACCCCCCGCCCCCCGCAAGAAGGACCGGGTACGTCTCGCCGACGATGCGCGCGCCGGGCGGGACCGTCAGCGTGGACGTCACCAGGTACACGCCATGGTCGATCCACAGGACCAGCCCGCCCGACGCGGCCTGGTCGATGGCCTGCTGCAGGGCGGCCGTGTCGTCCGTGACGCCGTCGCCCCGGGCCCCGGCCGAGCGGGTGCTCAGGAAACGGCTCGCGGCGAGGGTCTCGTACTGCGGTTTGGCGCGCGTGTAATACGAAGACCGGCCGTCGTCGGCCTGCACCAGTCCGGCGGGCCGGGCGTTGGCAGTCAGGGAGCCCTGGAACCGCGTCGGGCCCGCGGGGACGTACTGGTGGCCCTCGCCCCAGGCAGCAATCGTCGTCGTGCCGCCGGCCAGGACGGTGCCGTCGGGCGACTGCACCACGGCCGGCACGTTGGTCACCTGCACGTTCTCGAGGATGATGCTGCCGGCCGTGGCGGGCGACGACGACGACGTGTAGGCCGTGGCGATGCCGACGGGGACGTTGGTCAGCTGGCTGTCGAGGAGCGTCAGAGAGCCGACCTGCTGGTCCGCGGAGCCGCCGGCGCTGATGTTGATGCCGACGCCGCAGTCGCGGATGGACAGGCCGACGTAGGTCCAGCCCCAGTCCCAGAGCTGGTCGATGGCGGTGGCGCAGTGTTCAAACACCAGGTTGCGCATGGTGTACTGCTGGTTGCCGAGGGCCGCCCCCGTGGCGCCGCCCGTGAACGTGAGATTGGTCATGAGGCCGCCGCTGCCGCTCTCGATAAAGAGGCCGACGTGCACGGTGCCCGGGTCCGTGGGCATAACAAAGTGGATGTTCTGCAGGCTGGTGGCCTGGGAGGTCGGCCAGTGCATGCCGGTGGCGGCCGTGCCCGCGGGCACATTGGTGGTGTCGATGACAAAGTTGCGGACCTGCCGGTAGAACACGTTGGTGGAGACCCAGTTGAGGTTTTCCGTGTAGTAGTGGTTGCCGTCGATGAGGCCGAAGCCGGCAAAGTCGGCCGTGGCCTTGAGCGTGGGCGGGTTCGTGGCGTCGCCGATGAGCTGGGTGATGTAGTACTGCAGGATGGACGAGGAGAGGAGATAGGTGCCGGCCGGGAAGTAGACAATAGCGGGCGTGGTGGTAGTGGAAGCCTGGTTCAGAGGTGTGTCATTCGTTAGAGAAACGGATTGGCGATGCATGCACTCTTCGTGTTTATCTGACGAAGGCAGGTCTATCTTACACAGCCCTGACCACAGCGGTTGCCATCCGCAATGGCGTTGTTTATGGCGGCCGTATCGTCCGTGACGCCGTCACCTAGGAATGGCTTCTTAGATGCTGTCTCGAAGGACCATCGTATGCCGGGACAGTCCACCTACCCTTGGCACCGTAGTCCTTGACATTTCGGAATACGGTGTAACCGGAGCCAGCATACGGAGCAACGCCCTGGTCTGCATTGCGGTCAGTCGGTTAATTTCAAGTTCCTCGGCGTGTGTAACTCCAAAAGAAGAGCAGAAAAACCCTACGAGCAATGTCTTCCAGCCAAAAGGCTCGGATGGACGCCACAAAGATGCCCAAGAGAGCGGTCAGTGTCTGTGTCTTCATTCTGTCTTGATACAACGGTAGCACGGCCAGTGATACAGAAAAAAACAAGCAAGATGGTCAGAAATAGAGACAGGAGAGAAACAACGGAGACCGTCCAGAGGGCAGCGGGCAATCCATGTTTGGCTGGATTAAGTAGGACGTGATCACCACATGCGATCGCGGGTCTATTGCAATTCCAAAGGCGTCAGACGTGTCCATGATTGTCCATGATGCCCGGTTGCAACCACCAGGTTTGCAAGACATCAATCAGAAACGTTGCTGCGAGGAATTTGGATGGCACTTGGTCGCAGCTTCACGCTCCTCGCGCACGTACTCGCGAACGCTGGGCAAGGGTTGAGACCTGCCAAATGCGGCAAGTTGGATGTTCAGAGACAAGGTAGGCCACGAGACGACGGCACTCTGGCCAATCAAACGGCCAATCTCGATCTTGGACGGCGGTTTTCGCGGCGAAATCATACAAACCTCGACAGTCCTGGGGAGAGCAAATGACGCGAAACGTACGAAGCATGTGAAATGCATCACAACTTCAAAATGGAAGTAATTGCAGGGTGGAAAGTACGTTCCGTGAGGTCGAGAGGAGTGTGGCAGGCGCGTGCTCAGTGTCGCGTCGAAGGATGCGATGGCATCGCCCTGCATCGCCCGAAGTGTTTCGACTTCAGCAACAAAGCTAAACTACAGAGCATCAACTTTGGGTTACTGTATTGGCATTGCTATCATTTTCTCTGTGCTCTGTTGTTTATCGTCTTGGTTGGGACTCAGCATCGTGACTTTGGCCTGATGATGGACGTTTTTGCGCCCTAGGTGCATTTGCTTTGACTTCGCGTGCAGTTGGACTGACGGACGGAATGCGGAGATGAGACACAGCCCAAGGTTCCAGGCTTGAGACGGCAGCCGGGTATGCCCGGTGACGCTTGGGAATGCAACAGCACGTCTTGTGCACACCCTGCTTGCGTGGAAGGAGGCAAACCCAACTGGGGAAAGGGGGTGCGAAAGACAGCCAGGGCGAAGTCACGAGGCTGCTGTGTTTGGCAGTGCTTCTTTTAACCCCTTTTGCCTCTGGCTTCGATCAATCCCGGCCTTCCTCGACTTAACGATGTTGAGCAGCCAGCTGTGATCCACCAAGTGATTCATCAGGCCACTCGGCTAGCCAACTCGTAGAGGCAGTCGCGCCCAAGATCCTTCCCAGACTTTTGACCCGAACGGGCTTCTTTTCTGCTTTTGTTCAGGCCAGAAAGGGGCAGCCGTAACCTCTTTTCGCTCTTCGGGCAACACTCCCGGGGGGGACCACAAACACCATCAACAGCAATTCTCGCTTTAATTAAAGGCTCTCTGTAAGCGTTCCGCTCTTTCTGTCTTTCTCTTCCCTGCTGAGGCCCACAATGACTGTTGCAGGACCCACGACTGTGGGCTGGCGTCATTCCGGTGCCACCATCAAGAAAATTGGAGCGTGATGGCATTTGGGCATTCAGCATTTGCTGTGCCCTAATTGCTAGTTGCTCACTAAATGCCGTGCTTTTGCCTCGTAAAATTTGGCATGAAAGGCTGGATCTTGTCACCACCAAAGAGGCAAAAACTGCGCAGTTTCGAGTTGTCAACTCAGCCGGTCTTATTGGCGAGTGAGCTCGTTTACCTGCGCCTGCTTGGAGTAGCATTTGGGTCATTTGGGTCATTTGGCCTGCTTTGACTTCTTTTGGAGAGGGAATTACATATCCTGGAGAAGGGTGCATATTTCAAAGCTTGCTAGACTGCTCCTCACTCCAAGCGATGGAGCAGCCAAGTCCACTTTTCCCGCAAGGGTGGCTGACATCCCGCTGGGGGTTTCCCCAAACCACAACAGGATCCGTCGCCGCGCTGGCTGGGACGGGAATCCAAATGCGCATGCTTGTCTCTTGGAGATGGGGCAATACGCTTTCCGTGGAGAGCCGCGGCTAGTGGCCAGCACTACTCGTAGACGTGGAGAGGGATGTGAGACTGGAGCAAAGAGGAGGGGAGAAAGATAAGACACGCGGGTTTGCTGTTGTCACGGACCGCGTGGTGAGTGGTAATGGCGTTGATAGCAGCATAGGACCACCCCAGAGGAGATGTCCCTACTTGGAATTAAAGTTGACGGCCATGCATGCATCCAACCATACCTGACGCACCCATATCTCTGTGATGGCCAAACTGGGGTGTCCGCGTCCAGATGGACAAGATGTGACAAGTGGCTATTGCCCGTGTTTCTACGTGTCTGTCTATGAGGCGGTCACCGTTGTGCCCTTGCTGCATGCTTGGCAGCATGGCAAGCTGGGGTGGCTTCGTGGCCAGCAAGAAAGACCAGCCAGTCAAGCCTGTCAGTCGCAGACACAGTGCCTGCATACGATGAGGAGTGCAGGCAGAGCGGGGGATGCCATGCCGCCTCCGGCTACGGCAGCGACCAGGAGGGTGTGCTGGCGTTGGTGGTGTGGGCGAGCATGGTCTATTGCATGGCGATATAGCGATGTGGCGATGTGGTGGTAACTACTCGTACATAGCATGGCCGCCTGAGAGGGGCGTGGGATCTGGCCTGTGAGGTGTGTCGGCAAAAAGAGCAGCAGCCAGTGAGTGGGCAGGTGCGTACTCTGTGTTCTGTGCTTTGTGCGTAGAGGGTCCCCCCACAAATTCCAAAAAAAAAAAAAAAAAAACAGGGCATCCATCTTGGGTGTGGGATGCAACAACCGCGAGATAAGGCTGGACAAGATGGGATCAGTAATTTGAGAGGAAGACGCAAAACAAGCGTCCGAAAATAAAGGGAAAGAGGGGGTCGAGCAAATGAGGAGAAGGGGAATCGCTAATGGAAAAACTAAGAGCGAATGGTGCGTGCTTGCTTGTTGGGGGGATTGGCAGAATAAGCCGCACGGGGAAGGAGCGAAGCACACGAAAGAGGGGGAATTTGATGCCCCGAGAGGGCAGATGCAGGAAAAGGAGGAGACGCACGCAGGGAACGCAAAAAGACACAAGAGACACCCAGCGGTGCCGATTGTCCGGTCGCAGTTACTCCGAGACAGGCCTGAACCCCTGCAAGCGTGCGCTGCACTGTGGACCGACACTGTCTCTCCGCACTTGCGACCGGGCAGTCATGACACCATGGGTTGCATTGTAGGGGGCAAGAACGGCGCCAGTGGCAGGCGCTTTCCCCATTCCCCATGCCGCCCCCGCCTAAACCCCTCGTCTCCGCAAAGCGTCTGATTAGCGTTGATCCTTAGCAAGAGCCAAAGATGAAATTTGGGGACGCTGGGGGGAAACCTCTCCAATTGCGACCAGCAGTGGAGCGCAGACGGGGTCATCCTGGCGAGGGCGACAACGCGGCGAGAAAACAACGGCAGGGAAAAACAGAGGAGCAAAAGCCAAAAAAAAAGAAAAGAAAAAGAAAAAAGAAACAAATAATTAATCAGAACGACATGCACTTGTATGGAGTGACTTTTGGGAATTCCGTATTCCTTCCAATCCCTTTGGCAGTGGCACCGCAGAAGAGGGGGATCGTCGGTCGGATGCGCCTTCCTTGTACGGCCACGAAACATAACGTGGCCAAGATAGGACAGACAAGAGGGCAAGACAGGGAAAACGGAGCCGGAGACCTGCCGGCAAGAGACCCAGAACAGGCACACAAATAAGCACGTCGCAGGATCCTGCGATCTGTGTCGGTGTTTAGTGATGCGCCGCGAAACAGATCTCGTGGACGCGGGACTAGCGTCTGCTCATGGTAGCCATTTCTGCTCGGAAGCCAAAAGCCACAAGCCATAGTTAAGCCATAAGCCACAAGCCAGATGGCAGATAATACAGTGTGTCATGGCACGACTGTGAGGGACGGGGATGCAAATGGTGTTGGGGGCCGGCGGCGTCTAGAGAAGAGACCGGGTCGAGTGCGGATGTCGGTCCGCACATGTACAAAGTAAATTTTTTGCTCCCCCCCCCTCTCGTGACTGTCTGCTTCAGTCCGCCAATGGTCTAGGTAGCGCCATATTGTGCTGGGCGTCCCTGTAAGAAACGAGCAAGTCCCTGGGGACCCTGTATGGTTCGCACATGTGGCCTGAGTGCTGATGGACCGGACAACCCTTCCAGGTTAATATGTCTTACCCTCCACATACCGAGGCCGCCGTACGAGAAGTACGACAGACGATAGTAGCATCTTACCTCTGAGAAGGGAAGGAGCGACGGCGAAAGGGTGCAAAATTTTCAGCGACGGACAGGAACGGATTTCCTGTGCTGTACGTAACGGGCCACTTTGCGGCAGTCGTTCTGTCCTTTTCCGTCCCTTGTTTTTTTTTGTCTGCCCGTATTTTTACCGCCTTTTTCTCGTATGTGCTGTTTTTCATATGCTGCGTGTCGAATCGCACTCTTTTCGTGTGTCCTGCTACTTCCTGCTACTTCCTGCTACTTCCTGTTTTCTTCCTCTCCCCCGAGAAGGCACCTCTGGGAGCTGCCGCTGCTCCCGCGCAGCTGGCTTTTTATGTGGCCTGGTCGCGCGACTCAGTCGCCCTGCGCTCCTTCTCCGTTGCTCCTTTATGGGTCTCCGTATGTCCCAGCTGCATGCATGGCCCAGTCTGCACGGGGCAGCTAGTCAGCCCAGAGCCAGCCACACGCTGTATGATGGCATTACCACCAAGTCGTATCTGGATGCTGGTGCACTGTACTTGCATTCAACGCAGGCCCGGGGCAGACCACAGGCAGACCACAGCCAGTAAGATGCGTGCGGCAGCACAACAATGCACAGCAGCAACACGCTCTTGCCGCGCAGACATGCCACGCACCGCGCCTTCCTTCTGCGTGCCGTCCCCCGCTTTATCCTGGCAACATGGCAGCATTTGGCCATCTCAGCATACATACGTACTATAGTAGCAATAGATAGCAGCGCCTGCTCACATCGTATTGCAGTCGATACTCGTAGTTGCTGCGCATGCCGTCCTTTTTGTCCACTTCTCCCAGATCCCTTGCCAGCGTTCCGGCTCCTTCCCCACCTCTCCGCTTTTCCACCGCCTCCCCAGCCGTCGCCCCAGTCGTCACCCCAGCCCACAGACGCTAACCTGACCTCCCCCGCGCGCGGGCTGCTTATGTTCTTGTCCCTTCTGTTTTCACTGCCATTTTTGGCCCCCCCCCTCCTCTTATTTTTTATTTTTATTTTTATTTTTATTTTTATTTTTATTTTTTTATCTTGCCTCGTCGCTCCCTGTACTCGTACTTCCCCTTCCCACTCACCCCTGGAGACCCGGTCGTAATTTGGGCTGATCTGGCTGCCCCCCATCTCCCACACCTCCCACACCTCCATCTGGCTCGTCTCGCGCATCTCCGCGCCTGCCACCACACCACCCGTGTAAGATACTATCATTGCACCGCCTGCCCTGGCCAAGTCTCCCCGTCTCCCCATCACCCTCGCCTTTATTGTCCCTGCCCCTTACACCGCCTAAATTCACGCCAACAGCTGCCTGCCCATCCTTGACACACACCCTGTATATGTCCCTTCCCCGGACCCCCGTCTTCTCACCCCAATTTTTTGATGGAGTTTTTTTATTTATTTTTTTTTGGCTCTCCCACAATATCTCCTCCCCTCTCTGACGAAGTTTCCCCCCCCCCTCCTCTCTAGATCATATGTAAAAAAAAAATAAGGAGACACACCACAACGTCTAACAAAACGTGCACGGACAAGAAGCCGACTCTCAACCGACCAAAAGGCGCTGCCGGCTCGACCTGACCAATGCGCAGCTGTGCCATCCCTCCTCCCCGTGCCCCGTGCCTACTAATCAGATATTGGGCGAGCCCTCGAGTATTTCTCGGCACCAGCCAGCCGTTTATTGCCTCCGCACGAGACGGCCATCAGAGAAGACGGCGACAAAAGAACGACAAGACAAGCTCCACCAGAGTCACCGAAACAACATTCAATTAGAGACGAACCCCCCAGATACCCAGATACCCAGACACACAGCTGCCCAACGACCCCGACGACTGCAGAACACAAACAACAAGTCGACTTGATTAGCAGCCCAACACCTCTCCTCCTCGCCTTATCCCTCGCTCCTCACCCCCCAACGGCTGTCGGCCACGCACAAGCAGGTCTGACCCGCCACCCACGAGCACACTACATAGTATTAGTTACTCTGTACACCGTACGCTTGCCTGGCCACTGGCAGCCGAGCCGATCTTGCCAAGCCCTGGCCTGAAAACACGCACACACCCTCGTCTCCTCTTTCCAAGATTCGACGCAAAACATTACCCCATCTTTCCCACACGCACACAATACATACATGCCTCCTCCGTTCTCCATATGACTCCATAATCTGTGCTCAGACTCAACACAGTCCCTCTTTCTGCGCGCCGGCCTCCATCTGCATCTCTCGTTCCTCCTGATCCCGAAAACCGAAGCTCGCCGCTCGCTACTCGCCCAGCCCGTGCCAATCGCCTCCAGCACCGTCCTGCCCGCTCTCCACGACGACTTCTTAACGACGGCCAGTCCACTGTATCCAGAACCGGGTTCCCCTGTCTCTGACTGTGCACTCCCAAAACAAGCACGGCTCGCCAGCTCCGCCCAGAGGCAACAAACAAGCAACGCAACAACAGCTTCGACTCGCAGTATTCAGCCGCCATATAGCTAGCTCCTGGACACCCGACCGCACACTCTTTCTCCTGCCGGAATTCTCGTCCCTCTTTCGGAGAATATTACCGCGCCTGCCTTGCCGCCCCAGCTCCAAACATTCCCCTAACAGGCATTCCGGCCCCTAGGACCAGTCAGACGTTACCGTTGGTCAGGAGGATCTTCCGTGTCCAGCGCCCTGCCGGCCTCCTCTTTCTCTCCTCTTTCTGCTCGTTCCCCTCTTGCCGCCGCCCTTGTTCCCCTCCCCGCCTGCTCTATTCGCGCACGCCCCCCTTTCTTTGCCCTTTGAAATACAAAGCAAGAGAATGGTTGCTCGTTCCCACGCGCAGATCAACATCGCCCGGCACGCCTCCACACAACATATCTTGCCCGCCGCGACGTTCCTGAGAGCCTCCTGAGCCTCTTTTTTTTTTTTTTTTTCCCTTTTCCATTTTGCCTTGCTCCGATTGCTCCTCCCTTGGCTCTCCTCTCCCCTCTTTTCCTCCACCTCCTCCCGTCGTTCTTCTTCCCTTGGCCCCCTTGCCACCACTCCGTCACCCCACCCGGGCTTGACCTGTGCAACTCGAGAGACCACCTCGCTTGCTCTGTGTATCCTTCCTGTCCCTTGTTTCTTATCTCTCCAACTTCCACAGCAAGAAGACGGAGCAGCAAGACTCTCCCTCGCCATCCTCCCCCATCCTGCCACCCGCCTCCGTCCACCTCTCCACGCCCGCCAACAGTACCCCAACATGCTGGCGATGCAATCGGTGGAAACCTCAGCCGGAATGGGAATTGTCGAGCACGGCGGAGACGGCCGGCCGCTGAAGCCGAAGACTCTGCCGTGCAAGTACTGCAGCAAGCGATTCAGGTGAGTGCAGACCTCGGCGTGGAAGAGCAAGCGTCCAAGAGCCCCCAAAAACAGCCAAGAGTCAAGAAGCAACAAAAAGAGTCCACCGTCTTCACAGCACGGCTGTCTCGCAGATCCGCATGGGCAACAGACTCGCAACAGAATAAAAAAGACTCGACCCCCCCCCCCCCCTGGCCGACCGCCACTTTACCAGCAATATCACTTACATTGCTTTTTTTTTTCTCTTTGCTTTTAGGCGTGTGGAGCATGTCCAGCGACACGAGAGGACACACACCAAGGAGAAGCCCTTTGCCTGCAACTGGGCCCGCTGTGGGAAGACATTTGGCAGACGGTGAGTCTCGTTGTGTTTGTGTTTCTGTCTTTGCCTTGGCCATGGCATTTTTGTGTGTATCTCTCTGTGCTTCCGGGCCGCATTGGCTCGGCCAACAACAAATCGTGGCACATCCCGTGGCACCTCCATCCCATGGCACATCCCGTGGCCCGTCTCGTGGCTCCGTCTCCGTCCACTTACTCCTCACTTTCGTCATCCATTCGCTGGCTTGCGCTGGGCTCCTCATTCTTCCCCCTGCTTTTGGATTTCCAGGCCCTTCTCCAACTGCGGCCGCTCGATCGTCCCCTTTCTCCCTGTCTCCTCCTCCGGACTATCTTTTCGGGCCCGTCTTGGGGGCTGCCGGGCAATTGGCTGCTCGCTGATGGACATGACACACAAAGAGCACCCCAGAGTCTCACCAAAGCACCCCCCCCCCCCCCCATAAAGCCCCACCGCTGCAGTCCAGACCACCCTTCACATGTGTGTGGCAGCCGCCTGGGACCACATTACCACCGCCTCTTCTCCTCACCACAGGCTCATGCCAGCACCACCTCTCTCCTGCTCCTTCGTCTTCACTGCACTCCTGGTTGTAATTTGCAACACCCCCCACGCCTGGCTCCGGGCCACGCAAGCGCCGTCTCTTTTGCCTTTTCTCACTCTCCCGACATACAGCACACACAGACAAAGCACATACAGGAAAACAGACCGCTTCAAATCGTCTCATCACTGATCCTCTCACACGACTCCTATATCACAACTGCATCCCAGGCTACCCCCCCCGGTCAGCATCCGCAATTTGGCCTGCCATATACTGACTTATATGGACATCAGTGACCTGCTCGTCCGTCACGAGAAGCTCGTCCATCTCAACGAGGGCAGCAAAGATGGGAACCGCGTCCGCAAGACGTCGTCCAGCAGCGCCAATGGCGGCCACTCGGAGAACCGTGTTGACGCCGAAGCCATGGGGCTCCAGCAGCGGCCACAGTCTCACTATACCACCCAGCCGCCGCCGCTAACCCCCGTCTCGCACTCTGCTTCGGCCTTGCCGCCGCCGCCCACCCCGACCGACCCGCGCTTGTCGTCCCGGGCTGTCCAGGCCTGCAATCTGGACCTGCTCTCCGATGCCGCCACGCACCTCGCCTCTGCTGCCGAGATCAACCCCATGCAGCCCATGATGGCCGATCTGTCGCAGCAGTCTGCTGGCAGCCTGGCCCCGGTGAAGCCCTATCCCGAGGCCACCCCGCCCCCGTACAGCGATCGGAGCCGTGGATCGGCGTCAACGTCCGACTTGATTGCGCCGGCCTACACCGGCCAGCCACCACCGGCCTCCTTCGACGACTACCATTTGTTTTTGGACGAGTTCGGTTCGTCCTCGCACTTCATCCCATCCTCCATCGAGTCCGACCAGCCGTTCGCTCTGTGGTCGCGCCCCGCCACAGAGATGGGACGACCCGGCATCTTGCCCAAGATGGCGCCCTCGTTCCCCTCCACCCGATTCCCATCGGTGCAGCCAGACATGCGCGACATGAATTCCGACACTGGCTCCCGGCCGCAGGACGAGCTGATGATGCGGACTCCCGCATGGCGGATAGCAGCGGCCGACCACACCGTCATCAAGAACCGCCTGGAGGAGTTCTCGTCCGTCCTTCCCAGCGACTTTGTCTTTCCGTCACGCCACACATTGACCCGCTTCCTCGAGGGCTACGTCAACGGTTTCCACGAGCAGCTCCCGTTTCTTCATTTGCCCACGCTTTCCCCGGCCGATCTCTCCCCCGAGCTGATCTTGGCCATACTCGCCGTCGGCGCCCAGTACCGGTTCGAGATCCACCGTGGCAACGCCCTCTGGTATGCCGCCAAAGCCGTTGCTTTTGAGCAGATTCGCCGCAGACACAGCCACGAAGTTCACGGTCTCCTGCCCACCCCTGCTGCCTACAGTCCCCACTCGACACGCCCGTCTCCCAGCACGGGCTATCGTCACTCGTTCAACTCTATGCAGCATGACCGCCCCATGACACAGGACACGCATCGGGAGCCATAGTAAGTAGTAGCTTGCAGTTGCAGTATTTTCCCAAGTACCCACCCTTATTTGGCTGCTCTTTGGCTGCTCGGATTGATGGTCACTAACACCCAGCCTCCTGCTCCACAGCTCCCCCAACACCCCGCAGTCTCGCCTAGAGACGATCCAGGCACTCTTGCTGCTTTTTGCCACTGGTCTCTGGGGTCCCAAGGCCATTCTGCATGAGGCAGTCGCCTTGCAGAGCCAGCTTGCCCTTCTCGTGCGCGAGGACGGTCTCGAGGCGACACCCTCAGCGCAGATTCCTGATTGGGAAACATGGATCCGCGTAGAGGGCAGCATCCGCACGAAGCTGATTTGCTTTGCCTTTTTCAACCTCTGCAGTGTTGTGTACAACACCCCCCCAATGCTGCTAACGTCTGAAATCAACTTGCTTCTGCCACAGTCTGCCCGTCTGTGGAGAATGGAGACCGCCTGGCAGTGGCAAGAGGCACGGCAAGCCTACCCAAGCGCCGAGATTACCCTTCAGGACGCCTTTTCCAGGATCTTGAACCGAAACTCCCAGACGCCTCTGACCCACGTGTCGGACCTGGGCAACTATACCCTCATCCATGCCTTTATCCAGCACATCTACCTCCTGAAGCAAACTTCGTTCTCTGTGGCTTCGCCGTTTGGCGTGCACAGGGGTCTCAAGATTGAGGACATTGAGGAGGTCGCCCACGGACTTCGTCTCTGGCAGATTGGATTTGAGCAGCACCGCCAGCTGCGTTCTGCAGACGCCCACCAGCAGCAGCCATCGCCCAACCTCGCGACTACCAACGGACCGGACAGTCCAAATGGGGGGCCGGTGGCCTTCAACGCCACGGCTCTCCTGCGTCTGGCATACATTCGCCTGTACACAGACCTCAACCCGAGTCGTCGGTTGGACACCCGGGACCGGGTCCTCATTGCCGCTGCATTCAACCAAGTGCCCCTCCTTGTCCGCAGCCCACGCACCACGCGCGCCGTCGTCCAGGCCATCCATGCACTGGCCATGTTGGTGAAGGCCGGCGTCAATTATGTGGCACGGACCAAATCACTCGAGTGGAGCATGCAGCATTCTTGTACGTTTGGTGGCTTACTGAAAGCTCGATTGCCCTGTTTCCCACTAACCTGTCTGCACGCAGTATGCAATATGGAATGTGCCATTCTCCTTTCCAAGTGGCTCATTACCCTCGCCTCTATTGGGCCAAACGATGCTCCGGTTTCCATGGAAGAGAAGGCTCTCTTGGACAATGTCCGAAGGTTGCTGGACGAGACGGAATTTGCCGTACCCATCGATCCGTCCCTGTCTGGTGGACCGTCTGCAACCATGTCGAACGCCGCCCACAATACGGCCAACGATAGCACCAAACTCCGCCAGTTAGCGGCTGCTGTGATCCGCCTTTGGACCGAGACGTTCAAAGGCACTCACTTGTTCGAGGTCATTGGCATTATGGGTCTTGGCCTGGAGAGCTATGCAGATCTGCTGGAAAAGCCGGGCAATAGGACACCCATTGCCCACATCCCCACAACAGCCAGCCTAGGCTGAGCTTCCAACTTTTGTCTTGTCAGGGTTGACTAGACATTTTGAGTAGACTCAGGGGAAAGAGAGGGGGGGGGGGGTTGCATGCTTTTGTAATTTATTTGGGATTGCGTATACCAGAGTCAAAGCAATGAGGAGCCAGGAACGGGAACATGGGCAGGAACCATGGGATCAGGGGAAACTGAATGGAACCATTTTCATATCTATTGGACGATACCCTGGGTGATGAATGTCTTTGGAACGAGGGGAGAAACGCAGAGAAACGAGCTGTCTAGAAGAAGCGAAGAAGGGAATACGGGTTTTTAGCGTGCTTTAACGCTAACAGCACTAACTAAAGCAACTGAGACGATACGTTAAAACAATTAACCTTTGACAACCTTATTCAATCAATAACGTCTCCCATCCTTCGTTGTGGCTTCTCGACCTGGCATGCGTCGAGGAGCCGCGAATGACAAACCTTTTTGGCTGTATCCTTTCTGTCACCTGGTGTTTTGCCTACTTTTCTTCCCCCCTCTTGTAGGCTTAGGATAATAATGCCCATAAATAAATTAAGGCGTAAGACAGCCTCCGTGTTTTGCCTCCGTAGTTCCGCGGGAGCGTAAGATTTTTAATTTCGCCTTTTTGTTTGCCCGACCCTTCTCCTTTTCCATCCTGGACGCGTTCTTATGTGGCCGCCGTAGAATGTGGCAACAATAAAAGGGCACCAGGCCGCTCTTTCTTGACGAAATCTTGTTTTTTTCCCATCCTGTTAAGCTTAATTGAATTCTTGGCTTGTCATTCGTTCAACCCCGATCGCTCTTTCCACGTTTCCGTCAATCGCTTCTTCACAACTACTCGTACATAGTCTTTTGGCACGTGCTCGCGACAGCCGACGATCAACATCCAAACGTCAACACAACTACACAACTCGGACTTACCAATCAGAAACCCTCGCACACACACACACACACACAATGGCCGCCTCTGCCCTCACGACCTCCTTTCCCCTCCCGAACGTGGACGGCCAGACTCTGGTCGCCTCTGTCGTGGCTGCCAACCCCACGGCCACCACGTACGTCCTCAACTGCCCGGACGGCACCGACAGCAGCGACTGCGGTACCTACGACATGTCCATCACTCTCGGACCGTGGGCCAGCCCCAGCCCGACCGGCAAGGCCGCCGGCGGCGACTTTGACGTCCACATGGCCATTGACACGTTCACCTACTCGGTCCACTGCCCCATGTCCCACACCGCTGTGGCGCCCGGCGGCACCTGCACGGTCGTCAACATTGGCGGCAACAACGACGGCACCGAGACGATGACCATCACCAGCGGCGGGGCGGAGTTCACCGCGGCTGGGCTGAACGACTTTTCCTCCGTCCCGGTGACGATCACCGCGGGCCTGGACAATCTGGCGGCCTCGGCCTCGGCCACGGCCACGAACGGAGGAGGTGGTGTTTCAGCCACGGCCACGGCCACGAACGGAAGTGGTGCTTCGGCCACGGCCAGCAGAGGCGCCACAGCCACGAGCGGAAGTGGTGGTGCTTCGGCCACGGCCAGCAGCGGCGCCACCGCCACGGCGACGACCAGCGGAACCGCAACCTCTGCCGGCGCGTCTGGTTCGGCCTCGGCCAGCTCCACCGGCAGTGGCAACACGAGCGCCGCTGCCGGCCCCCGCATGCCCAAGGGCCTCCTTGGGCTCTTTGCGACGGCCCTTGCCCTGACTATGGCGTCGATGCTCTAGTGGGCGTTGGTCCGGGAGGGGCTGCGGATGGGCTTGCGCTTGGTTTTGGTGTTGCGGAGAATTGGGCAGTGGCACATTGATTAATATCGTAGCATTTTGACGGCGCATTGAGTAACGGGGGGGCATAGGCGAGGCAAAAGCATTGACAATAGAACACGGGGCCAAAAACAGTGAAGAAAAGGAACCCCCCCCAAAAATAAGCAGTGTATTGTTTCATCACAAGGTCCATTTTGCATGTAGAACTACTCTTGGATATCCTTCCTGTTGAGTTTTTTTTGTTTCCTGTTTCCTGCTTCCTGTATACCTTTTTTTGCATACACAGAACGGACAGAGAGAACTGGATTTGGTTGCTCGCTGGCTTGACAGCTTGTTTGTTTGTGCGAATAAATTTATCGTGGACATTGGCGTGACAGGTTTGCTCGGTGAGACATGGTTCTTGCGACGGAGCGAATATACAGATTAAAGCGGCGGAGCGCTAGTGTCGCAGCAGTTGTTGTTGTTGTCGCAGCTGCTGCATCTTCTGGTATTGTGGCTGTCTTGCCTTGGGGAATATGGTGGAAGTGTCGGCAAGGAAGACGATGCCGTCGATTCAGGGCGGCGACGGTCTCGTTGGAATCGGGGACCATCTGCAATCATAGCAACGTCCGCTGTATCTGGGGTGTGTGGCTGGTTCAGGATCGGGAGCTGGTCTGTCTCTTCCGATGCAGCATTGTCTGGTGGTTGTCTGCACGTCGGCTCTTGGCCTGTCGCATGCGGTTCTTCTTCACCAGGTGGGTGTTCTTCTTCATCCTCCGGTGACGGCTTTTTCCGCCCAGGATGTGCTCCAGCGTCGGATCTGAGCACGCCTTGTCGGCACCGATCAATTTGAAGAACCTCCAGGGCCAGTGTTGTGGTGAAGGTATACCTGCGAAAGCGTCGGTCAACGAGATGGATCGACCGGGAAATTCTCTGTAGACAGAAACCAACATACAGCAATGATAATGCGACCCAGTAGAGGGCCTGCTGTACGGGACACATTTGCCGCAGCTGCACTCTGTCGTCTTTGTCGTTGTTTTGCACGGCGGAGGAGGTGTGACCAAGCGCCTCCAAGACTGTCCTTCGGCAGGCGCCTGGACCACCTGTTTCTGCCACGAGAAGTGTCATCACAGCCAAGTCGGTGCCGCTCAGAAGCAGATCGCCTGCTATGGCGGCAGCCAGCCAGGGAACACTTCGGCGCGCCAGGGGACGGCGACTCGTATGTAGAATGAGCAGACACAGGACTGCATAGAGAGCCACAGAGGCAGTCTAAAGCGGGTGCGCGTGTCAGCAGGTAACTTGCAGACGCGGTCTTCCCTCTCGTAAACATCTTACCATCCACTGCAGATGAACCAGGACTGGCAACGGTCCATTTTGCAGACACGAGAGAACGAGGAGCACGCCATTCAATGAAGCTGCAGCCAAAGCAACCAGAAGCTGCAGAAGACGGACAAGAAGGAGCAACAGAGGGATGCGGCTTAGAGGCATGGCTGGTACTTGGGGCTGAAAAGGGGAGGATGAACAAATCGTGGGGCTTTTTTTTCCTCCTAGTGGATAAAGGTGTAGAGACGATTGCTTTCTTCTTCTTCTGATTCTGTATATCTGGAAGAAGAATACGTTAAGAAGAATGGACAAAGCTGTTCTGTCGCATTCGGCCATTCCTCTGCTATGATGGAATATGTCTCTCGTTCCTGTCGTGTACTCTGTTCTTCGGCGTTTCTTTCCTAATCACGGTGACTAAACCCTTTATTACTCTTTCTTGTCACTCCCTTTCCCGCCTTTCTCTCACCCCCCGTTCCTCCATTTTCCCCTTGTGCGCGTCGGCTTGTGCGTCGTTGTGTCGTGTTTTTTTGTCTTGCCCGTTTCGGGTGGTGGGCACATTTTGGCGTCTTACACGCTCCTTCTCATGTGTATTTCTTTCCTCCTGTAATTTGAGCAACGTTTGCCCCGTGAATCATTTTCGTTTGCAAGCGGCTACACGGGCTTGCAGGCAACAGCAGACCAGCGGCCCAATGCCGTGATGTTGACAAACAAAACATAAAAGCAGGAGATTTCTCCAGTGCGAGGATACGCACGGTTTCTCTTGCAGCCTATCTTTGCACCCCCCAAGTGATGCACACGCCTTCAGTAAGTCCACTGTTGTGGAAGGGAATGAACGTGTGTACTTCTTGGCGCATTCTTGGGATGATGCAAATCTTGTAACCTTCCAATTTTGCCCCGTTTGGGATTGTAAGTGGTCACAAAGCGATCACAAAGAGGCCCTAACAAGGCAACATGGCCTGCACGTATGAAGAGAGCCCAAAAATATCTTGAAAAAACCAAAGGCATTTAGGTACATTATCAATTCGAGTATATTTCATCCAGTCATCTAAATGCTCTATTCTTTGTGGTTATTCCATGCTGTTTAAAGCCGTGGGTAGTCAAATTTGCAGTCTCTAATTTGTATCACATGATGTCATTGGCAAACTGCGAAATCAAAAATTTTATCGCCATTTCGAGCCTCAACCTTCACATCTGCAGAGCGACACAACTCACGAACGCGGCATTGACGAGAATCGAGTTTCATTGCATATTTATAAGAGCCAGAATTACAGCTTCAGCCACACTTGGATACATCCGGCATAGCATTTCGCATTCAGCACAATGGCGTCTCCCTGTCCAGTCAAGGACACGGAGAAGCCTCCAACTCAAGCTTCGGCTGAGCCCATGGACAATGATGATGCTTCCTCGACGGCGAGTGGTGGCGTGGGTGGAGACCTATTCGCCGATCCACCAGACTACTACCCGGCCACACCGCCACCCACCACAGAGCAGCACGCCCTCGGCCGCAGCGGCGTCCAGCTGACGCTTCACCTCGTCGGCCACAGCGTGCTCGAGGCCCACCGGCTCTGGAACGGCAGCCGCGTGCTCTCCGACTACCTCGAGGCTACGCAAGAGGAGTCTGATCCAGACGTGATCCGCGGCAAGACGGTGCTAGAGCTCGGCGCCGGCGCCGGCCTGCCCAGCATCGTGTGCGGCCTCGTGCTGGGTGCCCGCCGCGTCGTCGTCACCGACTACCCGGACCCGGATCTGGTGGCGACCATGCAGAAGAACATTGACGCCGCCGCCAAGAGCAACCGGACAGAGCCTCCACTCACCGAGATTGTCCTCGCCGACGGTCTTGTCTGGGGCGGCGACCCGACGCACGTCCTGGCCCACATCAAGGACATACCGCCCGTCGCAAAGACGGGCACCATCGCCAAAGCAGCGTCCTCGCCACGTCGTCTCTTTGACGTCGTTCTGCTGGCTGATCTGCTCTTCCGCCACGCCGAGCATGCCAAGCTCGCCCGCAGCGTGGCCGAGACCCTGCAGCCCGGCCCCGACAGCGCCGCCTACGTCTTCTTCACTAGTTACCGGCCGTGGCTGCGGCACAAGGACCTGGCGTTCTTTGAGCACGCCGTGGCCCATGGCCTGGTGGTGGAGCACCTGCTAGAGAAGCGGCTGGAGAAGCCGCCGCTGTTTTTTGAAAACGACCCGGGCGCCGTGAGCGTGCGGTCGACGGTGTCGGGGTACCGGCTGCGGTGGCCAGTAGCAGGCGAGGACCCGAAGACGTTCTGGCCGCCACCCGGAGGGATTGAGGTGTTCGACTTGCCGGCAGATGAAAATACAGACGAGACGAAAACGAACTGAAACTCCCGGGGGGAGCCTATATAAGAGCATAAAATAGGATGCGTTTGCCATAAAAAACTACAGAATTATGATGCGCAAGTACATGAGATGGATTGTAGCATATACCGTTTGACCAGATACCACAGCCGTGCGTTTCTTGGAAAAGTCTCCAAAGTCGCCAGGGCAGCGGCCGCCGCGCTTGACTTCCTGCCAGACCTCCTTGAGCGTGAGACGCTCCTCCGAGGCGGCCCCTTCGTTGGCGACCGCCGCATAGGCAATGCTGCAAGTGAACGTCTTTGTCATTTTGGATGCAAGTGAATAGAACTGTTTCGAAACGTCCCCTGGGCCTCTGCTACTCATCTGTCCCCGATGAAGAAAATGCTTGTACTGTTGTAGTGCAAGCTGTGTAAAGGGTTCCTCGTCATGGCAATCCACAACATTCCTATTCGACAACCGAAGCACTCCGCTGCGCAGAACAGCCACAGTTTGAAGCACAATCGCAAGACATATCAGAATCCATAGCCAAGCGGGATACGTTTGTCAGCTTTGTTGGGACCTAGTGCTTGCTCGACTTCTTCTATGCATGGTACGAGGCTGGCATACCTTCTTTCATCAAAGCCAAATCTAACTAGTTGGAAAAGACACAGGTGCTGTCACGATACAGACTATTTCCAACTCTTCTCATCTCGCGTAGGAATACCTGTTCCGTTCAACGGACCGATGGTCGGTGGCCGAGGGCGCGTTCTGATTCGTCCTCGTGTTAGTCCAGACCCACCACCTCCTGCCAGCAGGTTTCTTCGACGACTACCAACTTGTATTCAATCATTTGGGCGCAGATCGTTTTGGATAACGTTCGTCTTTGTGTGTAGTTTGTCCGACTAGGATTCATGGCACCTAATTACAACGAGTGGCAAGCTGCAGTCTATTTTCCTCTGAACAATTATGTCTCACAGACCTGATTTCCATACCATTTCGCTTCAAGTTTCAAAGAGCCCCTGCCGTAAGCCTCAGTTCTCATCCTCCTTAATAGCACTCTGATCTGCCCTCGACTGGTCGAGCCCTGAACTATTGTTCAGGGTCTGCGTCTCGTTCAACCGAACGGCACGAGTCGCAAGGCAGAAGAAGATCAATGGGATGCACAAGCCAAGGGATGTACCACAGAGAAGCCGCTCTACATGCTGGTAGCTCTGGATAATTGCCGTGCTCGTAACTGTACCGACTGAATACTGGGCTGCCATGACAAAGGGGTCTTCAAAAACCTGGGCTGCAAGATCTGTGTCGCCGATCTTGGCTGCCAGCTGGGCAGGCAGAGTCTGCCTCCAGATGGCCCCAGACACACTGCCCCCGAAGCTGCCACCTATGTTGTGACAAGCCAGAAAGAGGGCAATCATGACGGCGACATGATCGTGCTTCAGAGCGACCTGCATACCTACGGATGCCGCGTAGCTGAACAAGCCGGCGCCCAAGCCAAGGAGGACCTGGCCGGCGACGACACCCGCCCGGGCAGACGTATCGATGCCGCTTCGGTACCGGAGCATCAAGCCGCAAGCGACGGTGTAGATGACAGCACCGGCCAGGACAAAGGGCTTCAGGCGACGCGTATAGTACGCGGCGATGCCGGCCAAGGGACCCGTGACAAAGGCCGTAAAGCCATAGACGGTGCTGATCTGCGTGGCCGGGGTGATGCCAAAGTCAAAGGCCACCACCAAGACGGTGTACAGGTAACTGCTCTGGAGAGCGGAGGCGAAACTGAAAAAGATGGCAATTTTCTGGTATATAGTACAAAAAAGAGGAATATCAAACACTATCAGTGACCACGCCAACATGTTAGCAAACTTGCGAACTCATAGCTCCGCATATAGGGCTCATTGGTAGTCTTTGAAAAAGCAAATACCTTGAAAGTCTCCGTTCAAAGGCAAGCCCGAGTCTGACAAGACCAAAGAGGTAGGTGCCTTGACGAAACAATGTCGAGAATATCAATAGACTCGCGAGCAATTTTGGGATTGTTCATCCCCGGCTACCACCCGTGCGCATGCTTTTGGATTTGGGTCGGTGTCTTGGCACAGATAACCGCTACCCATGCATCTGCATGACCTGTCACCGCCCAGGGTCGCCCTACGACGATACGACAAGGCCATTGTGCACCGGCCCTCTTTGTTACAGTCTCGCTTCTCGTGCTTCTGGCCCCAGATCTACACACGCGGGCCCTGGCATCTCTTTCTTTTCGTTCTGGGATAATCAAAAACAACCATTTCAGAACTAGTTGCTCTTTTTCGTCTGTTGTTGCACGAGTGTCGTGCCACGTCCAGCCTATCCGAGGCTTCTGATCAGACGAGGCATGCACACGCATCACAGCTACGCAATGAACCACCCCGATGAGCTGTAGCTTGCTTTCTTGGCAAATTGGCCATCAGGGTGATCAATGGTTTGGGGGGACGGGCTTTCGGCAGCCAACAAGAAACCGCGGGCAGCCAAGCAAATTTAGGCGGAAATTTTGACAGTAACAACAAGCAAAGTATACTATCTCCTTACAAACTAGAATACCAAGGACGGCTAATGGGGAAAAAAAGTCCGCGGAGGACGACGGGAAACCGTGTTGGAAGGCAACTGCATAGTAGACAGCGTCATGCATTTCCTGCAAGTCGCCGTCCAAAGGAACAGGCAGATACCGCCCAGGGGCTTAGCGTGGATCTCGGAGACTTTTTTCTGTCAGCGATTTAGTGTAAAGTCGAGTTAGGGGCCATCTTTGTCTCCGGCAGCGAAATCTTGACGTGGAACTCGAGCGGGGGCGGGTCCCGGGGTTTTACGTCAAAGAGGAAACGACAGCAAGGACTGAAGCCAGCCAAGTCCATTCACAGTCTCCAGCAGATGGCAGCGCTCAGCAGCTTGATGGACGAGCTTCTAGGCCGGTTCTCGGACACGCACTCGGTCATCGAGAACAATGTCTCGCAGACCAGACGTTTGTTCCAAAGGTACATCCATGGTGGTTGGTCGTCGAGTCGTGCGTAACAGGGCGGGATACAGGATTGCACCCAATTACAGCAGCTCCCAGTCCACGGCCAAGATGCATGCAGATGCTACCCTGTTCGGTGGCCGCCTGGCCGATGCGACATGCACCACAACGGGCCGAGTCCATGCCCTTGGGTTTCCGGCGCCCATGCCCTGCATTAGGTGCCCGGAAACTCACACAAAAATGCAGCTGTGAATGAGAAAGACAATGTTTTTTGTGACTACGAAAAAAAAATAAAAAAAAAATAAAAAAAAATAAAAAAAAATGCTACCGAAGAAAATGTCATAAAAAAAGTATTGTATTACGAATTGTAAACAATGAACGGAATCATAATAAGCAAACTATGACAAGACAACAAATTTTCCGATACGGAACAGTGAGATTTCTGCTGTTTCTCGAGTCAAAGATCGTGTCCCAGCGTCGGTGCCCTGTCCAGCACGGCCTTGACAGCCGGCCGTGCCAGCATTTCCGCGGACCACCTGTCGATGTGGGGCCAGTCCTGGATGTTGACACCGAAGAGGTTGAACATGTACGGCATGGAAAAGGGGAGATACGAGAGGTCGGCAATGGTGGGTCGGTCCTTGAGGGCAATGTAGGTCTGCCCGGGCTCGGCCAGCCGCGTCTCCAGAATGTCCCACTGTCGAAGTGTGTCTTTGTGCAGTCTGCCCTCGTGTTAGTTCTCTGGGAAGGGCGGTTCTGGTTTACAGGAGCCCCTCACTGTTCAATGGTTCTCGGCAGCCGGACGGGTTCCTTTCTGTTTGGATATCCGCGTAGGAAGTAGAGCCAGTACTTGGCAGTTGGTCTGTCCAGGCAGAGAGTTTCATTTTAGTACGAGGTTCTGAACCCGTGCCGTTCTCCTTTCAAGCTCATTTTGTGCTTACCCCAGTGCCGCAGTCTGGTATGCAGTCCAGGCAAAGACACGGGCCTTCTCTGCCGCGGTCCGGCCTGCCCAGACCCCTTCTTTGTCGAAACGCTCGCAGAGATACTGCAGGCAAGCAGTGGATTCGAATACAATGGCGTCTTCTCCCGTCGTCCCATCTCTGTCTTTCAGAGCCGGCACCATGCGCTGTGGGTGGATGCTGCAGAACCATTCGTCTTTGGTATCAATGACTGACAGCACATGCGGTGCATCGAGCTCGACGGCCAGCATCAGAGGCTTGATGTAGTTGATGTAGGAGGTTTGGTCCGCTAGTTGGTGGTTAGAAGCTTGGCATTCGCGCGCAATGGAGGATACAATGCCAACCCTTGATGATGTACAGAACTACATTCTTCCCGTCTGCGGCTACATCGCCGTTGATGACTTTTCCTAGAGCTGATGGAAGACCTTGTCAGAGACGAAGATGCATTGGAAGGACACTATGCGGCTGCAACTTGTGGGTCTGTCTGCTCACCCTTCACCTTGGTTGGCCCGCCATTTGTTCCGTTGTTCTCGGTGTTGCCTCTCGAATCACTGGACATTATGGCGCTGGACTGGCCGTCTTCGGTCTTGGTACTACGAACTCCGTTGGAGACTCCGGTCCCCTTCGACGCTTCGGCTCCGCTGGCTTCGACCTTGTCCGTCCCGGGTACCGGACGGAGATCAATGGCCTGCACCCAGGCATTGCGCATTGGATAGATGCCGTCCACCGTCCACCCAGTCTCTGTGGCCAGGGCCCGCCACTGCTTCTCGGTGCGCTCCTGGCCGTTGGCGGTCATCATCATGTTGATGTCGCCGTACACCGAGAGCCGGCCGCTTCGACGGTCCGACAGCACGGACTCCAGGATGACCAGGCGGCTTCCAGGCCCTTGCGTGATGGCCCTGCGCACGTTCTGGAGAATCCGGACGGCGTCCGGGTCGGTCCAGTCGTGCAGCACCCATTTGATCGTGTAGGCCGCAAAGGCGGGGATCGCCTCGAGGAAGTTGCCCGAAAGCAAATGCGTCACGCGGGGACCGACGTCCGCGAACTGGCCGCCGGCTCGGAAGAAGGGGCGCACATGGTCGATGACGGCCGGCAGATCCAAGATGCCGCCCTGCATGGTAGGGTGGCCGCGCAGAAGAGACGCGACCAGGGCGCCGCCGCCGCCGCCAATGTCGAGGACGGTGGTGTGGGCCAGCTCGTGCCAGGGGTAGTCGGCCAGGATGCCCGGCGCCATGGCCCGGGCCCCGCCACCGAGCGTCTTGTGCAGACGCGGCACCCAGCCCTGTTTCTGGAAGTGGGCGAACATGCTGTCGTCGGTGTCAAAGACAATCTGCGCCGCACAGCGCGTCTCGCCGTCCCGGACAGCCGCCGGGATGCCGCCGGCGATCTGGTAGAACTCCTTGCCGTACAGGTCGACCCAGTTGCGCCACTGCGTCCAGTGGCCGGTTTGCAGCAGCTCGGAGACGTGGTTGTTGGCGAGCTCGTCGGTGGCCTCGCGGTACGCAAAGATGTTGTTGGCGTAGAGCGGCCGCAGGATCTGGCGAAGCCGGTCGGGCTGGGCGCGGGCCGCACAGGCCAGGTCCGCCAGTCGCCGGGGTCCTTTGGCCAGGTGGTCGGCAATGCCAAGCTCGACTGCGGCCACCAGACACTTTGTCGTTGTGTACCCTGGTGGCCAAGCTGTTGTTAGTGCAAAAAGGCAACGAAGGCTCTCTCTTTTCGGGTAGTTGGCTGCGCACCCAAAAAGTGGTCCGCGAGCTTGAGCGGGGCCGGCTCGAGGAGGTGCTCGAGGGACGCGAGGACATCCACAATTTTGGCCGCCGCCTCGGAGACATCTTTGGCGGGCAGACCATGGCTGTCGTGCAGCGACCGGACGAGCTCGTCCCGCATGGACGGGTCGGCCAGGAGGCAGTGGAAGGCCTGCAGAGACGCCTGCAGCCCGAGCAGGATCTGGCTCAGCTTGCAAGCAGGCGTTTTCGACGGAAGCCAAGACATGTTGGCGCAACACACCACCAAAGTCGGTTGGAACGGAGAGTTGTCCCGCACTGGACCAGCCCAGACGGGCTGGACGTTGGGCGAGATCGAACAGAGCGAGCTGCCCCTTAAAGGAAGCTCGGGAGGCCCCCAAACCTTCCCCATGCGGCAAGTGGCTATTGTTCCTTGCCGCGCAAAACACCGGCCATCGGTGTCCGCGAGCTTGCTCAAAATTCCGGCCGGCGCTGCCGTCCACCAGAAACACCTGGAGGGTGGACGCTGACAGGGGCGATAAGGCCCCGCCCTGCTGCTAGCTAATCGTCCGTATTAGACAACAATTCCTGAAAACGGCATGTAGTTATGGTTACTTAGTGACGAAGCAACGCCAACTCCCCTGGTCTATTCAACATCACCAACAGGGATTAGGGGAGGTTGTAGCGTCTCAACACCGCACCCCTAGTGCTGTAAAGCAGGAATGGATCCCAAAAAAGTCTCCTTGAAAGTCTCCTTGGGCGTCCAAAAGTCTCCGTCACAAAAAGCGCCATCTGCCTGTCGTTTCATTTTTCCTGGCAAATCTTCAGTATTTCTTCAATATTTCTTCAGTATTTCTTCAGTATTTCTTCAGTATTTCTTTTCTATTTTTCTTCTCACAAGACATATTTATTTTTCAGTTTCTATTCTGAACCACGCCCAAGATGGCTGCTTCTCCCCTCTACGATGTTCTGATTGTCGGCGGTGGCGCCGGCGGCCTGTCCGCCGCCACTGGTCTGGCCCGACAGCTCTACAACACGGTCGTCTTCACCAACGAGACCTTCCGCAATGCGCGCGCTTCCCACATGCACAACTTCCCCACCTGGGACCACCAGCCGCCCAGCAGCTTCCGGGCCAAGGCCAAGGCCGACCTTCTGGCCCGCTACAAGACGGTCCAGTTCGAGAACACCGAGGTCACCGAGGTCGCCCGGACAGACGCCGGCCCGTTCGAGGTGAAAGACGCCCAGGGCCGCTCGTGGCTGGGCCGCAAGCTGATTTTGGCTACCGGGTCCGAGGATGCGTACCCAGACATCCCCGGCTACGCCGACTGCTTTGGCTACGGAATGCACGTGGGCCCAGCTGTCCATGAAGAAGTGTGGTGCCTTTCATCATACTAACCTTTTCCCGCAGCTTCCACTGCCTCTTCTGCCACGGCTACGAAGAACGCGGCGTCCCGTCCTCGGGCGTCATCTGCGTCGGCGCCCATGCCGGCACCGCCAACATGGCCCTGCACCTGTCCCGCATGGCCCGCCGCCTGACCGAGAAGGTCACCCTCTACACCCACGGCAACGCCGCCCTGGCCGCCGAGCTCACGACGCTGCTCCGCCAGGACAAGGACGCCGCCAGCGGCCGCATCCACGTCGACGACCGCAAGATTGCCAAGCTGGCACGGGGCCCCGGCCGCGAGTCCGAGATGGTTGTCACCTTTGACGACAACGCGTCGGTCACCGAAGGCTTTCTGGTGCACCAGCCCGCCAGCCACGCCAAGGGCCCCTTTGCCCAGCAGCTGGGCCTGGAGCTGACGCCCACGGGCGACATCAAGACGAGCCCGCCCTTCCACGAGACGACGGTCCCGGGCGTGTTTGCCGTGGGCGACTGTGCGACGCCCATGAAGGCGGTCTCGCAGGCCGTGGCCATGGGTTCGCTGTCGGCGGGCGGCATTTCCTTCCAGCTTGGCGCCGAGCTGGCCAAGCTGTCTTAAGTTGGGTTTTAGCATGTCTGACTATGTGTATTTGTTGGGTAATTAGTGTATGGGTCCCCTCGGAGACTTTTTTTTTTTCTGCTCTACATATCTTTCCGGGCGTGAAAATGTAAGATCAAGTCTGTCAGAACTGTGTCTGGTTTCAAATTTGCTTTGTCAAGTCGCCTTTGTGCGGTTCTTTCTCAGATGTGCTCACTGTGTCACCACCCTTGTTTGTCTATTCAAACTAATAACCGGCCGAAATAACCGCGTTTATTCGTTAATCTAGGAATGCAGAAACAATGTTACAAAAGAAATGTGGGCAAAACTCGCAATTTGAAAACCCCAAACTCATGATAAAAAACCCGAAACAAAACAACGGCAGACGTGATGAGTTGCCTACCGCTGAATACTGTATGTGTTCGTATAGCATCGTGGTTCATAGTTGAGCCAACCACTACGTATAGAATCCCCAAATTCTATCTACCAACCAGCGACCAGCATACTGCCCAGGCGCGACACACGCAGGAAGGTGGTTGTACCAGTCATTCTTCGAGGTGGAGTCCATATTGTTGGCAATCTTGACGGACTCCCAATAATCTGGGTAGAAACCGCCAGTCTCCCAATCAATTATTGCGCAGACCGTCCACCCTTCGTCGCGGTCATTGCGTTGCAAAATGATGTTTTCTGGCCGTAGACCGCCATGGGCAAAGACGCATAATGATTCTTCCTGTGCTTGTGGTAGGAGTCCACAAATAAAGCTAGTGTATACTAGGGTCGCAACGCTCAAGATAGAAAAGACCCAGTCTTCAAAGTCTTAAGCAGAGAGAAGGCGTTTAGTGCTGACTCTGACGGTCCGCCGGCCGTCTCTGCACCGGCCTCCGTGCAGTGACCCAAGTGGTGTATTTGGCGGTCGAGGAATAGACCGCAGCCGTAACATGTGGGAGTTCAGTTGTTCGCTGACGCTTTTCTTCTGCTCGAGACTCATCCGTGGCCACTCTTTCGACATGTCCTGCCCGGCAACGTAATCGGTAAAGAGCAGGCCGTAGCAGCCGAATGAGACCACACCATGCGGGCGTGGGGCAGGAAAATCTGGAAGCTCGTCGCGTAGGAAGACGAGCGCATGATACTCATCGAGGGCTGATTCTTCCTCGGCAAACTTGACAACCAGGGTGTCGCTCAGTTGAAAAACCATTCGCGAGGCTGCCCAGACACCTTCGTAGAGGACTTTGGCTTCGTCGAGAAGATCTATGATGGCCTCTGAAAGCGCTATTCCGTCAGAAAACAAGGACTTCTGCAGGTCCTCTGATGGACCCTGCAGAAGCGCAGCCTCGTCCTCGACCCGCAGGCGAGAACGAACGTCATCCTTGGCGAAGACGGGTCGCGGCCGGCCGCTGGATGCTGGAGAAAGGTAAGGGTTGTAGCAGAAAGGTTCAGGCAACGTGAACGAACGTACGCCAGATGTATGCACCAATCAACACGCACATATCTTCTTGTGATCCTCCAGTTTCTGTGAATACGAGGCCGTGAGTATCGTCGTCATGTCCTTTTCCGGATGCTTCTCGATCTCTTTCTGCAGGGCTCTCAACATGTTCAGATTCCATTTTGCCGCCATCGTCTTACGGTTGGGCTTGTGCACCCGTATCTTCGAGTCGCGAGACTCGGCGCCTCCGTTGTTGCTCATCCTAACCTATCCCAGTGATTCTTGAAATGGCACGTTGGTTGTCGGCGAAAGAATGGTAGACCTGGAATATGTTGGCAGTCTAGATTCAACATTGATAGCTCGTGGGCTACCCGACGGCAGGCTGGCACCTCCGTTACGTTCTGCGTTATGGCGTGAAAGCCAAGGAGAGAGTGCGTAGAAAGCCCCACTGCGGGGACATACCGTACCACGCTAGACCGCATTCTTCCCAATCTTTTACAGCTGCAAAGGATTCGTACCGTTTGAGACATAAAGTGTAGGGCTTCCTGCAACCCCAAGCTCGTGTGTCTCTGCCTTTCTTTGGTAGACCACCACCTCACAATGGCCCTCGCCAACACATGCCTTTGTCACAAATCCCAGACAAGACAGTACGACGAAATCAACGAATCCGAGGTAGGCAGCGACACCGACTGCGTAGAAGCTGCTCGCTGACGATAGTCTCGTTTTCTGCTGTATAAACAGCTTACCATACTGAGACAAGCTTGGCACGAAGCGCTATAGCTCCTTCAACAAAGGAGAGGTACGCGCCGAAATCGACTCTCGCATCCGGCAAAGCCCACGCCAACGCATTCCACCAAGGACGTGGTCTACCGCACTCCTCACGCCGGCAGACGTGACCCGCCAACCTCCGCAGCAGCTCCTCGGCGTCTTATGCCTCTTCACATCACCGTCTTTGTAAGCACGGCGAACGCTGGGAACGGGCAAAAGAGGAAGACCGTCGTCTGGCCCTGCAGGATCTGTGTCAGACGACAGATCTCCTGCAGCAGGTCCGGCAAGCCACACCTGTTGTCACAGATGTGCTTTGTCAGCGAATAGGTACGCCTTTGGGCGCAGACTACCACGTTTACGGACACTGACTGTTCCGTGTCGGTTTCTTGGCCTGTAGGCGAGTCCTCCTTTGTCTACGAGTCCATTTCAACGCGTCATCGACCATTCCAGGCTCTGCCTGCTTCCCGTCAAAGCATAGCATCCATGAATGCCCACACCCCATCGTGGAAGGCAGAGAGCTCATGGCTGACTCCGTCACTGTCCGCGGCGCGTGCTGCTCTCTCGACGCCAAAAGACGGCGGCTGCTCCGAGGATGCCCTCGTGCTCATACTACTGCTCTCGCGCATGGCCATTGCTGAGCCTATTCCCGTGTCACTGCTCTCGCGTGGTGCTGCACCCCGAAAGCGATGGACTGAGACCGGAGATATTGGAGAGGTCAACGCGACAAGCATGGGTCTCGATCTGGAGCTGGCGAGATTCCTTTGCGATGCCGAAAGACTCCAGAGAGCGTTCCTTGCACTCAGCAGCCAGACAGCGATAAAACGTCTCGAGGACGACCTCTACACGACCAATGAAGACGCAGTACGCTGTCTTGACGAAGAGTTGCCCCATGACACCCTTACTTTTTGGCAAGAGCAGGCTTTGATCATTGTCTACCGCTCCATTCCCTGGAGATATCTTGAACCAATGTATGTCGACTGCTTCTCTCCAGATTTCCTCGCTGTCTTGTTGGCTGTCTGCTGGTCTCTTTTGTTTCCGTATTTTGACCCGCTCTGTTCAGTGACATCGACACACCCTTTTATCTTCCCCATTTGAATCATGCTTTACACGCATACAGCTCTGGTAGCATACACCTGTCCGCTCCGTCCAAGACAGACCTTGCCCTGACCCTGGCCGAAGCGGCAAGGTTCCCTGGCATGCCTTGGAAGCGGTTTGTTCTCGCTCAAGCCGAATCGGTAAGGCTCTCCATCGAAGAGCAGCCAGTGTGCTTGAAAATGGGCATCTTGCTCAATCGCTGTATCCTTGACCGCGTCTCGGGTGACATGAAACAAGCCGCGCACAGCCTGGATGCCATCGCTGCTCTCGCGGCAGCTGGCAATGCTGGCGCGGGGCAGAACCAGGCGGATGCACGGGCACATGCAAGCACCGGTCTCGCGTGCGTACAGAAAGCACTGAACGACATTCAGATTGAGTGCCTGAACACAGCGGAACAGTGCCTGCGCTCATGGACCCCCAGAAACCCACAGCAGCCGTCACCACTGGAGCAGGCCGTCATGTTTAGGCAAGCCATGATCCAGGGACGCCTGCTGCGGTTCCGTGGGAGTTTTGCCGAGTCACACACGTGTCTGGATACCCTCATACACCGATCGAATGCCGGCAACGATAGCGACGGCCTTGTATGGGACGAGGAGCTTCGTGATCTAACCTGTGACCTGGCAGACACTTTGCGCGAGCTGGGTCGCATGGACGAGGCTGAGATGCATCTTCATACCGAAATCACACGAAGACAGAAGAGCGCATACCGCAGAAACAGCGATCGAAATGAGGACGGTGCCGGAGTGGAGTCTGCGGTGCGCAAACGCAAAGCAGAGGCCGCGGAGACAAAGGAGATTGCCTTTCTGGATCTCGCTCTGGCCGAGACTCGTTTTGCGCGCGGCGCACTCCGGGATGCCTACGAAATGTGCGTGCGGGTGCTGTCGCGTCCGCGTCTCCGCTTCTGCACGCTGCGCGCCCACATCATCTTGGCCAAGACGCAGCACGTCTGGGGCGACCACCAGCTCGCGGCGCATCACTGGACCGAGGCCCTCAAGGCCATTTCCACATTCACCCTGACGAATGGGTATACCACGCAGGCCATTCTCGCATCGGCACGGGACAACATGCGTCACTTGGCCCAGGAAGAGTTGGAGGCGCAGTCTGACGAGCAGTTGGCCTCGCTGCGACTGCAGGCTGTCCCCGAGGGCGGGATGCAGCACTGGATTGCCGGCATGCAGCAGTGGTACCAGGAGCACGGAGCGGCAGCGGTGTCGACGGCAACGTGAAAGCCGAGCATATTGGCTGGATATGGGGAGAATCAAAGTTGGAAGACATACAAAAAACGCAACGATATATGATGGACACGACCTGAAGCGACGAAATTGGCATAATTTTCAAGTAGTTAAAAACTGAATGTTTCCCCTGCCGTGTTTGTCAACACAGGTGCTGTGTACTTCACCTCTAGAACCCCAGAGCAAACTCAATCCGGTTGAGGCCGTCCCAGAATGTCGCAGCAGGCACGGCCACCGTGATTCTCGCCCAGAATTCCCCGTCACCATCGCACCAGCCAGAGCTCCCAAAGCTGCTCCCAGACGCCACCAAAACTCCTGCCCGGGCCAGCCTTTCCTGGATCAAGCCTTCGTCTTGTATGCTGCCCAGGCGCACGAGAACAAATGGTCCGGCCTCCACCGTGAAGAACGGCGTTCCCCAGCGACGGAACCGAGCCGCTGCTAGTTTGTGGGCCGCCGCCAGACGAGACGACAACAGGGCAAGAATGCCAGGGAACTCTGCGGAGTGCAGCAGGTGAAGGGTGGCAAGAGAAGCCAGGGAGGAGAGGTGCATGCTGGAGAGCAGAGCCACCGACTTCAAAACCAGTGTAGATTGCGGCGATTGGCTCACAAGGGCGGCCTGGATCGCGTCAGCCTTTTCTTTCCTTTTCTTGTTCACTGTGCCGGGCTGTCCCTCTTACCATGCGAAGTCCACTCGAGCACAGGTCTTTGCTGGTGCTCCAAAGAACATGGACCGTGGCGGATGGGCCTGTGTTTGCCACTGTCCCGTTCGCCAAACCATTGTTCGTTCTGCCATTGGTTGCAACGGTACCATTTCTCCTCTTGGCGGCCGGAGAACCATCACGGGAACCATCACTGTCCGGATGCGGTCTCTTCTTTCCCCGGCTCGAACGTTCCTCGGCTGGTTTGGTCGCTCCGTTCACAGCTGTCCTTCTCGTACTGAGACGCAGTGCCGAAACAAAGTGACTGCCACCAACCCGACTGAAGGCGTAAAGCTCGTCGGAAATGTAATGGATGCCTCGTTCTCCACAGAAGTCAATACACTCTTGCAAAACATGCGCCGGATAGCATTGCCCCAATGGGTTGTTTGGGTTGGTCATGACCAAGGCTTTCACGCGGGTCTTGTCGGACATGGTCTCCACAGCTTCGTACAGAGCAGGAAGAAGACTGTGGCTCAGTGGCTTGGACGACTCATTGAACGATCCGGCTTTCCAATGCAAGCGGACGGGGACCACCTTCACGCGAGGGCGAAGATGAAAATGCAAGTTGAATCCGCCTGGATGCTGTCAGAACTCGACCCATGGAAAAAAAAAAAAAAAAAGAAAAGAAAAAACGAGCATGGGAGGCTTTGCTCACTCCAAAATGGAATCGGTACAAGGACGCTGTCGCCCTCGTCGCAGATGGTGGTGAGCAAGGCGTCCAAGCAATGCGTCGCTCCAGGAGCGGCAACAACTTGGTCTGTGGTGACGGGCAGAAGAGGGCCAAAGTGCTTGTTGAAGAGCTCTGCCAACGCTGCGCGCAGTTCGCCGTCTCCTCCCAGACCATGTGCGTATGAGAGTTCCTGCAGAGTCCACACACATGAGAAGCGGAAGAAGAAGAATTTTGCTTGTTGTCAGTACACACCTTGGAAGAAAGGCCCCTTTGAATCCCTTCTTTGTAGATCTCTTGCAGCTCTGGCCGCAGAAGCCAATTCTTCGCGGTGGCGAGGTCGATACTGGATGATCGGCTGCTGACCGAACTGTCAATCTTGGGGACGATGGCGGCAATCGCGTCCCTCATACGCGACGACACAAGGTCGAGACCAGACGCAAACACAGGTGCCATGTTTACGCGTGTAAGTGAGCGGCAACTTCACCATGGGAATTGTAATCTTCACGAAAAGGACCTCAAACACAACAACAGCAAAATAACTAGGCAAAGAAAATCATACACAGCCAGGTCATTGAGCCTGTATGGCTGTTCCATTACGCAGGACATCTGGACTGCGTGCGGCTTTGCTACGGGCCTGATCTGGGATCCCGTGAAGGGCACTGTAGTCTAGCGGCATGCAGCCGGGAGGCCACCGGGAAGCCAGCCCACGGGCACTGAAGCCACCGAGCGGCTAGCGCTCGGACAGGCCCGTTTCCAGAAGGTGGGGGACCTGGTCTCCCGACACCACGCCGGCCAGGAAGCGGACCGATACGCCGCAGTCCGAGACAGAAGAAGCCGAGGACTTCTGGTTGTCACTCTCATGGATCGGCAAGTTGAAAGATGGTCAGCATAATACACCAACGAGTGGTCGCACCGAAAGGGCCTGGGAGGGCGGATGCCGAGGTGTTGAACGCCAAGATTGGATGTTGGATTGGTTACAAGACTCTCAGGACAAGGCCTGCAAAGTAGGAATGGCACGACGCTGAGTTTTCTGTTTTTCATTTCGTTCGAAACCTGATCTAGAGCCTGTCTATTTACACTAACTTGACGTGCCAATATCCCGCTGCTTCGAGGTACATTCAAGAAAAAAATGAATCAAAAATAGAATCTAATTATTCGCCCAATTATCTATTTTCTATGTCCCATTTCCTATATTCTGTTTTTGTTTTTGCTTTTGCTTTTGCTTTTGCTTCTGCTTCTGCTTTTATTTTTATTTCCGTCATGAAATTCGGGCGCGATCAAAAAGTAGACAGGCAATAAAGAAACAAAACCCCCATTCATTGCAAGCCGGCGAGCACATTCGTATCTCTCAGCTCAGCTCTGCCAATGGTTTCCCCAAGACCAAGTCCGCATCCAGAGGACTTCCGTAGAGTGGCCCTTCTGCCACATCCGAACACCCAATGTCGGAATGCTGGGCGAGGCCTCGCAAGGAGCCCACGACGCGCGCCTGAAATTTGGCCATCTCGCCGGCAGAAAGGCAGCTGTTGTCATACTCCAGTCTGAGGAGAATCCTGCTTTCTGACACAGCCATGAACTCACACAGGAGCTTGAACTTGGCACCCGCAGACCACGCAAAGCAAGGCTCCAGGCTGGGAATGTCCATGTTCAGCTGCTGCCGCATGTGTGGCTCGTGGAACGTAACCATCACGTCGAACAGGGGATGGTCCGGGTAGTCTGGCGTAATGGACATCATGTCCAGCAGCTGGTTCCATGGCAGCCCGTGAGCGAGTGCAGACTGAGCTGCCTCCTGCACTGTCCCTAGGAACGCATCCGTATTCTTGCTGCACCACGCATGTCGGATGCGCACGGGCAGCGGCTGCAGGAACAAACCGACTGTCTCCGCGTGCTCAGAAGACGCGCGGTTCATGAATGGCACTCCCAGGACAATATCCAGGGCCGCGCCTGTGTTGTCTCGAACGGACCTATCCAGCGCAAGCGCCACGGCGGCCAGGGCCAGTTGCTGCAAGCTGACATGGACGGACGCGGACTGCTGAAAGACCATCTTGCTGGTTTCTTTGTCCAGCTGGAATACAGAAGAGGTTCCTCTGTAGCTGACTCGCCGAGGAGCACGCGAGAGAAGAGCTGGCTGCGAAGGCAGATTCTCGAGGTACGCCTTCCAGAAGCAGCGGACATCGTCAGACAGCGGGCTGCCCCACAACGCTGGATCCGGGTAGACAGCACGTGGAGGAGAAAGACTGCATCCGCGGTAGACCGATGTCACTTCTCTCAGGAAGACAGACATGGTCGTGTAGTCGGCCACGACGTGGCTCATCACCACAAGGATCTGCTCTGCAGTGAGAAGAACACGCACGGGCAGTTCTTGGCGCAAGTCGTACGGGCGATTGAGCTCGGCCCAGGTGTTGATCCTGTCCAGACACTGCGCTCTCGGGTAACATGGGGCCAAGATACGACGGTATCTCGTTCGTCTGGCGGCTCGGCGTGAGTGATACATGCTCCTGAACACGGCGTGTCGACTGAGCACTGTGTTGAATGCGTCTTCCAGACGACGTTTGTCGACCTCTGCAGAGTTCATACGTCCCATGAACACCACATTGAAGGCCGGTGAAGTACCTCCTAGCTGTGATTTCTCCAGCCACTCCTCTTCGATCGGCGTGACGGCAGCCAGGTCGGCTGTGGACTGTCCAGAAGAACGGATGCCGTCTGATTGGGTGATGTGGTCTATGGTTTCGGCCAATGCTTGAACGGTCGGATGGGAGATGACCGTCCTGAGACTGATGGAAACGCCAAGTTCCTGTGACAGGTGTCTGGACAGCTTGATCTGGTCAACAGAATGGCCGCCCAATTCCACAAAACTGCGCTGCCTGTCCAAGGCGATGGAATCGGCCGTGGCGGGAAGACAAGCCACAAAAGCCGCGGCAACCAGTCGCTCGGTGTCTGTGTCCAAGCCACCAGACCGTGTTGGATCTGTGTGCGCCACATCGGCTGCCGCAATGGCCGTGTAGTCCACCTTGCCCGCCGGCGTGGTGGGGAAGCTGTCGACAGCAGCGAGGTGACTGGGCAGGGCATACCGCTGCAGTGTGTCGGCGAGTCGACAGCGGAGGCGCGGCAGGCTCAGACGGGCTGGCTGCACCATGGCAATCAACTCGTCCGGGGCCGCCTTGCGAACGGCAATGGCCACCGCCCGCACCTCGTCGATGTCGCGAGCAATGCGGATCTCCAGGTCGTTGAGGTCCAGCCGGTAGCCGCGGAGCTTCACCTGACGGTCGTTTCGGCCGACGCAGACAACCTCGCCGTCTTCGGTCCAGTAGCCCAGGTCGCCCGAGTCGTACATCGTCTCGCCGTGGCCGACGATGCTGTCCGGGAGGAAGCGCTCGGCCGTCTGCGCCGGCATGCCCCGATAGCCACGGGACACCTGCACGCCCGCCAGGTGAATACGCCCGACCATGCCCGGCTGGGCGAGACCGCGACGCGCATTCAGGATGTACACGCGCGTGGTCGGGTTGGGCACACCAATCGTGACCGGCGACCCAGGCCGGAGCCTCTTGATGGTGGCGCCGCAGGTGGCCTCCTGTGGGACCGTACATATTGTAGAGAACCTTGCGGGACGACCACTGGTCGGACACAGTCTGTGGCACCTGCTCGCCAACTAGGTAGACCTGTACAAGAGTGGGTTAGTAGAGAGATACCATTCTTTTTTGCATCTAGAACGCACCCATTTTAGTCTGGGATACTCATCTGGATCCAGAGCACGAGCAACCGACGGCGTCAGGATGCACGCGTCCACCTCGCTGAGCGGCGACAGAGCATCGGCTCCCGCCGGCAAGACGAGCGTGGCTCCGTAGGTGAGAGCAGAGAAGACCTCGTGGATGCTGCCATCAAAGGCCACCGACATGATCTGCGCAATCCGCACGCCCGGCTGGGCATGCAAACGCACGGTCGGGTCGCTCTGGAAAGCCACCAGGCTGCCGTGCGTGCACAGCACGGGCTTGGGCACGCCTGTCGAGCCAGACGTGAAGCACAGGTAGGCCGCTGCCCAAGGCTGGGCGGAGGCTCGTCGCTTGCACGGCTCGAGCGCGTCTGCATCCCCGCCACAGGTGACGGCCTCTACGGAAAAGGCCTGCTTGCAAGACGGGGGCACGCATGTTTGCAGCTGCGCCGTGGTGCAAGTGACAAGCACCGCGGCCCCTGCGCCGCACGCCAGCGTTTCGCGCAACGCTGCCGGAAGGGCCGGGTCCAGAGAGCAGTACGTGCACCCAGCCCGGAGCACACCCCACAAGGCGCCGATCCAGTGCAAGGACCGGTCCGCGTGCACGCAGACCACGTCGCCGGGGGCGGTCATGGCGGACAGCTGGCGGGCCACTCGTCCGGCGAGGACATCCAGTTCCCGGTAGGAAAGCCACGCGTCTCCCTTCTGCACGGCGATCTCGTCCGGGTGCGCTTCGGCCGCGGCTTCAAAGAGCGTCACCAAATCCTCGGCAATGGACGGCCTGGTGGTCCGGACCGACAGGCAGTTGCCCCATTTCATCAGCTGGGCGTGCGAGGGACACAGGAGAAGACTCTGCAGGGCACCGCCCACCGTGGTCTGTGGCTGGGAGACGACCACGGAGAGTGCCTGCTGCAAGCATGCGGCCACGCCGGCCATGTCTCGCTGGCGGAACCGGTCGGTGTGAAACCGGATCTCGACCTGTCTGGACGGCTTCACGGTGATGCTCACGGGGACGCGAGACTGTTGTGTTGTGCGCGTCTCCAAAGGCGCGAGTGGCTGCTGTCCCCGTACGTGGCAGCCACCACCCATCTCCACAGACAGAGCGGACTCGTACTGGCGCGTGAACCCATTGCTGGTGGCCTCCGTCCAGCTGTAGGTTTCGAGCTCGACCAGGTCGCGGAAAAGGCGTGCCATGTATTCCTGAACACGGGCACCCCGCGACAGGCGGACGTGCAGAGGCAGCACGTTGATGAGCGGCCCAACGGTGTCCAGGGATCGGGAGATGGGAAGATTGCGGCCGTTCAGAACCGCACCAAACACAGCGCTGTCCGAGTCGGCAAAGGTGGCCGCCACCAGGCCCCAAGCGGCATAGAATACAGCTGCAGGTGTGACGTGCGCTTGTCTTGCGGCCTTTTCAACGTCTGCAGTCTCAACATCGAAAGACATGGTCTCGCTGCTGGCCTTTGCAGGCCCGCTTGGCGCGGGAAGCAAGAACTCGCCCTTGGCGTCTGGGTGTTGACTCACGACCCTCCCCCAAAAGTCATCGCCGGCCTTCTTGTTTGCGGCTTGGTAATGGCGAAGGCCCTGTGCCCATTCCCAGAACGAAGGACCAGGCGCTGTTGGCTGCCCACGAGCAAGGTTTCGCACTCGGCCCAAGAAGATGTGGAGAGAGCAAGCATCAATAAAGGCATGATGGACCTTCCAAGTGATTTCCGCCAGCGCCTTCCCATCCGAGTCTAGCCCGCAGGACGCGGCTTCAACGGAAAACCCCGGCCAAACTTCAGGACTCTGTGGTGTTCGTGGTGATTTTGGAGACAACCCCGGATTGCCGGGATCCGCAGACAAGGCATCAACAAACCACGAGCCTTGGAAGATGCACTCCTGCTTCATCACAGCGTTCCACGCATGGAGGAGAGATGGAACAACTGCTGACGGATGTCTCTCGGTATATTCAATGACGTTCGCTTCAGGGTTGACGCACGTTTCGTGGATGAGAGACATTTGCATCTCAGTAAGGAGACCCGACATCTTTGAAGATCTTATGGGAGACTTGGAGAATTTTTTTCCGGTGTTGCACGAGGTGGGTAGAAGCCCCGACAAGGACTTTGCAACGACATCGTCAAAAGGAGCTGCATAGTCGCGGGCGTCGTTCTCTTTCGACAGGATCAAAGACGTGGTAGACAGCGAAGAGCTTGACAAGCCCGACTGGGATAATTCCTCGTTGATGTTGCTCTGGGTATCTAACGATGAAATTGATGCCGAAGAGCTTGGCGCTGGCGAAGGCGGAGGCAGCTGTTTGGCGCCGCTTAACAAACGGCCAAGACAAGGGGCTGTAAGTAGGCTCTCTCGTGTGACATTGTAGCCCTGGGCCACCAAGGCTGCTCGGAGCAGGATGGCCTTGTGAGAGTCACCACCATTGCAGATGAAACTGGATGACAGGTCGACTTCATCGGTACGACGTGCTAGTACGTCCAGCACGCACGCCAGGACCCGAGGGTCAACACCACGCTCCGACGTGGTGCCTTGAAGGGTAGGATTGCGTTGAACAAGCATCGCGTCAGAAGTTGTCTCAATGGCGAATCAGGTCAGTGATCTTCTTTCCTGCATGCTCGATGCAATGCATCGTGCCTTATCAACTGCATACCTCTGGAGACGTCTTATCAATGCTTCGGGTGTGGACTGTACATGTGCCAATGTACATGGAACCCGTCGGCCTGGTCTCCGCAAGACGGGCCGGCAGCAACCCTTTCTGTGCCGAAAGTCCCATCAGTGCGCATCGGTGTGGGTGGCCAATAGACAGACCGCCTTTTCCAGCTACATGACAGCCAAATAGGGACATCATTGCCAGCGGGCCGCTGCTAAGCTCGCCCTGTTCGACACCCAACATGGATACCAACAGAAGCTTGGCCACCAAAGAAAACCGTCTCAGAGACCACCGTGACATGACGCATCTGGAAACTCAGACCGCAAACCCTGAATATAGTGCAGAAATCATGTTCGTGTTCATATTACTAGCTAGCTACTTGGATAGTTGATCCCTCCTTCCGGCTCCCGTCTCAATCAGGATCGCCCTCTGTGCTTCTGTCCAAACTTGCGGAATATGGTCAAGAAGGACGACGGATTTCTTTTCCTTGTGCTTCCGAGCCGTCTCTTCCACTTCTTTGAGTACGCGTACAAGGTTCAGTCCGAGCACTTGCTGCAGCTCTTCCGCAGTCAGACCTCGCTTGGCAAGCGCCGCAACCAGCTGCGGATAGCTGGTCACATCGTCGAGACCCTTGGGTCCATTGAGCATGCCGTCAAAATCCGACCCAATCCCAACATGAGCATAACCGATTCGCTTCCCAGCATAGACAATGTGACGCACAACACTCTCCAGAGTGGCGTTTTTGCCACCAGTAGAGTCAACGAGTGAGGGAATAAAACAGATCATAACGAGGCCACCATTCTGTTTGAGCATGTCCAGGGCCTCGTCTTTCACATTTCGTGCATGGGGGCACAAAGTGTAACTACCGCTCGTTAGTGTTTTGCGAAAGCATGAGGCCGTGTGCGAAGATCCGTCAACGTACCACGACGAATGGGAGAAAATGACTGGCGCTGTCGAGAGGGACAGGACGTCTCGTTGTGTGTCATGGCTCGTATGTGAGAGATCAATCATCCTGCGGATAACACACAGAAGGACCGTTTGTTAGCTTCACGATCATTTCCGCTGTGTCACCTTGGAGGGTTCCCAACTTGCATTCCTATTCTGTTCATCTCATTGACCATTTCTTGGCCGTCGGAGGATAGGCCATGATGTGCAGGCGCCTTTGATGTCTGCAAGACACAGTGTCAGTGTCACTAAGCATAGGAACGAGACTTGTTGTGTTAGGAGTGCGGATAGCGCTGGAGCCACTCACAGCCGAATCGGCGTAGAGGTTGTTCCCATCGTGGCACATGGTCATGTATCTGACCCCTAGCCGATGCAGCATACGCAAGACACTAGCACTATTGGCCACCTGATGCAGGCCCTCGACGCCAATGAGACTAGCAATCCGGCCACCCTGGAAGGTGGGCAGAATATTGTCCGCAGTGTCCACAAACGCGAACGTGTCGGGATAGAAGTCGAACAGGTTGTGGAGCAGATCGATCTGCTGCAGGGTCGTTCTCAACGTGTCCAGCAGCGGCTCGGTCGAAAAGTCGTCAGTTTTGGTCGGGCTATAATGGGTTGCAAGGGGTTGTCAGAGTTACACATTGTGTTTATTTATAGCTTGTTCATAGGTGCCGGTTGTGGAAAGCGAGACGGGCGTTGCCGAGACAAGTCTCACCATGGGACAAAAGCACTCCAGAACTGGCAACCGATTCGGCTCCTTTTCAGCCGCAGCAGATCAGTTTGGCCAATTGGCATACTCTCGAGCTCCTCCATGTTTGGCTCATCGATGCGGTTCTGCATCCAGCCTCGTATCATCCATGCAAAGTCGTTGTGGCCGTCTACAACACAGCGCACAAAAGGCGAAAGTCCCGTTAGTCGGAAAATTCTAGTGTGGAATGCACGCGGAGAAATAATAAAAACAGGTGTTTGTTTATTTTTACCGGCGCATAGGACAGACCTGTGAGTGGGATGCTTCGAAGGAGCCGGTCAACATCAACACTGTGAGTGGTAGACATGGTGTCTTCTTGTGGGGCAAGCCAGACTCTTGCTGCATGGGACTGGGAGCGGCTGGGAATCTATGGATGCAGGATTGTGGCGAGGCACAGCAAGGTTTACAGGCAACGGAACCTCATATACACGGCGCAATTGCGGCAAGACGTGTGAAAGACACGGGACATGGAATCGAGAAAATGATTATGTAAAGTAAATATTTGAACTGCATAATTCCAAAAGAGGAAGGTCTCAACAGCTGACGGCCAACAGAACCTATCCCTTGGTTACACACCCCCATCACAGCGCCATAGTATTCGGTGTACTTTATCATGGTAGAACCACATGGTCCGGAACAAGATGTTGACGGTCGCCGCGGCCATTTCCGAAGAGTCGTCGGTTCTGGCCTTGGCCCGCCGCACGACAAAGACCAGGATGGGATGCCAGAAACCGAGAAACATGCGCACTGTGCCTAGCTGACGGAACCAGCCCAGAGTCGGTGGCGTGTATGTGGGGAGGGACTTCAAGTAGGACAGGTACTCTCCGGGAAGTCTCCATTCTATAGCTCCGTCGATCAACAAGTTCTTCGCCGTCCTGTCAGCCGGTGAATATGCCCAATGCAATGTAAGGGGCAAAGGAAGGGATGCGTTCTCTCACCATATAACGGACACTCGGACACCGAGCTGGAGCGAACGGATTCTTGGCCATAAAGGTTGCAACCTGCAATGAGGGAGGCCGCGAAATGGTAGTGGGAGAGGCTGTCGCGGTCCGGCGGACCACGCCCTGCGGCTGTCTATCCCCACAGCCGGCGGTGTGCTGTCCCGCTTCTGCAGGTGCAAGCACCTCGGCATGCACAGTCGCTTCCCGATAACCTGTACCCGCTCCCTCGGAAACCTTGAGTCGGCCATAGTCGGACGCCGAAAGTAGGTAGGCCACTCCATGCACCGAGGGTGTGTTGCTGTCCGACGGCCTCGCTTGGATGCCTGCCATGGCGGGTTCTGTGTAAGGAACGCCAAAGACGTCGAAGACGAGAACATGAGTAGCGACGACAACTGGTTTGGCGTCAATTGGCTTCAGGCCACGTCTCGCCATGACTGCAGAGGCCATATTGGAGCCGTAGGCAAAGTACCACACAGGGGGGTCGTTCTCGGCTGGTGGCGTTGCCATAGCGGCAAGTCGACCAAATGGGATGAGGAGAAGCTGTCGGGCAGTTTTCTGTTGGCACACACGTATGTCCTTTGTCCAGTGGCAACGGAGCCATCTGAGATCGCATAGCGTGATGCCCTTTATTCTTTCCCCTAAATAGGCCTCGTAATAGGCCTGGTCACCTATTTTAAACGGGCCGTAAAACACGAGGCAAGGGGTTCTGTATGGCCACACTGTGACTCCTGAGCCACCTGCATTTTTTTGATATGACTTGGCTTTTTACCCAACAATCTATTGGCACCCATGTTTGAATTTCCTATTCTGGTTTACAACTTCTGCCTCTCTCGTCCATATGGTTTCCTTTAGCCCCTGAAAATGCCAACAATGTCTCTCTCGTCACGTGCCACGGAGGTCCAGGCGGAGCCCAGACAGGAGCTGTTTGCAGGCACATCCCTCATTTGTGTTGTTTAATATGAAATTAATCACATTTTTAAAGCCACAAAAGGTTGGACGACTTCGTGTGTCCAGAGTCACGGGCGATAACGTTGTTGAAGTGTTGGAAGAATCTCAACGAGAATTTGGCCACACTCCGGGCCACGGATTGGCATAACTGCATTCAGACGCATGTGTTAACCAGAAATGGGCGCATTGCACCACTCATGTCTGGCTGGACCTTTGTTGGTCTGCTACGGAGACGTGACGAAGATTGGGTCAAGGCCACGGTCAACTGCACGTAGAACGTGTCGTGGGCCTGGACGACTTCGACTATTCTTCCGATGCCCGTCCGAGTCTTGGTGGCTCCGTTCCTGTCTCAGGTCGACAATACCAAGGGGCAGCGGGCCATCAACGAGGAGAATAGCACGCCGTTGCTGGTCGAGAAGGAGAAGCTGCGGGGTGCTGACATTCTCGAGAAAAGGCGGTCGGCGGGCAGCCACCACGCACGGGGGCGGGCGGAGACCTCCCGCCTTGTTGACTTATATTACCAGATAGTCTAGTTCTGCACGTTGTATTCCATCGTGGGTTAGTGGATGGGGCGAAGGGATGTTTTTGTATGCAAATGCCAACAGAGCCGGGTAGCAATAATAACAAAAGATGTAAACAATGCGCAAGTAAGGAACCTCCTCTCTCTTGTTTCAATAACGGCCCCTGGGTGTTGGAAACAGGGAGACAATCCCGCATTTCAGCCAATACCAACACGTTTGATTGAGATCCTTCATTCTCTTTTCAAGAATGCGCTGGAAAATATGGAGCCAATCCCGCAATTCAACGAATGAGAACTCGCATTGTGCGATCCCCGGGTGCCTTCTCGTTCAAGGGCACAACTAATAAGCGAGCTGGACGCTGCATCAAAGCGAGCAAGAGGTACTGGTTACAGCGTTTTAGCGAAAGTCAACCATCACACAAGATTGCGCAACGTCGTCTTTGTCTCCCATCTCTATCTCTCTTACTACCACCCACCATCGATTCTTCTGCCCCCAGACCACTCGCTAGTTCGTCTGCACTAAATGCCTGCTGTCAGTGGCATCGACAAGCCCGCCACCCAGATATCCGCAGCAGAGGTCGGGCCCGTGTCCAGTAAGCCCCCGCGGATGCGAACAGCCTGCACAGAGTGCCACGCGGCCAAGGTATCACCAATCGCCTCCCTCTCCCTCTTTGTCTCTTTGTCTGTTTTTTTGTTTCTTATGCCTATGTAATATAGATCAGATATATGGGAGGAAATATATCGAGGCAATACGGCACACTTCACATGGAACACACGCACACACGCACAGACAGACGCGCACATTCACAGTCACGGGGTTCAGAACAGGGGACACAATGGGCTAACATGGCGGTGGCATTACCAGGTCCGCTGCAGCGGAGAAAGGACTGGCTGTACACGGTGCCGGCAGAACAACTTCAGTTGCATATACAAGCTGTCCATGGTTGGCCGCACCTCCAAAAGAAGGAGAGACGGCGCCAGCAATAGCAGCACCAATACGGGAGGAAACACCAACAGCAACAGCTCCGTAGACGGACGGCAGCCGAGGTCACCCTCCCCGGGCGGCGGTCGGTCATTGAGTTCCCCCACACCTACAGGCGGCCTCCTCCCTTCAGTCATGCCCGAGATGCCGGCACTGGAGACGTCAAAGATTGTCAGCCCCAGCAGTCTCTTTGTGTCCACCAGCACTGAAACAACCAGGTCAGACTTCAGCACGGGTGGTTCTCTGGATTTTGCCGATGACTCGTTTGGCTGGAGCTGGGAGCTGCCCGACAGCGGCTCAATCCATCACCACGGGCCCGCCGACAGCGGCCCCATGTCAGCACTCCTCCACCCCATGAGCGACAAACCACAATATCTGTCGCCATCTTCCAGCGCATCAACCGCCACCACCGACCCATCGCTCCCGGCCTTTTCGTCTCTGTCCTACAGCGGCAGCGGCAGTGGCGGTGTCAGTAGTGGCGGTAGTTGCGACGGGACCAACGACGAAGAGAGCAGGGAGCGGACAGCCCAGCTTGTGGCGCTCTGCCGCATGACGTCCAGCTTGGAGACACACCTGCAGTCCAAGAGCGGCTCGCTCGATCAGATCATGAAGGTCAACAAGGCGTGCCTGGCTGAGGTGGTCAAACTGACGGCACGGATGAAGCAGAGGGGCCAGCAAGCCCGGCGCTGCTCGTTCATTATGATTATGACGTGTCTCGACATCATGCTCAGCCTGTTTGAGGATGTTGTGCGGTCGTCAGGGCTCGACCCACGGAGCCTCGGCAGCGGCAGTGGTAGCAGCGGCGGTCGTTGGCCGGAGTCCTCCTCGTCCCGGATGCCTAGTCTGCATTTTGGCGTGTTTGAGCTGGACCCCCAGGAGCAGCTGGTGATTACACGCCGCATCGTGGCGCGGGAGCTGCACAACTACCGCGATGTGGTACGGGGGCTGTCGACGGAGTTCCAGGACACGTCGGCAGACTTCTTTCGCAAAATGGCCGGACAGTGGTGCCAGGCCCTCATCGCCCGGCTGGGACAACTTCCGATTCCCCTGGACAAGGCAGTCAACTCGTCCGAGAGCTCTTCACCATACGGAGCATCCATGTTCATTTAAACTCTTATTGTAACTTAAACGGGAAGTGACATAGATGCGTGTTTCTGAATGCGATGGGACAATGGTAGAAACTACATGAGGAAAACGTAGTCCATCGTATTGTGAAGCTTATTATGAAGCAGCTATGTAAACTTGCCAGACTATGAGGGTGTAGATTCTTGTGGATGTGAAACAAAAGCAAGTTTCTGGCTCGAAAGCCTGGTGCGTGCCTAGTGAAGCTCTGAAAACTTAAAGAGGATGAAAGTGTCCCACGTGACAGCCGAAGAAAAGATGTTCTTGCTGGTGATGTGGTCTAGATAGTCTTTGGTTTTCCAAGTGTTCACAAGGCGCATTCCGCTATTCTGGAATTCTCGCATACGATTGTGAGCATGCTGGCTACGTCTGCCTATCCAGCAATAATTCCCTGCTTGGTTGACTGTACTAAAAATCTATCGAGTTCCCGGCATTCCATCCAGCAGCACATTCCGTTGCATACGTTCCACCTAAAGTAAGAACTACAGGGCGCGGGATACAAAGCTTTATGCACGAGCACCCACACACCCTCTCTGCGTACATCGTAACTCAAAGTCCGGGTGCGTGATCCAGCTCTCCTTGTTGCGGCTCCAGTCCTCCTTGTCCAGCCAGGCCAGCTCGTAGTGTCGGACCAGGTGCACCAGCGTCAGCCGGATCATCAGGTCCGCCACGTACTTGCCCATGCACTGCCGTGGTCCAAACCCGAAGCGCCAGAACCGGTAGCGCAGCTCCGAGGAGGAGCCGCGGCGGGCCAGAAACCGGTCGGGCCGGTACGTGGTGTTGTCAGGCGCCCACGTGTCGCTGTGAATGTTGAGCGCATACGTGTCGACAATAAAGTTGGTGCCGCCGGGGATGATGTAGCCGTCCACGTGGCGCGCCGTGGGTGCCGCCTGGGGCACGCCAAACGCAGCCAGAGGCTTGAGGCGGCTGGACTCCATCACACAGGCTGCCAGAAAGGTGGCATCGCTCTTGACATAGGCGTCCATGCGGTTCTCGCTCAGGGCGAGCTCGACCTCGGTACGAAGACGCTCTTGGATATCAGGGTTGGCGGCCAAGAAGACCAGGTTCCAGGACAATCCGCCTGTGGTGACATCCAAGTTCGCACACAGAGACTCGTCGAGCGTCTGAAGCAGCTGGTCTTCTGTGATTTCGCCTGACTGGACGGCGCCATACAACTGGACAATGGGAGCGGAGGGCTCGTTGATGCGTGCCTGGGCATACGCGGTCTTGTTGAAGGCCTTCCATCGTCTCTGAAATGTGCGAAGCTCCTTGTTGGCCTTGGTTGGGAGCCCCGCGGCCCAGGAGAAGCGGGCGAGGCCGCCCAGCACGACGTATCTAAATATTCCCTCTCTCAAAGGTGCAAGTTCGACAAGCTCTTGGACCAACGACCCGGGCAACCGGCCGTAAAAGGCCTCGCAAACAACCCAGAACGGAAGCATTTTCATATCTCGGGCCGGATGCAAGATGCCCTCCTTCAGCCGAGCGTTCGCATGGAGGTGGTCAAAGTGTGCGACAACCTGCTCTTCGATTCGGGCAGCTCGCGCAGTCGCTGGCTGGTACGCAAACGGCACACCGACAACTGCCCGGACCCGCCTCCATTCCGCGCCACTGATGAGGCCGACACACTTGCCCAGGAGCCGGTTCATAAAGGCCCCGGAGTCATTGGCGGCCGCCTTGGTGTGCTTGTCCGAATCCCCAAACACGGCGGACAATTGATGCGGTTGTGTGAGCACGCTAGTCCCATGAGTTAGCTGGCCAAATCCCATATCGCAGGGGACGGCGGCCTTACACTTCTGGCTTCATGCCTGCCCATATGCGGTAAACACTTCCATATTTCCTTTTCCAGACTGCTGAGTTCTCCACCCCAGAAAGGAACTTTCCTTCATCTCCTTGGCCATTGGGCCAATAGTATGGACATGACGGCAGGTCTCGTGCGCCATCTAGGCTTTTGATGGGGTATTTCTCTTTGAGATAATACTACAGAAAGTTAGTGGTGTGTTGTACCCAAGACGGGTCGTAACGATGACATAGTTACATCGAGAACGGTTGACAAGGCGTCACAAAGTGGTTTTGGCAGGTAGCCGGGATCCACAAGCTCTGCAACAGCCACAAGAAGAAGTAGGCCTGCTAGTACGGCGACACCATACAAGACAACTTGTGTGACGTACATTGTCGTTCCGAGACTGTATTCAAGATGGGGCGTTTGATTGGGGTGTTTGTAGCAGTCGAAGGCTGGACTGCTTCAGTTCGACTACTGTGGTTGCGAGGACATTCCCAGTTGTAGAACATCATGCGGAGGGAAAGGCTACCTGATACAACATGTCACAACTCACGGGACACCAACATGGGCTCTCCGGTTGGAAAGGTCCGTAGAATCCATGGAGTTTAGACATCGCTGTACTACAGTAACACAGAGCTGATCAATACTATACTTTCGGCCACCGACAGAGACCTCGAGATACGACCAGTAACGGCCATGACTGTCGGCGTTGTTTAGCAGCTGGTACGAATTCAACTCGGATCCTTTTGTGAATGGTGCGCAGCAGCTTTTCAGCAAGCCTGGTCCACTCACAGCGGCATAGGTGAAAACTCACTCATTCAGGGTCACCTGGGATATCTACTCAACACTGATCCAAGCAAACTCACCGGCAGCAACCACTCGACCACACGTGAGCGCTGGCTTGAATATGCAGTGTTGTGTGTGGGGGGCGGGGGCTGAGTTCGCTCTACTTACCGGGCCGTTCATCGGTTGCCGGGCCTGCGGGGCAGGCAAACTTTGAGGACCTCTGTGGCCACTTCCGGAGACTTGTGGGAATTTGTTGAAGAAGCTCAACGTTTCGCAATACGTTTTCGTGCATAATGAATAGAATACAGCTGGCACTAGCCATCAACTGAAGAAGTACACAAATAAGTACTAAATGAAGCTGGATAATAAGACTCAAATGCGGATCTCGAGTTGACGTGACAAAATGTACCACCATTCTCTGGGCCCAGAGAAGCATATGACGGGAACCACGGAGAGCAAGTTCCGGAGACTTTTCTGTTTCGGAGACTTTGTAGGCTGGGCAAAGGATGCTGAAAAAGAGAACATAACAATGACAAGCGTGCACAGTCCTTCGCCTGCATCGTTTAGCAGCATAACAAGCTTGCATACAAATGCAATCAAACGCGCAATATAGTGAATATGAGCACAGCTACAGCTATATCGACGGCGCCCGCTGGCGAAAGTCTGGCAGAGAAGAACGCTAAACATTTTGAGTAAGAATATCCACTGCCTCTTTATCTTCCCCAGGTGATCTCATCGTCTCCGTGACTGACACCGGGGGGGTTGTGCGCTGATTAGCAAGGCGGTTCCTGGAGAGTGGCCGCAGTGGGTGGTCGACCTCCAGAAGCAAATCGTCGACTTCCTAGAGTCTCCCGAGTTCCCCACATGGCTCGGCATCGATGCCAGAGATACGGACGCCGGCAAGGCCCGACGTCTGCTGGACTATGCATGCGGCGATGGCCTCATCTCCAAGGCGCTGAAGCCACTGTATGGCGCCGTCGTCGGCGTCGATGTCTCCACCAGCATGCTGGACAAATACCGGGCCACCGTGGCGAGTCTCGGTTTGGGGCCGCAGGACATGATCGGCGTCCGTGGCGACTTGCTGGCGGACGACGTGCAGCCGACCGATCCGCCACTGCCGGCGGCCGACCTCGCAGGATTTGACCTCGCGGCGACCAGCATGGCCCTCCACCATTTTGCGAACCCGGCCACAGGGATGCAGCGCCTGGCGGACCGTCTCAAGCCGGGGGGGAGGCTGCTGGTCATTGACTGGACACCCGTGGACGGCAGCACGCCTGCCCAGCGCGCATACCAAGAGGAAGTGGAGCGGACCGGCGACCAGGCGCGCATCGACAGGGAGATGGCGACACACGCGGCGGCGCACACGGTCAGCAAGCCCTACGGGTTCACGCGGAAAGAAATGCAGGAGCTGTTTGCACAGGCTGGATGCCGGGATATGCAGTGGAAGCTGGCCGAGGAGCTGACACTGGTGGAGCCCGTCAATGCCAAGTCGCAGGTGTACTGGGCCATGGCAACAAAGACGTGAAGGAGACTTTGGGGAGATAGGTGGAGAGGCAGGACCACTCCAGAATAGGTGGTTCTTCGAAACATGTCAACCCCTCCGTTCTGTGTTTTTGTGTGCGTGTGTTTGTGCGTGTGTTCATGCCGAAACCTGTTCGTTGTGATCGTATTCGTTCTAAATTGGTTCATGTACCCATGATAGTGTGTCCCCCTCTTTTTGAAGGAAAGGAAAACAAAGCTCTTTCGAAGCTGTTTGCTGTTTCGCCCAGACTGCTCTCTTCCACATGATGCACGTTATCATAGAAATGCTCCCCCCCCAAAATTCCCTGCCAGTCACTCAAGCCACTCCCGATCCAAAGCGCTGCCGTGCCAGCTCCCGCAGCACCTCCATCCTCTCCTCTTCCCGTGCCCTGTACTGTGCCCGCCGCGCATTCAGCTCGGCATCGCGTGCCCGCTGCTCTTCTTCGCGCCGCACCTCTCGCTCCGTCCGTCGCCGCTGCATGGCGGCCAGCATGCGCCGGTAGTCCCCGGCATTGTCACTGCTACCACCACCACCACCTCCGCCGCCGCCGCCGCCGACGCCACCACCCATCAGCTCATCGTCGCCCACCTCGTCGCCACCCGCGGACGGCTCACGGAAACTGCGCATCTTGTCGTTGAGCTCGCGCTTCTTCTCCAGTTTCCGCTCGCGCGTGCCAGCCGCGGCGCGCGGCACCAGATCCTCGAGGCGCTCGCGCTGCTGGACGCGGTCGGCCTGGCGGGAGAGGCGAAGGGCCTGGCGCGCGGCGAGGCGGTCTTCGTCGGCCTGGATGCGACGGAGTGCCAGGTCGTCCCGCGTCGGGATGGCCGGACCCGCCCTTTGCGATGCGTGCCGGTTGTCTGTCGTGGACGCTGCTGCTGTCGACGCGGGCAAAGACGGACCATAGTCGTCGTCGCTGTCGTCGCTCTGCGCCTCAGCACGGAGAGGCTGCTGGACGTCGTCCATCTCCACCGAGGGCATGATGTCGCCGCCGTTGTCCATGGCGTGGCCGGTCATGCTGTGGGCACTGGTCGGTGGCGTGAGCATCTGGGAATGTTGTCTGCTGTACAGTGCCCGGCTCCGTGGTGGTTCTTGCTGCTGCTGCTGCTGCTGCTGCTGTCCGTCGGGACTGTTCCCGTGGCTCTGATTCTGCTGCTGCTGCAGCCGGGCTTGGGCTTGGCAGACACGCAGTGTCATTTGTGGCTCGTACCAGTCGTCCGACAGCTCGTGCCGGTTCCACTTGCCCACGAAGCTCTTCCAGCGACCCCGTACCTCGTGCTCGTCCAGGTCGGCCAGCCGGATCTGTTTTTGCACGTCGAGGTAGTGGGCCAAGAGTGGCTCAAAAGCGGCCAAGTCCCAGCGCGAGAGGTGTCTGGCGCCAAAGGGAAGGGGCTGCCGCTCATCGGAGCCGTGGCGTGGCTTGTGCGTATGGTGGTGGGCGCGGTGCGAGTGGTGGGAGTGATGAGAATGGGGCGACACTCGACGGCGCTTGCTGGTGGAAGCGGCGCTGCTGTCCCGAGGCGCTCGTCCACGCCTGTCGTGGCGATGGCGATGTGGTCTTGGGGATCGGGACCGAGAGTGTGACTGGTCGCTCCTGAGGGAAGTGGCCCGCGTGTCACGGTTACCGTCGTAGTCGTAGCTTCCGTCGTGGCCGTAGTCACGGCCGACATCCCCGCCCCAGTCCATCGTGTAGCTAGGTTTCAGGACTATTGGAAAGCCAAGAGGTAGGCGTAGCAAGGGGCCACAGACAGACGCAGCGTGCGGGAACACAACAATCGGACTTGTCCCAAGATGCAGGAACCGAAGGACAAAAAAACAACAACGGAAAAAGAGCCGGTTCTTCGTCCAAGGAACAAACAATCAGCACGAGGGACACTTCTTGTTCATATAGACCAAAAGCCTGTGCTCGTGAGATGACCGTCGCGGGCTGCCAGTTGTTGCGCCGCACAGGATGCGGGTGTTGACAAAACCGGCCGTGCAGTCCAGCGGCGCAGGGCTCGCAGAGGACCATGAAATACAGAGACACGGGGAAACGCGGCGTTGGCGGCGGCCGGTGTCCTGCTGTATGTTCGTTATGCCTTGTTCTGGCCGCCAATTGCCGTGGGTCTCCGGGACGTTTCCTTTTTGTCACCCAGCTCCTTCGCAGCTATTCCTGGGTCGAGCAGCTCGTATAATTTTGTTCGCCTTCCGTTTTGGCGGGCTAGGGCCCTTGTCCCTTCCTCTCACCGCTCACCCTTATCTTGTGTGTGGGGAGGCGAGTTGTTTTGCGCGGGAACTTGCACGCCTGCAACAGAGAGAAAGCGAGATTTTGCGAGAGAAAAATACGACAAACCAACGACCATAAGAAGTTGCCCAATCCGATTCCAGTGAATTTGGAATAACCTTTTTGAAGCGGGTCGCTAAAAGCGGGCCCATTGACGGCATGGGCCAACCACGTGTCGGGGGTGGCACCTTCCGCGCCCCATCAAGGTTCAGCCGCCCGCCAACAAGTGTCAGAGCTAGATCCTCGCTGTCGATCCGGGACGCCAACTACTGCAGGAGCCGAACAGAAATACAAATACTTTGGCAGACGAGAGACGCAAATGCATGACTCAGCTAGACGGCTTTTTTGTCGTTGTTCCTTTGTTCCTTTGTTCCTTCCTGTGCTGCTGATTTTAAGACGAAACCGGACACGGTGGCACAGCAGCACCAACAAAGTCATTTGCCATCCCGGCGGCATTCCAACGGCATTCTATTGTTCCATAATTATTCCTTTGATTTACGGGAGCCTTCGTCGACTGCTCATCTCTGCTCGGTATGTTGGTTCTGGAAATGGTCTGGTCCCATGCAACACACCCTGCATAGAGGGGGGGGACCCTCAATAACTACAATCCATTGTCAGCATGAAATCCTTCCAAGAATGTGGTGGCCATGTCCTGGAGATCGGTATTATCGGACCTCCGCGATTGGCACCTGCCAAGGCACCGATATTCACTCCAAGGCGCCGGTATTCGTTGTAATTGAAATTCGTTGAGTATGCCGTTGGCCGAGAGGATATACTATGTAACAAATTCTACGTTTATCCATGGCCGATTTCCAGACGGTCTGTAGCAGATGGCTTCTGCCCAGCGTCAATTCTGCCACCCATATCAGTTTCGCGGTTTTGAAATTTGATTTGTAGCGTCTGTAGCCTGCGGGCGCGGTCTCGTTTCTTGGATGGCAATCACAAGTATTAGACCACTGCGAATTTTGTACCACAGACGCTTTCCGTGTCGTCTGAAGTCGCAGCGGCGCATTCGCCGCTTGGAGGCTTCGGCCGCCTTCGAGAATTCCCTTCTTCTGTGATACGCCCCGAAACGGCAACCCCCTCCCAAATTCGTCTCGCCCTGTAAGTCCATGATTTGACTAATAGTAGGTGTACTCGTAAGGTGTGTGCCGTTCGGTTGCGGCATGGTTACGACCTCACCCCACTCGACCAATGTCTTGACCAATACGGTGTGAAGGACCTGCCAAACCAAACTATTGATGATGTCCACGAAGTTGCTAGCCATACCATAGCGGTTGACTTGTGGGCGTGCGGGCCCATCGATTTGTGGGGCCTCACGACAGACCTTCCGACACGATTTCCAAAAGCGAAATTAGCATCAAAATTCTCCAACAAATACCCGGGCTTGTGGTTTAGTGGTATAATACTCCCTTAGCATGGGAGTGGTCCAGGGTTCGATTCCCTGCAAGTCCAATTTTTTTGTTGCATTTTGCAATTTAGTCACTGGCTTGTTTTTTTTCTAATTTTTTTTTCTTTTTTTTGCCTATATAATTACGGAGATCTAGTGTTCTAGTACAGCCCGTGTGACAGAGCTGTGTATGCGCTTCTCCCCAGTTCACCCTTTACGTGCTTCAATCCATTCGTCATTGAGTAGCTCGGCTGCCGTAGGCCGCTTCTCGGGCACCCACTCGATCATCTTCCTCATGAGACGCAAAAACCTTTTCCGGTCTTCTTCGTCCGCCAGGGATGTCTCCATCTTCTCCCAGGTCGTTGGCGGCATCATTGGAACACCACAGTCGAACTCGCCTAGTATATAGATAATATTAATCATTGGGTTACTCATCCGCCAAGAAAACAAAGAATATATATAACTTACCTTTCTCATTGAAAAACTTCTTCTTCACTGCGTCAGTGCAGCGCTCTACTAGTTCGGGAGGTGGTGGGCCCAAGAGTGATATGATACTGACCATGTGATACTTGCTGTCGTATTGGTGGTCTTCCGCGTTCCTGAAATACAAGATAATGCCTCCATCGACCATATGCCAGACCATGCAGCCCACATTCCAGATATCGATCTTGTAGTCCCAAGGCAGCCGGAGAATCATTTCAGATGAGCAGTAAGCATCTGGCTGGACGTCGAGGGTGTTTATCTGGTCACCAGGCCAGGCCGCGCCGAAGTCGCAGAGAACGGGATAACCATGGGATTTTGGTCGGTCGATCTGTCGAGACACGTAGATACTCCGTCCATCCCCTGCTTCTTTTCGCGGGGAAGGATGATTTATTTCGTCTTGTTCAAACTTCTCCAGCACAGGATCCTTATCGTCTAAGCTGAATACAATATTGTCCGCCTTTATGTCTGTATGGATAATATGACAGTCCGAGTGCAAAAGGTCTAGGGCCAGTAGCACCCGGCGTAGCAGCGGTCCCCATGATCATAGGTGGAAATCGGGCGACTGGGTTTTCTATGTCTCCCATAGCGGTGGGTGTACGAGGCAGTGGTGTTCTCCAGTTGGGCCGAGGACTTGGAAATCATTGAGGACAGATCGAATGGCGTTGCGGCCCGGGTGTGACGACAAAGCAGCCGCCGAGTTAATTCTCTGATACATCTCAACTTCTCGGTGAATGGGTGCATCTTCTTCTCCCTCGTGAGTGAACACCTTCACAACCACATGGTTATGTTGGCTGAGAGCAAAGGTGTTAGAAAGATATATGGATCTTCGTTCTCGCTAAACCCAACATACTCTAGATCCCGAGCCAGACAGACTGTTGAAGTCATGCCAAATCCAAGCTTACCCACGACTTGATATCGAGAAGCGAACACCTCGCCAATGCGTACAGGGTACTATCCAGCGGGCTTGTAGAGGGGCAACATTTTCTCTTCATCTTTCAGATCAGTACGGCGCTTGTCGAACGTCTTGAGAAGACACGCGGCGGCAATGATGTCCGGCCAAATTTTGAAATCCATTTTGCGACTGAAGCCATCGCGATGTATGCGGGTCGGCCGGATTCTCAAGGAAGGAAAAAAAAAAAGATACGATGCTAGGAGCGAAAAAAAAATTTATTCAGCACGATTACGCATGAAAAATAAAACAGGTAGCAGTTCAGTTGCCGTCTCGCGGAAACTGCACTGCTCTCCAATTAAATCCTGGCAAGCAACTGCCCGCGGCCGGAAAACAGCCTGGTTGCAGTGCGCAACGCCCCGTTTTGAACAACTTTGGCCGGCGTGGCGTACTTTTTCTGCGCAAGCCTTACACATCGATATGCAGCCATTCCGCGGCACGAGATGTGGTGACGCTCGTTTTGCATCATGCTTTGTGGTATGCCACTGGCTGGCATTGAACGCATTGCTTCTCGTGGCCACAGCTCGTCGTGAAAAAGGTGCCTAGCCAGTGAGTTTTGTGGGGCACAAGGCTGGGTCAAGGCGTGCGGCTCTAAACCCTACAATGTCCGCATTGAACATGGACCTTCTCAGATGTAAGATGCATTTTTCGTGTCAAGTTGTTTTTTTCTTTTTTTTTTTGTCGTCTTGGCGACCCGGTGCCTTGTATCCTTGCGCCATGCTGGCATCGACCAAACAGCCAGCGATAGTTTGAGTGGCTGGCTGGGGCTCACAGCACGTCATATTCTGACTGCTTTTTTCGGTCAGTAACTTTTGGAAACGAGGCTTATTGTCGAGGTTGACCGTTGTGAACCAAGGCTGACATGCTGGCAAAAGCCACTACGAAGGAAGAAAGCCTATTCTCTCGTCCGGCCTCGGCGTATCGAGCTTGGCCACAGGCGGCAACGGCGGTATGCCAAAGAAGGCTTCGGTGAGCTGCCAGCCCGCCAGTCGTAAAACAAAGCCTCTTCCGACACTCCACGGGGTCTTATGAATCGGATCTAGCCTCTTCTTCCCCTCAATGTTTTGGCCATTTAGCCTGGGCCGTCCTTATCTGCGTCGTGAACTAGCACAACTGCTAAGAGAACGCCACAAGGCTGAAGACCAATCATGGCCGCAGGCACTTTTTGTACCCAACGTCGACTCTTTCGCCTGCCGCATTCCTCCTCTCTGTTTTTTTTTCCATTATGTGCAGATTTCACGTCTTTCTTCCGCTGCATTCTGCGACTTTTTCCCCAAACAGGGCATGTCCTTCGAACCGAACAACAATCCGTGAAGACTTTTAGACTATTGACATTGGCATCGGAGGGTTTTCTTTTCTACGATCTCTCGTTTTTTATGCCTTGGGCTCTATTTACTCGCTATCAAGCTCGCTGCCGAACATGGCATCCGTCTCCAGCACGGTCGTGCCGACCAGCGCCAGCGCTATCATCACGCCACCCCAAACAACAACATTATCCACATACACTATCCTCCCGCCCATCACCGCTACGACATCCAGCACTTCCACGACAGAGCCTACCAACGCTGTTGAGAATGTTCTTTCAACGATATGGGTGCTGTATCCCTTCGGTATCTACGCAATAGTCGTTGCGGGTCTGTTTTTGGTCTGTGGGATACGTACTTGTTTCAAGTCTCCAAGAGCTTCTACCATCCGGGTATTTCGAGGTATATACAGTGGATTTCGAGGTATATACAGTGGATTTCGGCGAATATGCAGATCGATCTATCATCTCTTTCAGCGGATGGTGAAGAAAGGAGCTCAACAGGTCACTGCCCCACGGGCCAGTGCTGCTGCTGCTGCTGCTACGAATAGGAACACCACTGGAAACATGGTCGCATTGACTCAGCTTGCACCAGTCTACACACGCCCAGTTGTCGTGATGGGCCCTGATGATCCCGACACTCTGCAATCCATTCGCATTGCCCCGGATCTGCCGAATGCAGAAGATCCAGACAAGATACAAGGTCCAACCAAGCATGTCTACGGAGACAACTGGCCGTCCTCGTTGCCTCACACGAAGAGGGAAATTGGCAAGAAGAAGGGAGGAAGTCTCTAGATGGGAATGGAAATTAACGAGGTAAGAAAATGGCACTGTATTTTGCTCGCGGGGAAAGTGGCTCGCCGTGGCCATATGCGCGCGTATTCTTTACGAAATTCGTTTGTCATTTCAATACACAACTCTGCCCGACCCAGACACGACATACGCCACAACCGATGACTGGTGTGTCACCCTCGCAGACATGCACATGGCCCAGCTAGCCTTCCAGTGGAACGATGCCGTGGAAGATGAGGACGATGCGCGCGATCAGCATGTCGCAAGACAACTCTTTCGGAATCTAGCCTGCGACAAACAGTTGTCCGTCCATGCCACAGACGAAAATTGGGACAACAAAGAAGCGCTGTTTCGCATCGTTTCGGAGGACCAACGCCCTGCCAACGTGCTCCTGGATAAAAAGCTCAAAGTTATGGCCGTTATCGACTGAGAGTTTGCCTACGCTGCCCCAGCTTCGTTCAGCTGCGACCCGCCCTGGTGGCTACTGCAGCAGCAGCCCGAATCGTGAGACGGCGGGTACCGGCAATGGATCGAGGTGGCCGAGCCGCGCTTTCAGATATTCGTCCGTCTGCTTGCCGCCGAAGAAGCCCGCCGGGCACGTACGGACCAGCTTCCTCCGTACCATGAGCGGTCACGACGCATGCAAGCCAGCTGGGAACGCCGGTCATGGTTGCTGGCTGTTTGCCACGATTTGGCGGAGATGTCTGGATGAACTGGCCCAGGAAGTAGAATCTTGCCCAGGATTGCCAAAGTCGTCTGGATCACCTGCATCCTGCACAGTTCGAAATCACGGAGACCTTTGTCACGCGCAATATAAAAGAGAAGGGGGAGAGGAAGATTCCACATTGGAATGCAGAAGATGCAGAACGATTTTTATCCCGTGTACATATATAGACAGAAGCATACCAAGTCCAAGTTCATTTTTTGTAGTGGCTTTATAGAACAACCCGCAGGAACCCGCGTTTCTGATACATGCTTTACTTTCCGTCATAGTAACTAGGGCTTTGACGATCATGTTGGGGAGGTTTCCACCACACAGCCAAGTTTACGAGCAATAGCGGGATGCGCAATCTTCCCCATAATACGTCCCCCATCTACATCTACGCTGTCGATGTTAAGGACATGCCGCCAAAGAGTCCCTTCCAGTTGCTGCCTGGACCGCCCAACGTCGCCAGAGGGGCTTCAATCCCCATCTCGGCCCAGTGGTAGTACGAGTAGCTGATGCCCATGCGGGTCAGGAACTCCTGCTCGGGGCCGCCGTCCACCGACGCAAACGTCCGGTTGCCGCGCGCGACGAGGGACAGGCTGAACCATGTGGCCAGGGGCACGCTCTGGTTGAGGCGGTAGTAGTTCCCCCCGGCCAGCAGGGTGATGTTGGGCGTCAGCAGGAGAACCGAGTCGCGACCGGCCAGGAGGGTGGCGTTGGTCGGGTCGGTGAGCGTGTCGACGCGCAGCAACAGAGACAGGGTGTAGTCGCGGCCCTTGGACGACAGGGGCGTCTGCAGGGCGCAGCCATGGCGGACGACAAGCGCACCGGCTTCTTTAGGGTCGCGAGACGCGGCCTCTCTTGGGGCCCTCTGGGCTCTCTGGGAGCAGCCGCTTCGCGGCACCACGGCACAGTCCGTGTGCGCGGTGTACTTGTTCGGCGAGCTGTCTTCGACGGCCACAACGCGCTTCTCCTGCGGCGGCGTGGGCCATCTCTGGCCGGCCAGCGTGTAGTTGACAATCACGTCCCCCTGGGAGGCAATGGCGCGGTCGAGGTTCTGCGCGGGCACGGCCGGGTGCAGGGCCGCAAAGACGGACGGATAGACGTCCTCGGCGATGTTGCCGCCCCACTGCTTGTCGGCGAGTGCCGGGATGCCCTCGCGCCAGGCATAGTAGGCCTCCGAGTAGACGGTCGCATTGGGGCCGTAGTCGTTCCAGAGGGGGACGATGGCGCCGAGCACGCGCGGCTCGGAAGCCGGCGGGTCGTTGGTGAAGTTGCTGCGGTCAAAGATGTTGGGTCGCCAGGGCGTGCCGTCGGGGGCGCCATGGAACGTGTTGTTGAGGTCCACCGTGTTGAGGTACCGGCCGCCGGACCACTTGTTGACAATGTACATGTCGTTGATGGAGTTGACGACGGAGTAGTTGTGGTCGATGAGGTCGAACAGGGGATTGTCGTACTTGTACCGCCAGTGTTGGATGGTCTGGGTGGTCAGCCGGTGTCAAACTGCCGGGGTCTACGACGCGGCCAGTACATACCACATTCTGGTGAATATTCGTGTAGCCAGGCGTGTCTTTCTTGTTAGTGTGCGCGCAGAGAGCCGGCTGGACTTGGATTCATTGATGCGTGTGTACTCACTGTTGCCAAGTTAGCCATTCTGTCCCTTTTGGATTACAAAGCACACAAAGTCGGTGGACGACTCACCATTGCGGCGGGTATGTCCCCCAGATACGGATGCGCTTCCCGCTCTCCTGTCCGATGAACTCGTCCATGGCGTTCACAAACGTGTTGTAGTCCGCCGCCGGGCCGGTGTACTCGTCGGCACCAATCGAGACCGTCTTGCAGTGGAACCACGGCAGGAACGTCTTCCAGATCGTCTGCATGGCCGGGATGGTCTCTGGGTGGGAAATGTTCAGCTGGCTGCGGTCGCTGCTCAGGGCAATCTCGGGCTTCCACTGCGTGATGACAAGCGAGTGGCCCGGCGACTCGATCTCGGGCAGAACGGTGACTCCGCGCGCTGCACAGGCGGACTGGATGCGGTCAAAGGTGGCGCGGTCGTAGGACTCGTTGGCGTGGTTGTTCAATCCAGCCACGGCGCTGTCGTCGCTCCAGAGACGGAAGCGGGCATAGACCTGTCTCTGGGTTTCCCAGGGGTCCTTGGCCACGACGTTGAGGTTGTCGCTGATGTGCAGGTGCAGCACGTTCTGCTTGAAAAAGGACATGTAGGCGCACAGATCGGTGAGGAAATCAGCAGGGTAGAAGTGGCGGCCATCGTCCAGCATCATCCCGCGCAGCCGCCAGCTCGGGCTGTCGACGCTGCTGCCAAAGGGAACGCTCGGTTGTCCGCCGCCCTGGGACGACAGAACGGCCTGTTGCAGCACCGAGCGCGTGGCCCACCAGGCACCCAGGGGCGAAGCGCCGTGAATTGTGATGCCTTTTGCCGAGGTTTCGAGCGAGTAGCCCTCCGAGGTGTGCTCTCCGGCCGCATTGACATACGTGCCATCGGGGTCCAGGGTGATGAAGAAGCTGCCGCTGGATCCCGTGGTCACTGCCACTTTCAGGTCCAGCGAGGACGCAAGATCCTCCGCAAAGGTCGTTGCGAACTCGAGCAGCGTAGGCGGGATGTCCGTCTCCCCCTCTGTGTCGACAGACGAGGCATATCTGGAATCGACGACAATGCTCTTCACGCCCGCCAGGTTGAAGGAGCCGCTGGCGGCACTTCCCACGAGGGGGACGGTAGGAATGCCGGTCAGATAGCTGGCACTGAGACATTGGCCTGTGCGAGTTAGCTGGCGTTTAGGCCCCGTGTGGTTTCTTACGCGGACAGCATACCAATGACAGCTAAGGCTGCCGCCCACAAGGAATACTGCATGATGTTAATGATTGTCCTAGGGGTGCCAGCAGGATTCGGGCTGCATGGCAGGCCATCTGGCACGTCAGACAAATTATATACGGTGCAGTTGTCCAGTCGATATCGCATCGCGTCGTGGCAGCTGGCCGACTACCCCCAACCAAAAACAAGCCATCTAATGCTATCGCTGGCAACGTTGCATCCTTTCTAGAAGCCCTTTTTCCGCCACTTGTTGGAGAGGAGGACCCTGGTAAGGTGAACCAAACTAGCGAGAAAGATCGGTTGAGCTCACGCTAAATGGTCTAGCTGGGAAAACGTCCGGGGGAGATTCCGGGATGACGCCGGCCCGTTCGGTGGCGTGTTAGGCCGTCAGCCCGTTTTGCACATTAACGAGTCAGCTAATCAATTCCCGCGCTATTGCAATCAGAGAGGATTCTGAACAAGCCTGTCCGCCTTCGATTGAATATTCCCGGCCTAAGCAATCGTTTTCAAATGCAGGAAAACAGTTACGAGTTAGAAACGGTTAAATTGGAGTTTCATTCGCTGTGAGTAGTTGCCGAGGTTTGTATCTTGTTGAATTGTATGGCTTTTGACACTGATGGACACGAAAAAGACTGCTAAATAGCTATCAATAATGGCCCCTCTGATCGTCAGACGACATTTCCCCATAGGGCGGTCCCACGAGACGAGATTCGCTCCCCGGCCATGTGCAGCCGACCCCCGCTTCTAACTTGCCTGCCCTGGGTGACGTTACGACGACCGCAAGTAGAAACTGGCCGTCCCCAACCCAGAGTGCACCGGCAGCAATAGCGCGGTAAGGGCGCTTTTTGTCTACCGTCGCCTTGGCCTTCCCATGAAGTATGGTGCGATACTGATTTACAGTTCTAATGACAGATCAACTGATTATTATATAAGGGAGAAAGAGTAAATTATAGAACATAGCGGAAGTCCATGTTCTCATTGTCGGTTTTGTCGTGCATGCCCATTCGTACGCCGTCCAGTATGCCGACATCTTCAACCTTGCCGTACTTTTTGTCCCTGCGTTTGTTTTCGTAAATCATGTAGAACCGCAGCGCCACTGCGCAAGCGACGTCTATTGTTCCACAACTGTCAGTAAGGGGCCGCATAGCGTCGACAAGCAAAGACAATGCTTACTCAGAACAAGAAAAACCAAAATGATGGTGATCGCCAGGACGTATTTCGGAGCGTCCTGGCTGCGGAAGAAAAAGGGCCCGGCAATATTGCCTGCCGCATACATGAGCAAGACGACGGTATTGGTGAATGCACGTTTCGTGTGGCCGGCGATGTCCTGGCCAACAATGGACAGACTGAACGGGGACTTTTTGCTGCAGTCAGTCTTTTGTTTCGGCAAAATGGGCAAAGGCCACGGAACGAGACAGTAGACAAGAAAGGATAATCAACAACAACGGAAAGTTAAGAAAGACACCTACTGTCACGGCATAGGAATTGATCAACCAGTATGCCACCACCCGCCCATATGGACTGGCGCCCGTGTCCTGTGTAGCATAGACCGCGGCAACACCCGCAATGGCGATGAGCAGGGGTACGATCATGCCCCATGTCCGCAGGCCCTCATACTTGAGGACGAGAAATCCCCACAAAAACATGCTGCCCGCACTCACAACGGACGAGGGCAGGCCGATCAGCAGCGTATTGAATGTGTTGAAGCCAAACCCCTTGATGACCAGACTGCCAAAGTTTGTCAGGCCTCCATTGGGGACGCTGTTGAAGAACTTGTAGGCCATCAGGAGCCACACCTTGGGATCCTTGATGGCATGCCATATCTGGTAGCTCTTCCACTGGTATCCCTTGATGCCCGTCATGTTTCGGGCCACGCGTTGCACGGCGATGAGCTTTTCCTCCTCGGAGAGGAACCACGCCGTGTTCGGTGTCTCCGGCATCAGCCAGAGCCACAGCCCACCGGTGATGATGGACAACAAGCCTAGGACGAGGAAGATGTAGGACCATGGCCGCAGTGCCGTGTTGGTGATGTGTCCCAATCCGTACGAGAGCAGGCTGCCGAGAATGGTGAAGAGGCCCTGCATGGCGGACCACGTCAGAGTGCGCCAGACCTGCTCCTTCCTGGTATACCAGACAGCCGTGTACAAAACAAAGGCTGGCATGACGGACGCTTCGACCACGCCAAGAATAAACCGGATGACCATCAGGCCGGCGAAGCTGTGCAGCCCAATGTGTCTGTTTGGGGGTGTTAGTGAAAAGACGAGAAACAGTGAGTGGAATGAGCGGTATATGCCTGACGCATAGATCCCTACCCAATCATAAGAATGCCCCAGATGACGATCGAATAACCGAGGATCTTGCCAGTCTTGTACTTTTGCAGCAGATAGTTGGCGGGATACTGAGCGACTAGAAAGCCGAAGTAGAAGATGGAACTGCCCCAGTTGTACTGGTCGCCAACTAGGTGAAGGTCCTCTTTGAACGTGAACAGCACGGCCCACCCCAGACAGGCCTTGTCAACATAGCACAGACCGTAGATCACACACATAAGGGGAAGCAGATGGTTGTCCAACTTGCGGCGTACCGCCGCCGACTCCTGGTCGGATATAGCCCTCAAACCCGTTCCGTCGAAAAGATCGTAGCCTTCGTCTGCAACAGAACCTTTGATGGCTGCATCTTTGTCCGAGAACTCGACGCGACCAGACGGCACGCCGCCCTGCTCAATGATAGAGTTTGGCATAATAGAGGCGAGTGGTGGCGAAGGCGTGATTTCGACTGTGATGTCCTATGGCGAAAGAGCAGGCCTCTCGCACCCGGTCCATGAATGGAAACACGGCGGGTATATGCGTTGGATGCATAGCTTGCCGTTAGAAGGCTTAGGTCATGGCAAGGCAGCCCATTTCTGCATGTATTGCGGAAGCATGAGCGCCAACAACGGGATGCCATTGGCGAAGACCGGGAAATTCTTATCATACCGAGCAATCGCACTCGTGCATGCGACGACGGGTGTGAGGAGCCGGATTGTCGACACCTCGTAGTAGATAGGATAATGGTACGCCGTGTCGGAGTGGTTCCACGAATCACGCAGAGGCCGGCCATCGGTGGTAGCTCTGGGAAGATAAATGCGAGCTGAGACGCAACCAGGCTGTCGCCGCCCTTATGTCAAGGTGGTCTGCCTACGCCGAAAAGCAGTAGAAGGACCCGAAAGACACAGTTGAGGCATTCGCCGCTTCAGACCTTCCAAGATGATTGTTCCCGAAATCGACGAGACGAAATGCCTGGCATTTCTCTCGAAGCTCGTCCAGATCAAAAGCTACTCCCAGACACAGGGCGAGATCGACGCCACGAACTTCATGGCCGAGCGCATGACCGAGATTGGACTCGACGCCCACGTGTATCCCTTTGACGACGGCAAACGGCAAAACGCTGTGGGCATCTGGAAAGGCGCTGGCGGGGACGGCGAGGGCAAGGCGAGCTCGCTCCTGTTCAATGGCCATCTGGACACGAACCCGGTCTCGGAAGGCTGGACGGTGGACCCGTGGGAGGGCAAAATCGACGAGGCCTTTGTCTACGGCATCGGCGTCAGCAACATGAAGTCCGGGTGCGCGGCCTACTTCTGCGCCGTGGAGGTGCTCAAGGCCAGCGGCTGGCAGCCGCGCGGCGACGTCATCTTGACCTACGTCGTGGGCGAGCTGCAAGGAGGCGTCGGCACCAAGGCGCTCGTGGCCCAGGGCCGTGCCCAGGCCGACTACTTTGTCAACTGCGAGCCGTCGGACATACGCGCCATCACCATGCATGCCGAGGCCATGGCCTTCGACATTGCGCTGGTGGGCATCACCCGCCACATGTCGGCGCGCGAGGAGGCGGCCGATGCTATTGCGGCGGCGTGCGAGCTCATCCCCAAGCTGGACCGCATGACCTTCCGCGGTGCCAAGAGCGACGAGCACAGGAAATGCAACCGCTGCTCCGTAGGCGTCGTCCACGGCGCCCTCGGGCGGGAACTGGCCGACTGGCGGTCGCCGCAGATTGCCGACTTCTGCCGGATCGCCGGCAGCGCCCGCTACGCGCCCGGCCAGACGCGGGAGGATGTCGTTGCCGACCTCACCCAGGCCGCGGCGGACGTCGTGAAGAAGTATCCGGGCATGCGCTTTGAGTTTCGGCAGACACATCCAACGGCCATGCCGGCATTTGAGGTTGCCCGAGACGCCCGCATCGTCCAGGCCGTCAACAAGGCCTACCTTGGCGTCCGGGGCGTCGAGCAGCCGACGGGCGTGTTGGCACCGACCTGCTTCTACGGCTCGGACAGCGGCTACCTGTACAAGCTGCTGGGTATGGAAGGCATCGTGTGCGGCCCTGGCGGGAAGTACAATACCCGGCCGGATGAGAAAGTGGACATTCCAGACTACCTGGACTGTGTCCGGATGTTTGTTCGTGTCATAATGGACATCTGTGGTTGAGCGCAGCGTCGATTGTCTTCTCGCCATTGATTTTCGCAGGCTCGATGTCACTTGCCTTGAAACACGAGATCATGGCTCACCAAAGTGTCTCGTCACGCCCGACCCAATAAGGATGAACGCGTTTTCCCTGGCCGAGCATCGTTGCGCACGAGAGGGCTGAACAGTGTGGTCCCGGTACTGAACCTGGGATAGGAACGATCGTAGCCTAAATCCTACGGCTGTTTCACTCGTGCGTATCTCCAAAGACGTTGATAAATGACTATGGAGACTGAGGAAACTACAAAACTGGTACAGTCTGAATCTTTGCGGGGACAAAAAGGAAACAAACACAGATTACCAGACCATCACAGCATATTAAAGTCAGTAGAAACTATGTATTACTGCAGAGTATATACTACTTCTCATCTTTTTATTGCCGTGATTACTTCTGTCTGTACCATCCTCCTCTACGGCTGGCTTTGCATAGAGTAGATCTTCTCTTCCATTCGGGGTGTATTCGTACTTTTGTCAGTCTATACACACGACGAGCCGACATGGACTATCTGGTCAGCTAATCTGTGAGGTTTCTGGAGTCACCATACTTGTGCGTCGCAATACGCCTTCTCTTGTTAATTCTGGAGATAGTAGGTGTCTTGACACCAGCAAAGACCAGTGCCAGAAGAGCCAAAATGTCCGGCAACAGGCCCAAGAAAAGACGGACGGCCGGAATACCGCCGATAGAGTTCAAATACGGTTTCACTGACACCAATGCTGCCAGCGTGTACAGGATGTGGATGCCGATGAAGACGAGGGCCACAGAGACAGAGGAGAGTAACTGCCATAAGAAAAGAGAGAGAGCAGAGCTGTTAGTTTGAGGATACCATACATAGCAGCGATGGGTGGTGGCAGGGTGTCATCAAACTTACCGTTGTGCCGGCCTTGTACGCGGGCGATGCCACCACAGCGGCATGAGAGCAGAACGTGGCGGCCGCACCGGCAACCAACACGAGCCATGACACGGTAAGCAAGATACTGCCCCCTACAGCAAAATGGATGTCGGCCATATCGTGGTCCAAATCCTCCCCAGAAAGCAAGCCTATCACCAGGAAGGCGGTGGCCAAGATCACAACGAGGTGGAAGAGTACCGCCACTCCTGATTCGACCTTTTTGTTGAGGATGGTGATACGGTAGGCTCGTCTGTTTTTGTTTTCTGTTTGTTAGCACCTGCAGGCTCGTCCAAGCGGAGAATACGCCTCTTACGCTTCTTGGAGGATGCCACCGGCAGCCAGCAGAAGAGGCGTTAGGGCGACATTGGCGATAATGTGGGCTGGGGTCCAGAACTTGAACGGGTTCATGTTCATGACACCCAGCACGATTTGGAGTAGACAAAACGATAGGAGGTAGAGCCATCCGAGCCAGCCACTAGACCGACGGTGGACGAGGACGAAGACGACTCGGAGGCTGAAGACTGCGAACAGGATCAACTGGGCCAGAGACAGCAAGTCATGGTGCATGGCAGTCATGGTTTCGGTTGGTGAGCGTTGGATGTGACGGAGAGGAGTGTTTTGTCGTTATAGTGGTGCATTGTTCAGGGGAAGGGACTTTTCCGAGTGGTGATGCTGTAAATGGACTCGATGGCCAGAAGAATCCGAAATAACAGAGGCGACCAGAAAAGCCGGCCAATGCCCGCGACGACCCAGGAGACACACTAATTATTAAATAGGAACGGTCAGCAGAACAAACAAATTGGGAGTAAGCTGATGCGGGGGAGTCAGCCGGGTTCTGTTCCACAGACGTGCAAAACACGCTCCACGAATCCCACGGAAATTGGACCCAAGGCAGAAAGCAAATCACAGCTGGCATGCCCGGGCATACAGAAGCTTCTTCGATGGAGGAATAAGAGGTGATTGGCTAGTTTCTCCATCTTCCAAGTGCAGGAAAGCACTGGCTAACTAGAAGACTCTGTCAGGTGCAAGAAAACAAAAGCCGCGAGGCAAAAGCTTTGGAGCCCGCACAGGTGTGACATTCCATAACTAGCATGGCGTTGCTGTCAGAGGCCGCGTGCTCGTTATTGGCTGATGGCTCTCCATGTGGACCGAGAACCACTCTCGGTAAGCTTAAGCATGTTTAGTGTCTGGCTAAGAAAGCCTTAAATGCACGCCCGCGGTTGGCTGTATTCTAGTGGACTCCCTCGCTGTTTGGACGTATTATATCGTATCCGTAGGGACGATCCTACTCGGCTGTGCTGACGGCGTGGCTGAATGGGTGTCGACACGTAAGTGGTAACGTTCGTGGCTGAGACTTGGGGTAGATGCACGACAGCAGGAGACGGCTAGCCACGCCCGCCAAGGTCTGGCACAGACACAAACGCTGTGCTAGGTTCGATATTGGTTTCAGCGACCGGCATTCTCTGTTTCTTGATTGGACAGGGGGCCCGCCAGCCCTGGTAGACAAGGGATGGACATGGCACATCTGGCTCGAGTACGTCTTGTTATCAAATCTTGGCTCCCTGTCGCGAAGAGCGTCGAGAACACTCTGTCCTGACAAAAGGTCTCGATGCAGTGCTCTTTGTCACACCAGCATGTTCCAGGCACAGACTTACCATTGTGGCACAATCCGATATTTTATGCTTTGCTCTTTCTTCCTGTCGACTGTCTAACTTGGCTACTATGTACACCCTTCCACAGACACGCCCCGATCTCAAAGGCGGCGCTATTTCGTTCTTCAATCCAAGTCTGGCTGGGATCGGAAATCCATCTTTGCGAAACCGCGCTATACGTTTCGGTCCCCGTCCCTACCCATCTCTGACTCTGTCAGGCCAGACTATCACCGACCACCCAGCTCACATCGTCGTTGAACGACGTCGGATCATCAAACACGCGCACGCCGCCGTTGCTCGCCGTGTACAGCACGCCGCTGTACTGCCGGAAGAAGCGCGTCGGATAGTTCCACGACCGGAACGTGCCCGTGTCGTTGCTGCTGCTGCTGCTGCTGCTGCTGTTGCTCAGGCCGGCCTGTATGCAAAACGTGGCGTCCTCCTGAAACTGCTTGGTGGCGTTCAGAGCGTCCAGCTGCAGCACAAAGTCGAAGTGCCGCAGATAGCTGCCGGCCGCGTCGACCGACTCGAACGAGATGCAGTCGCTGTCGGCGAGGCCGGCGCGGACCGTCCAGCTGGCCTGCTGGCGCAGGGCCGCCGAGCTCGCGGCCGACACCTCGGCGGTGACGACCGTGCTGCCGTTGTGCGCGAGGTAGCTGGCGGCGGCGTCGGTGGTGGTGGTGGCAGCGCGCAGCGAGACGGACGCGCCGACGGCGAGGGCCGCGAGCAGGTCGTCGGGGCCGGTGCTCCGGGCGCTCGGGGCGTACTGGGCGGCGGCGACGTTGGCCTGCACCTTGTCCTCGACGGCGTCGGTCGGGTAGCCGGCGGTCAGGACGCCCTCGTAAAAGGTGCCCTGGGCGCCGTTGCTGTTGTCGCCGCCGATGCCGAGGATGATGGCGCCCTCCTTGCTCATGGGGTTGTAGCCGTCAAAGTCGGGGCGCGCGCCGCTGTAAAAGGTCGACAGGTCCGACGCGGCCGTGGCGTCGGCGCCGCGGATGGCCCACTGGTCGGGCCCGCCCTTGACGGCCGCCGTGGCGAAGCGCCACGACACCGACGGGTTGGCGGTGTTGACCGCGGAGGTGTTGCCGGCGAACAGGCCGTTCTCCAGGTCGGCCATGATCCAGGGCCCGCTGCCGTCGCCCGGGCTGCGGCCGGCGGCGCTGCCGTAGTAGATGGCCTCCATGTGGCCGTTGCCCGTGTCCAGGCTGTTGGTCTCGGCGTTGCCGTAGTCGAAGCAGCAGGCGCCGTTGTAGTGCGTCCCGTCGAGCACGGCGTACAGGCCCTCGGGGTCGTCCCCGGTGGCGGTGCCGTCGGCCTCGTTGTTGCGGTAGCCCGTGCCGGGTGACACGAAGACGCCGTACGCCTTGTGGCCGTTGAGGGTGACGGGCGCGGCGGTGGCGCTGGCCAGGTTGTCGTAGCCGCCGGCATCGGGCCCGCTGAAGCCGCCGGGCGGCGCTTGCGTCAGGTGGTTGCTGCGGCCGGACTGGTCGTAGAGGATGCTGATCAGACACGTTGTGCCGGCACAAAAGGTGTCCTGGGCCGCTGCATCGGCCACGCCGCCGGCGGACAGCGGCGCGATGTCTGTGGTGGTGTTGTCGGAGCCGCGCTGCACCTGGTACAAGGAGCCGGTGTAGTTGCTGTAGAGGGCGCGGGTGGTGCTGTGTGCGGCCACGCAGGGCGTGTTGCCGGCTGCATAGATGTCGCACGGCCCGGCAGCGACCAGAGCGCCCGTGGCCGCCAGCAGTCCGAGGGCACAGGCTGACGCACGTTGGCTATACATGGCAGCGGGTCTTCACGATTGGGCTCTGGTACAGACGACGGGAGGCTTTTCCTCCTGCCCAGTCGACGACGCTCTGCATGGGGGGGGACGCAAACAAATACATACGAAACGTTTCTATGCGTTGTCATTCTCGTATAGCAAAGGCCCGGGCATGGGGTATTTATGTCGGACCCTTGGCGAGCGAAGAAACTCCACTGTCTTGGATCCGTCGGGTCCCGGTCTCGTATTTTATGCGCAGGGAACCAGTGTCTCGATTTAGGGGCTCGTGCCATGGACGTGCAGTGGCTAGGTTGGCAGCGTATGGTAGTATCAGGAGAGCCCAAAGAAAAAAAAGACGGTCGAATGAAACGGATTTCCTGCCCTCACGCGTCGAATAAAAGTCCCCATCCGCCCTCTCCCAAACAGAGCATGGCGTGGCTCTTTCTGGCAACCAGAAGCGCCGCCTTTTGGGGCTGACAGCGGGCTGGTATTGGCAAAGGATTGGGTGGGCATTCGCGGAGGATCGACCTTGGCTCGCTGCTATTCTTGCAAACAGACACGGCCAGGATGCGGGGTGTTCCGTTCACGATGCCGCTAGCATGACCAAAGAGGCAGGATTGCCGACGGAGGGGGCCATTCGGTCGAGGAACAGACGATTTACGTCCTTCTGACAGATGTCCCGTATTCTACAGCCCTGGTTGTTATATGTTGCGTCTGATCTTAGGTCGAGACGGCTTATTAAAACGGGTCCCATCCGAACACGTACACATCCGAACAATTCCCCGGTAGTACCCTGTAGCTGCTGACGCACGCTGTTTCATGCTGTCCCCATTTCCTTGTCACGGAATAGATGCGCTGGTACAGATCGTTGCAAATCTTCCATTTATCCTCAATCACGTTCCATCCAACAACGGCTTCATCGGGACAACTCACATTGACGTCTGCCCTGGGTAGCTGCTTGATCCCGTCCAATGGTTGCGACATAGTGGCGCAGCGAGAGTTCCAGCAGTCGGAAACAATCCTGTCTATCGGGTCACGCGGGTCGGTTTCTGGAAACCTGTTGTCGATGAGTCGGTTCACCTTCTCGAAGCCGTCCGACTCAGCATACGCATGGGCACCACGCTTCATCTACCAGAGTACAGAGCCTAGCGCAAGCTGCTCCGTGGCTGGGCCCGCATTGCCAGACGACCCCCCTGTGTGTGTGTCCTCGACGATGCCGTCCATAAGGCCCCTAGACAACCTCGACATCTGCACCAACTTGCAGAGCGCAGCCCAAGTCAACGAGCCGCAACCGGTCGTTCTTGTCGAGCAGGATGTTCTGGGGGCACAGATCCCCGTGTGCGTATCCGATAGCTTCCGGCTGTGCAGCTGCTGATGTCAGCGGCAACATCCACGGCACAGTCGGTCGCGGCCCGTTGGGCCAGTGGACGTGATCGTGAAGGGCTCCACCAGGCAGATGTTCGAGACACGTGATACCGCGGCCTCGAAAGAGGCACTGCACAAGACATCTGCAATCACCCCCTCGGTCTTCTAAAAGTTCAAGCACGCTCTGCTCCTGGGCAATCACACCGAGCCCATACAGGCCCTGGATAGTTACGGACACTGCCAGCCACGTGCTGTTTCCGGCTCAAGTGCACGTCCAGGGTGATCGTGCACAGCAACTGTCTCAACTTCTGTCACAGCAGACGAGTGTCGTCAACTGCAGTTTGCATATTATTCATAACTTGTCCGTCATAGCAAGCCGGAGTGTACATTTGTAAGGAACGAAACCTAGAATCCAGCGCACCCTCAGAAAACAATATCTCGCAACGCCTACAAACCACCAAAACCCCCTGTTCCCACAGAATGCGCCATAGAACGCCGAGCGGCCACCCCAGTGCCATGCCTGATCATCTCTCCTGCTCCTCGCTCGGTGCGAGAATCGACAGCCGGTGCGTGTCGGTTAGCGACGCCGTCTCCCCGGCCACCGAGACCGTGGCTTTCCACTCCATCTCGTAGCTGCGGCTGACGTTGTATGTCCGGAAGCTCGGCGCCAGCGGGGCCTCAAAGCGTGGCAACGGCTGGCCCAGCACAGACGCGCATTGGTGGCCCAGGCGCAGCTCCAGCAGCGCGCCAACGTCCAGCGGTGGCTCCTTGTCGCTGGTCGGCACCACCAGCGACGACCCGAGGTTGCGCAGTGGGAGCCCCAGGTCGATGTAGTTCTTGTCGGTCCGGTCCACGTCGTGCGCGTTTCTGAACGAGCCGGCGCACCGGACGGCTGTGCGCGTCCGCAACACGAATCTCAGCTCGGTGAGCACGATCGTCTGCGGTACGTCGCGGAGGACCTCGGTCGTGAGCGGACGGTTGGGCACGGCGCGGAGCTGGAACGGAATGGGGTGGGGGCTCTCCAGCTGGAGGACGGTCGGGGCGGAGACCTGCAGCGAGTAGACGAACACGGGGATCTTGGAGGAGCCAAAGAACGTTTGCGTCTTCTGCTTGAAGCTGAGCTCGGCCTTCTCCATGCCGGGCAGCAGCCGCAGGCTCGCGGCGGTCTTCTGGTAGACGCGCGCATTGAGGCCGAAGTCGGTCACGGGGAACGGCGACGACGGGGGCCGCACGACGACGGGCAGCGTGGCGGTGGCCGCCGGGCTCCGGGACCCGGATAGGTGCAGCTCGGCCTCGAGATAGTACTCGACAAAGCCGTGGAACCGGGTGCTCCAGTGGGATCCCTCGTAGTAGAACGCGGCGGGCAGCGGCTGCTTGACAATGTCGGCGGGCTGCAGGGACAGATTGCTGCAGTCTGGCAGATTGTCGTCCACCAGCATCCGGGGGTCGGGGTGCAGGGGGACAGCCAGAGCAAAGGGCCAGGCCTGGCTCTCGCCGCCCGGGGGGATGTGGATGGGCCCCTCGTAGAGCTTCTCGCTGACCACGAAGAAGTTGAAGCGGCCGCGGTAGGTGCTCGTGTGGTTGTTGGCTTGGTGGACCACCATCTTGGACTTGGAGCGTCCGAACAGCTTGATCGTCACCCATCCCTGCGGGGTGACCGTGTGGACTCCGCGGACCACTCTTCCCAGGATGATGCCGTCCGGCAAGTAGGAGGCCTGCGGGTCCTGCAGGACGATCCGCAGAGCAGGCGATGCGTTCGCTTCCGTCAGCGGCATCTTGGTCTAGCCACGGGGAAACAAGACAGTCCTTCAGGAGCGTTTTTTTTGTTTGTTTTCTTTTGTGTCTTTGGTCAAGAACAAATAAAATAAAACGCGCTTCTCTAGACGGGACTCGGTGCGTATTATTGCTCTCGTGTGTTGTTTGAGACTGGCCGGGGAAATGCGATGTTAGCCTTGCCGGGACGAAAGCCCACTATGCAGTGGGTCTCCTAGAAACTGCAAGCTTGTTTTGCAAGAATGACGGCCCGGCTGCAACAGTTCACTGCCCTGTGGCTGTGCCCCTCGGTGGTGAATTGGGGGCTTTGGATCGGCAGAAACGGTCGAGACATGCCCCGAAACGGGCGACCGAAGTGAAATCCACCAACGACCGTGGGTGGTTCCAGGGGGGGGGCACTACCGTGCGCCACATTTTGCTGCGCCTCGTACCGGAACACGTGAAGACCTGACAAGGGCAAGCCGTTCAACTTCAGCTTATCAAGTTGAATCGAATATGGTCAACGACCTGACCACCATGTCATCCCACCTGGTATTTGCTGACTTGCTTATCGGTGACCTGCTCGTACTTTCGTATTGTTCGCGCCGCCACGCGAAACTTGTATCCATGCGCCGTGTTGGCGTCCGTCTGGTAGACCGGCAGCGTCGGCGAGTCGTCCGTCGCTGTGCGCATGGCGCGCGCAGCCGAGGGCCACCGGCGCGTCCAGCCGAGCGCGTGCACGCGCAGCGAGCCCTCGGCGACCAGACCCATGGCGGACAGGCTGCGGGTCTCGACGTGGAAGGTGCCCGACGCCGCCTGCGCGCCGATAAGCATGTGTACCGTATGGTCGTCATGACCGCCGACGACGGTAAACGTCGCCCTGGAAGTCGGCCGCTGGCGACGTCTGGCGCCGCGAGCAGCGATGGCTCATTGTCCTGTGCGTAGTAGCCGTAGACCAGCCACTTGCGCCGTGGGGTAGTAGCCCGTCTGGCTTCGACACGAGGCTGGCCAGGAGGTCGTGCAAGGCGTAGCCCACGAGCCAGTCGCTGCGCAGGACCATCAGGCGCTTGCCGGCCGCGACCTCCTCGCTCCAGATGGCGTGCTCGTTGATGTTGACCGTGCAGTCCGTAGCCAGCCCCTGGCTCGGGCCAGAAGGCCCCGGTAGGTCGCCACCGAAGACAGCATGTCGCTCCCCCGCTGCCCTCCATGTGGCAGCTGTACTGCTCCGGCGCCCTGCCGTTGCTAGCGACCAACGCCGCCCACGCCGCCCACCACGCGTTGGATCCGGGTCGTCTGATCGAGGATGCGGTGCAGGACCCCGGATGCCAACTGCTGCGGTGCCCCGGTGTTCACGTCGAGATCAACCACAGCCGTACCGGAAACAGTTGCCCGTCGCTCGAGCGACACCGGAAGAACGGCGGCCAATGCCTTGGAGAAGCAGCAGCAAAGAATGTATTTTGTTCTCTCTGCTTTGTTTTGTTTATGCACGCCGTTGACTGGTCTGTCCGTCACTTTGAACGGTCTACCATCTCCATGTTGAATTCCCGTCAAGTCCGTGTCCCATCCCATGCGGCCATGGAACCTGGAGTTGTGCAGGGTGTAGAGAGAGTTGTATTCCAAAACAAAGGAGTGCTGTTTTCTGTGATGCTCTCATGCTGTTTCCTATTTCCCCATTACAAGGGAGCTTGGCGGCCAACCCCGGTGGGAGACTCCGGTGGGATTGCGCCACGACAATTGCTCGCTGCCGTCCCTCCGCTCGAGACCCCGAGATGATAATGAACACTGTGACTGTGGTAGACACCGACCAAGAAAGAAGGCGTAAGACTCTGGCAAAGTAACTGGCAATGGGTCAACTCGAGGATGACGCACAATGCTTGGCATCAACATTAGAGTTGAGAAATATACCCTTGAACTCGAATACCACCTAGCAAAGACAATGTCGGCGGGCTGGCAAGTAATTTACATCGGTAGTGAAAACTGACATATATTCCAGATGCGTGCACCCCGCATGGACTGGGAGGGCCGGCCATAGACGCTGCAGTGAGAATCATTTCGCCCGGGGTGACGGGACGGCACGAGCTAGAGTGGCTGCGGCAACCATCACGTTGCCACCTACAATACAGCTGTAGCCTAATTGTATCGTCCAACACACCAACTCGAATCATCTGTCAGCACTAGCTCGATGTGCGAGAATGGACCTACACGATGTGTGCATGTATGCAGTTTCCAGCTGCGTCTGGGCTTTGTCGCTGCTCAGCTGCCATATCCCTTCGGTGCGTTGCTGCCCCAGGTTGATTCTTTACTTCTATTTGTTCTTCCTTGTACCTTTCCAATTCCATTTTCTGCCGTTTTTTTGCCGCCATGACCAAAATTCCCCATGTCAGGTTTTCCCAGTGTGTACCCCATTTCTTTCCACAATGGAGAAAGACGAAGAATTGCACTTGTAATGCGGGCGTGATGCAATGCATGCAACAACATGTATGCACGACGTGTTCACAAGGCTTACCGCCCAGAACCGCACATGTAGAGATAAATCGGTAAACAAGGAAACCCACGAAACGAAAATGTAGAACCCACCTTGTTCATTATAGCGATATCAGAAATACAAAAGTGATGGCCCGACTTTTCTATCCAGACTTTCTCCAAATTCTCAAGAAGGCCGCCATATTTCACGACCAAATAACTTACACCGCAACACTGCCTCATCCAAGTCCTGTGCCGGCAATATTGCACCAAACACATCGTTGGAGTAAGACAGCTATGCCTCCTATAATGAATGGATGCATTCGATTCACTTATTGATTCTGAAAAAAAGGCAAAAAGCCGGGATACATCAACCGGCGCGGAGTACAACCCTTGTGGAAGTCCGGCTTGCGACAAGAAGCACAACCAGGTTTGACCGCAATTGAGACAGCCTTTCGGCGTTCTCAGGATGACAAGAAGCAATTATTTTTGCGAGGCACGGCGAGCAAAGTAGAGTTGCAGGATCAACTCTTCTGAATTATGCCGTCCTTTTGTTGAGCAGCCAGAGCGGAGCTCAATACACGTGGGTCTTTGCAGCCAGAGTTGTCAACCAGAGTTGTTAGTGCGTGACGCGCACTACGATTCTTCAGGCACAAGGCCATTCCTACTAACATGACGCAAAACGATCGTCGTCCCGATACGTTTTGTCTTCAGAAGACCTGCGCCTAATCTGACCAATGGATGAGATCATCCATTCCCAGCTCCCTGCGTGGAAGGAGGCACAGATGTGTCCGAGGCCTGCGACAGTCAGCATACATGGCCGCCAGTGCAAGACATGTGGCGGTGGTGGTAGATCTATTGTGGACTCTTTTTGTGGATGTTCGCGCGCCACGTCGAGAGACATTGGTCTGGCTGCATATGCAAGCCTGCACATACTCGTGCCTGTGCATGGCTGTATCATACTAGTGGGTTCCTGCTGTGGCGTGTTCAGTGCTTGCGCTTTGAGCTCCTGTAGGACGGCCAGAGAAAAACTCGTTGTTGACGGAGGGCCTCTCCGAGCTCACCAGAAGAAAAAACTAATAGTCAGTACCGTGGTCGGACCAAGAACACATACAGTGGACATTGCCGGACATTTCGTCTAACCGCACCCATAATGGCCTTGCTGGGCCGGCGCAACAGCTACTCACGATCGAACTACATGGCTAAGCCTACATGCCGAGACACCAGCTGCTAGAAACGACGCTAAAGACACCAAAAGCCCGGTTTCAGGGGTTTCGGCATTGTCAAATGTAGGCTGGCCATGGACCGGACCCGCGATCTAGCATTAACTAGTTTTTCCGCGCTATTGGCAGGCACCAAACTTAGACACATCCATAGGATACACTGTGCCGTCTTCAGCTGCATATTGATCCTTCATTTTTTTTTGTCCTCAATACGAGATGGTCGGCCCACACGGGGTCTGTGAGTAAATAAGTACGAGAGTTGCCAGCACGCTGCTCTCGTTGCGCTCTTCTACTATCTTTTTTTGTTGTCCTTTTTTTTTTCCCCCTACATAGCATTCTTCTGGCTGCTCACATATCACAATGGTTGCTGTTTCTCGTCTTGCTATTGCGGCCTCGGCTGCTCATGTTCTTGCCATCCCGGCTGAGAAGAACGCCGGTCTGGCTGCGCGGCAATGGCCGGGATGGGGAGCTTGGCAGGGCTGGAACCGGGGCTGGAAGCCCACGACTACCACACCAGCCGCAACGACGCCTGCTGCAACAACACCGGTTGATGTCGCCGCCGCCACCACCACCACGGCACCTGCTACGGCCACTACTGTCAGTGCCAACACGGCCGTCCAGACGCTGGCGCTGGACTACACGCAGAACTACCAAAACGACATCGACGTCGGCTTCACCACAGGCACCAACAGCTTTGACATTTCCTTTCAGAACGGCAGCGAGTTTGTCCTCGGCCGCGGCTGGACGACGGGACGTACGGATATGTAAGTGCATCAGAGCCACCCAAAAAAAAAAAAAAAAAAACCACCCAAAACCTGTGCTCATGGTCCACACAGCGCCATCTCGTTTGCGGGCTCCGTTGCCGGCACTGGTGTCGAAAAGGGCGGCAGTGACCTCCTGGTTGCGGCGTACGGCTGGTTTACCAACCCGCTCGTCGAATACTACGTCCAGGAGTGGTCCGTCAACGGCGGCACGCAGGCGGGCGACAACCTCGGCACCTTTACCAGCGACGGCAGCGAGTACACGATCTGGCGCTACCAGCGCGTGGACAAGCCGTCGATCGAAGGGACGTCGACGTTTTACCAGTACATTTCGGCGCGGACGGACCATCGGTCGGACAGCGGCACGATTACGTTTGCGAACCATGTGGCGGCGTGGAAGAATGCGGGCCTGACGATTGGGACGCACAACTACCAGACCTGGGCCGTGGAGAAGTGGGGGACCGGCAACGGCTCGGCGTCGTACACGGTCAGCGGGACGGTGTAAGAGGCGATGTTTCTGTCTACTGTACAATACTTGCTGTGTGGTCCTGTCTCGGCTTGGGGTCATCTGGGCACGTGGGACTGGGAGTTTTGAGTCATGGCCAAGGTACGATGGGGCCGAACAGGGTGGACTGACCACAATTTATGAAATGTATGACAATATGCAGGAAAAGCTTAGTGTAGGCATGAATTTAGACTTGTTGGGATCTACGTACCACAGTTGGCTATTCCAGGGTTCCAGGGTGGTGGGCCCCTCAGTCCGCGACTTTGCATGCCCAAGAATACTTCTTCCATTTGTTCTCGCCTCCTGCCCATCCATGATGTCATCCCCTCCCCTTACTCGTGGTAGTTTTCCACCTTCAGCCCCTTGAACTCGAAAGCCGTCCCTGCCCGGTTGTCCAGCACCTTCTTGTCGTGCACGTCCTTGACGCGCGCCCGGACGTACTCGGTACCCGTGACGACGGGCTTGCTGTCGTCCTTGTCGGCGTCCGAGAGCAGGCCCAGGCGGTCCAGCAGCGGTGACGGCACCGGCCGCATCACCGTGGAGTCGCCGGGTCGCACAAAGTAGAGCAGGCCGAGGCGGGGGATGTGGATCTGGTCGGCCGGCGGCTTGACGACGCGGTGGACGGTGGACTTGATGTAGCCTGGAGGGAAAGTGTTTGTCGACTGTAAGGTTTCATGGTCTCTCTTTTTTTTTTCTTTCCTTCTTTTTTTCCCCTTTCCTTCTCACTCATCGGATGCTACTCACCATTGGTCAGAAACGTCAACGTGTCGGCGGCGTTGCAGGTGATCCCTCCGGCCACCGGCTGCACATACTTCCACGCCCCCTCGGTCGTCTTGATCTGCAGACCGGCCACGTGCTGCGAGAAGAGCAGGGTCAGGCTGCCAAAATCGGTGTGCCCGCCGTTGGAGTAGGCCAGGGCGCGGTCCCACTCGTCGGGGGTGCGGACATTGTACAGCATGTAGCGCAGATGGTCGTCCGACGTCTTGTCGTAGTCGTGGGCGTCGGCCAGGAAGCACTCGGGCAGTTCGAGGATGATGGAGATCAGGTCGAACAGAGGACGGACCACCTTGTTCCAGACGTCGCGGTGGAAGGCGGCAATCTCGGCGTAGTGCTGCTGGACGAGGGCGTGCCGTCCGACGTGGTCCAGCGACGGGATGGCTTTGGGGATGTTGAGCATCTCCACGTTGTCCTTGATCCCCGTGTCCCCCACCCAGCGCGAGTTCTCCCGGTAGCCAAAGTACTCGCCCGCCGCAAAGTTGCACGGGTGCGCCCGCTTCTCTTCGAGCGGCTGCTGGAAAAACGTGTGGCCGATGCTGAACTGGCGCAGCACGCGCTCGTCGTCCAGCCCCGTGTTGACCACCGACCAGAAGCCCACACGCGTGATGGCATCGTGCAGCTGGGCGGCCAGGGCCTGCTTCCCGCCAGGCTGGTCAAATCGCGCGAGGTCAATCTGCGGCAGCTCAGCCCAGTCCAGGTCTTCCTTTGTGGGCTGGGGCCGGCTCCATGGCTTGACGAGAGGGATGGTTGCGGAAGGGGTGATGGTGTCGATCGCGCTGGGTGCCATGATGGGGGTGGACAGGGAGTCGTTGCTTTCTGTGCAATTGGAAAAGGGACAACGGGGCGAATGATAGAGTCTGGAATGGGCTGTATATCTCGTCTGTTTTACATGGGCCTTGAAAAAGTGGAAATGGGACGCAATCCTCCTTCCAAGACCTCCCCCGGACACCACCTTATATCAAGCCTGCAGCTGTCATGGATCGCTCCCTGTAGCCAACCATTGGCATCGCTTATGCTTGCTTCCGCCGAGACACTCTCCCGCTCGTCGGGGTGGGAGTCCGACTGGATGTAGCCTCCCGGTTGATGCCATCGATGACCCCATATTTGCCATCGCACACGTGCTTTGTCGCGCCTTCCCGAATTAGGAAGAAACCAACTTACACGCGCCCGCATCGATATCTCCGTGCACGTATATGTGGCCGCTATTGCATCATTGAAGCAAATTTGATTCGGCCAGGGGGAGTATGCCATTTGCGTGCATGATCACGACAGAATGTGCAGACCGACAGACATCCATCCTGGGGCACCTGGCGTAGCATTGCCTCTCTGGTCGCACTATTGCCCAAATTTTCAGTTCCTTAGCGAGAGCATGGACCCGGGACTCCATAGCAGAGGATGCCTCGGGCGAAGGACAGAGCAGCTGTCCAGGGTGGCCCGTGGTTAAAAGAGACCGGTCTGGTTCAAGAGATCCTGCTCCCGCCTCCTCACCTCAAGCATGCCCCGGTACACTCCGTCTTGCCAAGCAAAAGTAGTTAGTTACACAATGTCTTTGGATCCGGAAAAGTCCAAGGCCACCGCCACCACCACCATCGACCATGTCGTCCCGGTGGCCCGTGATGCTTCGGCGTCGTTCTCTGACAGAGAGGAGGACAACAGCAGCCACCGCCACGACAGCAACGACACGGCGACAGACCCCGCCATCGCCCCTCCTCTACTGGATCCGGCTTTCGAGCGCCGCCTCCTCCGCAAAATTGATTTTTGGCTGGTCGGCTTCTATTCGCTGGTCTACATTTTCCGGGTGATCGACTCTTCCAACTACGCCAATGCCGCCATCATCAACCTCGAGCAGGGCACCGGCATCAAGAAGCAGCTGCACTTGGACGCCGCCAAGTGGGCGTGGACCCAGTCCATTTTCAGCTACAGCTACATGATCTTCGAGCCGTCCAACACCCTCCTGCTCAAGACGTTCCGCCCGTCCCGCTGGATGTTTCTCTTGATCTTCTTCTGGGGCGCCGCCGCGTGCTCCTCCGCGGCGGCGCAGACGTTCTCGGGCATGATGGGCGCGCGGTTTGCCATTGGCGCGGCCGAGGCCGGGTTCTACCCTGCAGTGCTGTACCACATGGCCTTCTGGTACCGGCCGTCCGAGCTGCCGAGCCGGATCGCCCTGTTCTATTCGGTGGGCCAGCTGGCGAGCGCTCTGAGCGGGCTGCTCGCGTATGCCATCAGCTTCATGGACGGGCTGTCCGGGATCGCAGGCTGGCGCTACTTGTTCATTCTCGAGGGTCTGCCGGCGATCGTGCTGGCCTTTGTGGCGCTGTGGGGGCTGCCCGACTACCCGGAGACGGCGCGGTTCCTGACGGAGGAGGAGCGGGACGCTCTGCGCGGTCGACTGGGACCGCGGGCACCCTCGGGACGGAAGGGCCAGTGGGATTTCTCGTCGGTCAAGACACTCCTGAGAGACCCGACCTTTTACACGTTCAACATCTACTGGATCGGCCACGGCATCGGCGGATTTGGCATTGGCTATGCGCTGCCGACGGTGATCTACCAGCTGGGCTTCACGACGACGGCCAACTCGCAGCTGATGAACATGGTGAGACTGGCGCTGGGCGTTCTCGTTCTGCTTTCTTTGCTGTGGCTGCTAACTCTCGGGAACAAGCCCCCCTACATTGCCACCTTTTTCTTTCTCAACACGCTCGGCTACTTTCTGCAGCGGAACATCATCCGTCCATGGACGACAGCCGTAGCCAGTACGTTTTGTTGTGCATCTCCTCAGTCTTGTTTCTCGCTTTCCACAACACCATCACTGACCAATATCACAACATCCAGTCGCCCTGACCATCATCGTCTCCTATGTCATCCTCTACACCGTCAGCAATGCCGTTGTCAAGTATGTCTTCCTCATCGTCGCCATTTCTTGCACCGGTTCAGCCTACCCCGTCATCTGGCCCGAACGCATGCGCGCCCTCGAGGGCACTGTCTCGTCCGGCGTGGGCATCGGCTTCACCAACGCCATGGCCCAGTTCATGGGCATCACGGGCCCCTGGATTTACAGCACCACATTGGGCCCCACCTATCACGTATCCTATGGCATTTGCCTCATTTTCTTGGTGATCGACATCTTGGGTCTGCTGGCGTCGTGGTATTTTGTGTGGCGGCGGGACCGGAAGGAGGCCGGCAGCAAGACGCGTGCCGTCGAGGGGGCAGTGGTAGCGGCCGAACCATAGAGATTGGGAGTCTGGGTGCATTTGGTCCTCTCCGAATAACAAAAACACGAAAGACAACGATGGAAGGACGCCTACAACGAAGAAAAAGAGCGGGACCCAGTGTTTTTTTCTTTCTTTTTTTTTCTTTCTCATTTTCTATAGGCTAGAAAATTCTTGTCGTTCAAACACATCTACGCCTGATTTGCTTCTGCTTTCACCTGTCCCTCCCCACGACTCGATTCCCAGCTTTGCAGCAGCGACACGACCCTGCCACGGTCTTCCCGTATGTGTTGGTCTGACCTCTCATCCTCATTCCACGTGTTCTGCAGCAGGTCCTCTTCCGCGTTCTCGCCCGTAGGCGCAGCAAGAGCGGCTTCCAGTGCGTTATGGAAGGGCCTGTTCGCGGTGCCGCCCGTGGTGTGCGTGCTGTCGTCCTCGATCTGGAGGTCCACGTCGGCCCCGGCGTGCAGCAGCGCCTCGACACAGCCGTATCGGCCGCCAAAGGCAGCAAGCATGAGCGGCGTCCCGAAACAATCGTCTTGGGGACGCTGGTTAGGATCAGCGCCTCGCTCCAGCAGAAAGCTGAGCACGTCGAGTCGGTTGCTGGCCGCCGCTGCTCCCAATGCACAGCCATACATGCCTTGTTTTGGCGCCAAATTGACAGAGGCCTGGGCTTTGTCAACGAGATACGTAACATGCTCCATCCGGCCCTCGAATGCCGCGAGTTCCAAACAACTGCCGTACTGTGGGCTGGTCCATATGGGAGCGTCCACATCACAACCAGCCGCAACCAAGGACTTTAGAAAACATCTTTGCTTCTCGTCGTCGTTTGTTCCGAATCTGCTGTCTTCGCTGTCGTCGTCGCTCTCGTACATGCCACGTTTCCCAGTAATCGCTGCCTGGAGCAATGGGACAAGAATGCCTTCCTGGACGACCCTCGTGACATTGGCCTTTTCATCCAACAGGCGCTCCAGGAGAGGCTCGTGGTGACACATGGCACGCGCCAATTTGGGGGCCGAGACCAGGCCGCTCTCCAGGACACTCCGGATGTGGCCGCCACGGCTCACCAGGTACACAAAGGTATCCTTGTTTCGTTGATCTAGGTCCATGTCTAGTCGATCTAGGGCGGCGAAGAGCGCACTCGGATATGTGTTGCTCGGCAGCACCATGTTGACATCGGCGCCGCGGTCAATGAGTAGGCTCACCAGTTCTGGTCTATAGTTGCACACTGCTTCCGCCAAAGGACTTCCGCGGGATGGGGCTTCCAAGACAATGTTAACGTCCGCCCCGGCGTCAATGAGCAACGCCACAATTTCAAGTCTCTCAGTAGTGCCTGCCGAAACAAGGGGTGCTCTATACTGTGAGCGGTCGAATACCACTTCGTTCACATCCATGGGAAAGCGTTGGATCAGATAGCGGACGATCTCTATATGATCGTAGCCGGACCAGAAGTCATCAACCATGCCATCTGCTGCGCGTACAAGAAGTTTTCCGGGCAACTTCTCATCACCCTTGAAGCCGTATCTGGTTGCATAGTCTTCCACCAGGAACTGAAGGACGGGGAGGCGGCCGTTGCACGCGGTGTAGAGGAGAGCTTCCTCAATCGAACGACCGTCTCCGGGTCTCAGTGTGCTGAGAAGATACCGGAGGAGGGAAATCGATCCACTCTCACAGGCCAGGAGGAAGAGAGACTCGCCCCGTATGCACCGTCTCACCACATCTGCCACACCGGGTGCGTTCCACCAGTCCCGCAGCAGGTCATATATGCCGTTGTGTGCCATCAAGAAGGTAGCGTGTTTCCCTCGCGGATACCTTGATATCGATTGTCCGCGCTCCGCGTCCTTCATCCAGGCACGGTACTGTTCGCTGCTGTTCATTGGCGGGCCCAGGAACAACTTGAGCTGCTCCACGACAATGGAGTGTACTGGCAACGGTGACGAAGATGATGCGACGGCTTCTGCTTCCCTCTCCTCCAGCTTTCTAATGCAGAAAGTCCACCTTGTGATGAGGAAATCGATGATATAGGATCGTACCAGGGGATAGTCATTCTGTGGCAATGATGGGCCAGGACAAAGCTTCGGTCCCAATCTCTGTACATGATCCGTGTAGTTGTTCAAAATCCGCAGGCAAGCAGTTGCCACGAAAATCTCTGCCCGATGTCGGTTTGGCCGTCCGGATTCCAATGTCTGCGCTTCGAAGAACTCTAAAACTGAGGCGTGTGGAAAACGCCACGTATTGCTTTCTTCGTCGATGACAAGGAGATCGTTGCAGAGCGCGAGAACGGTATCTTTGTCGAGCTTGCTTCTGAACTCCGGCATGGCAATGTCTGTGTTGATGCAGATGACGGACAGTATCTCGTCCACGTCGAGAGGACGCTGCAAGAAGAGTACCCACATGATGGCATCGTCGACGCGCTGCCTGTCGTAGATGTTCCTATCGCATATCTCCTGGTACAGCTCTTCGTACAAGTCTGTGAGTGTTTCTGGCATGTTCTGGAGACGGTCGCGAATCGCTTCTTCGCTGGAGCAACGAAAGAGGTGCTTCAACTGCAGCTCGGCCCATCTGAACCTACACCAAACGGTTAGATCGGAAAGACACATGGAGAATCGCTTGGATGGGCATCGTACATCGATTGACTCCGGCCCAGGAGATTTCGCAAGATCTCGTCTTTCATCGACTTGACACTTTTGGGAGCACGCCTGCCTGCTATCTCCGATTGGATGTACTTGGCAATGTCTTGGCTGTTGTCGCTTTGTGCGATGGTGATCCGTGGGCACGAGAAGTCCTGGACTTCGGGGGGCCGGCTGGAAATAAAAATCTTGACCGGCCGTTGGGCCTCTTCCGCCAAATGCTCAAATACGTCCATCAGCTCAGTGCGCGCATCTTCATCACACTCGTCAAAGGCATCCAGAACAATGGTCGTAGCCGCAAATGTGTTGACGGAGTCCAGCAGGTGGCCGGGGCAGTCCTTGGTGTCCATGGACCTTTTTGCGCTGAGTCTGGCTTTGTGGTAGGCTGACGCCATCTGTGTCCTCAGAGACCGCTGCCCCTGCACAATTTCGTGCGAGGCCAGCTGCCGGACAAAGCTTTGCAGGATGGAGGCAGCATCGTGCTGCGAGCTTTGGCTCTTGTTGCAATAAAAGAAGGCGAGGGCTTCCTCTCCAGACCGCGGGAGGCGTTCCATACAGAAGTCAACGACTTTGGACGTCAGAAACGACTTGCCCGTTCCGACTGTTTCAGGGGTGGACGGTTAGTGCCTAGCTTCATCGGCTCGCAACGGAGAAAAGCCCCTGTTTTGTACGTACTATATCCCTGCAGACACAACATCGACGACGCGCCCACGTCGACCCAGGACCGAAATTCGCTCTTGTCCAGAAGCCACTGGCAAGTATCGGGAGTCCGCCGTCTGCTGACGGCCGTGTGCTGTGCATGGTAGTCGATCGTCGAGATCCAGTCCAGGATCTGGGTGGTTCTGCTCCAATCCTGCTGTTCAAAAAAGGCCTGCATACTCGTGTCCTTGCGCACCACCCCCTGGTGGATAGAGGCCAGCATCTGGGACCCGCAGGCGTGCGCTACTCGATCGACGGTCGCCTCGCGCTCGGCCAGCGTCGAGAAGAGCCCAGCAGTCTCGTGTGGATGAAGGATCGCCCTCATAGTTTGCCCGCAGGTACCTTTGCTCACGAGGTGCTCTACGTCGGCCAGGATCTCCAGAGTGGTCTGGTAGAGCCGAGCGAGGTCATCCATTAGCTGCGTTGTGGCTTCGTCGTCTTCGTGTTTGTTGCTGCCGTCGTCGTCTGGCCGGTAGCTTCTCTCATACACCAAACCAACATTGACCACACGCACAACGCGTTCCGTGCACATCAGCAGCGCCCCCATCTGCTCGTCGTAGTTGGCCGCAACAGCCTGCATACCGTCACTAGTCAGTCCTGTTTACAGCAGATGAATCTTCCCACGGCAGAACGAATCAAAGGGATGCCCACCGTCATCGCCCCCTTCAGCAACGGCCATACAATCTTGGCCGGCCCTGGGATAAACTCGACAGCCACATCGCCGGCCTGCGCCAGTCCGCCAGTCACACGGACCGCGTAGTCGCGCAGAATAATCTCATGGTCGCCAACCTTGCACTTCCACGTCTTGTCGTCGCATTTTTTGCGCTTGGCATCCATCAGCGCCACCAGCTCATCCAGCACCCCCTTCTGCGAAATGTCCGCCGCGAGCAGCGGCCGGCCAACCAGCTTGTCGAGGTGGGACCTGGAGACATTGTCCATTTGATCGTAGGCCTCACGCCAGAGGTTTCGGGGCCCTCCCGTGGTTGGAGTATCGGCACCATCCGTGGCAATCGGATCCGACAAAGGCGTGGTGGTAATGATGGGGACGCGGATTGTGAGCTCTGTCTCGACCGGTGGGGCGCTGCGGTCATTTTCGGGCAAAGGGGCGGGAGCCGTGCAGGGAGCCGGCTGTAGAAACTCGTCGGAGAGGGGAGACAAGTGGTCATTGGTGGCAGTGGCAGCACGAACAGCAGAAGCAGCAGACGCAGCAGATGCAGCAGCCCGGTCTTCGGCGCGGGCTGGCGACGGCGACCTCGACCGTCCAAAGATCCGCCATGCTTTGTGCAGTCCGCCGTCAGACCTAGACTTGTCGCGAAAAGGCATTCTTCAGAGAAAGAGGAGGCAACGATAAGCACTACAAGTGTATTCACTCATCAAGAAGACAAAAAAGTCGCCGAGGACAAGAACGTCTGTTCAGCCGTGGAGGGGCAAAAGCGGGAACGGGACGTGTGCACTCCGGCGAAGCGGACGGGGAATTTGATCTGGCCACCCTGCCTGACCAATGATGGCCAGCTTGGTTTATGCATGCACGGCGAAGCTGACATCCCCAAGTGGGAGAGGAAATGGAACGACGCGAGGCGCACTTTCAATTCCCACCAATCGTGATATGGGAAACCCCAAAACCGAGAACGCGAGCATTTATTTGCGGTATCAATCAGGGATGAGTGGTGGAGGCGGAAATGGGGACAATAATCATGTACAACAACCCACAACTCCGGACATCAAACTTGCTGTGCACATGATTGAGGTTTGAATCGACCAATCAGCTTGTGCTGTGAATTCTTTGATTTAAAGTTTTTTTTTTTTTTTTGCGTTGGGTCGATCCTTCTTGACTTGAGAACACAACCTTCTTCCATGCCCAGAATACGATTGGCTGAATCATTTTTCTTGTGTCGCCACAGGTAAATACAGCTATACGGAGACGCTTTCAGGCCTTGCCAAACACGGTCCTCTTGTGGGAGGGCCCAGAGAAGGACGGGAAGCCACAGGCCCATCGACCACTGTGCAGTTGCTATCGACTACCCCATGGTCCTATTTGACTTGTGTTAGACGCGTCCCTCGGGTTAATGACTGATGATCTGGCTGAATAGTCACGACGCAGGTCAACCCGTCCATCAGCTTCTCGCAGACTGCAGCCGGTGAAGACAAAGGTAAAAAAGAAAAACGGTCAGTAATCTAGTCACGGTTGGAGCTCAGCAGGACAAGTAATGGGGATGCCGTCCAACTTACGACCCAGCAGGCCGTCAGTCAAAGTGCAAAAGTCTTGGTCATTCTTGCCGTCGCAGGGGGGGTCTAGGAAGAAAGCAATGCGGTCAGTACTAGGCCTATCTGGGAGAAAATGGACTAGGGTGGGCAGCGTACCGCGAGCCTCGATGGCGCGTCCCATGGCCATAGACGCCATGGAGAGCGTGATAGCAGAGACTATGACGGAGCTGCAATGCATGAAGGGCAGGCTCTGTGCTGGTGTTCTTGGACGTAGTCAATTGGTTTGGATTCTGCGGCGTCTTGTTGATTATGTTCTCTCGCCTAGGAGTCTCTTGGGAGATGGTGTTCTTTTATTCGCCATTCTGGACTTCATGGGATTCGTGGAAGCTTCTTTTCTGGCATTCCTTCACTCCGCCGTGCTCCATGGGGCCGATATGGCCTGACGCATGTGTCGTACACACCCCAATTGTCAAGCGTAACCACCAACGAAAAGAGGGACCACAACAACTTGATCTCATTCGACAGTGACGTTCAGGATCAGCTGCGTACCACTGTGGCGCTATCTGCCATTGCCACTTTTCTGGATGGCTAGGATGTGAGTTTGCGTCGTCTTGACGGGTGACAGGTGACAAGATCCTAATGCAAGGAATGCTCACAGCATGCGAACCAAACGGGTCACCCATCCGGACCATCCTACAGAGTACCAACCAAGACCAACATTCTCCTGCATGACCTGCATAGTCTTCACCCGCCCAACGCCGGCGGCAAGACGTACATAGAGAGGGAGCTGTCCGAGGCTTCCGAGCTGTGTTAGAAAGCAGGAGGAGCACATTGGCACTCGATATGCACACCAACGTTTCTCTTTTTCTCATCTTTCTTATTTTTATTTTTATATTTTTGGATGACTCAGTTTGTCATAATGGGGAATGCAGTTCGTATATTCTGTTGCTGTTTCGATATTTCTCGCGGTTGAACTACTTTGAACATTACAAGTAGGGTTCTATTATTATCCTGCTGCCCATGTGTTGTTGTTCTGTTTCAAAAACACAGGGCGGCGCAACTGGTCGTTGTGAGGAAATTGGTGTCGTTCAAGCTTGTAAGTTCTCGCGGACGTTGAGCTGAACATGTCCTCTTAAAGGATCTAACGCAAGTTGCGGCGTCTGTGAGACACAAATAAATGTAGACCGGGCAGCCGGCCCCCCAATTGCACTGCCACCGGCTCAGGGTTCCTGAGACGCGGTTGGGCGAGCTTGTTACACCAGGATGGAGTCTTTCTAGACCCCATCTCGTCTGACGGCCCCCATCTCACGTAACGAGTACCGCGAATCGTGAGACCAGAGAATCGTGAAACCAGATGTAATGCTTAGATGCCGAGGCATGTCATGGACAGAGAGTTGAGCCGAGTTTGGGCATCACGATAGGTAGCGGGCAATGCGAAGATGAATGCTCGTCATGGAAAAAGGGTTTGTATAAAAGAGTCCATTTGTCGTCTACATTTGTGCCGTCAGATTTTGCTCCGGAAAAATAAATATAGAGTAAGTAAAAATTAGATTAAACTGGTATTGTTTTGCCGGGAACTTCTTTTCATATTCGTACTTGTTTCGGGGTTTTTGATTTTCTGATTTTTTGATTTATATTTATATTTATATTTTCCCACAAATCTACTCCCGCATCAATGTTCCAGAATGTGGCATGGGTCCTCTTGGGCCTTGTCCCCGTCTCCGGCCTGGCCCTAATGACTGCACCGCGCGCTTCACCGCCTGCAGTGGCTCCGAGCTCGCCCAGAAGCCGAACACCGTCGCCACCGTGCTCGGCCACCACGGCTTCGACATCACCACGCTCAACAGCCTCCACCGTGGCAACAACAACGACTTTGGCGTGGTCGCGCTGGGCAACCTCGTCACCTCCACCGTCCAGTCCACGACGACCGTCTTTCTGACGATATGATCGGCGCCTTCGAGGAGGACCTGCAGTGCACCCTTGTTCGCCACGCCGCCGTCGAAGCGCAGCATGGGTCATGCGGGGCCGTGTGGACCGCGTGGAGCGCTGCCACGCCCGCGTCCGTCGCCAGGTGGACACCTTGCCGCCAACGGCCGCCAACGGCCGCCAAATGTCCGGCCGTTGATGTGATTGCAGGCTGGCTGGCCATCCCACCTTTCCGATATTCCGGACACAAGCACTGCCACGGCCGTTTGTAAGATTTCGTTGTGGACTCAGGGTCCGTCGGAACACGGAACTCTCACACAGCGTGGCCGTGTAGTTCCAAGCTTTGCATTGGATGGCAGACGAGAGCGGTCAGCCTGACAATCCGGAACAGCTCGGCGCAGACGACATCCGCCGATGCCCGCGCCGTTCTATCGACGACGACCATTTTGTTTTCGATCAGGTTGAGCATTTCTTGCGCAAAGATATCCGCCCTATACGTCTGCCGTAGTCGTTCGATCCACTATTGTTGGGTTGTCAGTTGAGGTCGGTCCATCGAGCGCACAAAAAAAACAAAAAAAAAAAATACGGGTCTTCAAGAGTCCGAGCTCCGAGCTTACCTCTACAACGGCAGGCTTCACCAGGGCCTCCAAGCGGCCTTCTGATTTTGATATGATGAAATATTTGTCTTCCATCACGTTCTCGTACGATTGGTCCCCGTTCAATCGGTCATCTTCAAATCGCCGGACCGCCTGCAGACCCTCGAGCCACCATATGCAGAACTCCAGGTAGACACACCCCAGCGACCAAATGTCGTATTTGGAGCAGATGGGCTCCAGCAGATCCTTCTCGGGGGGGCGGTACAGCGATGTGTAGCCGTCAATGTTCAGCACGTGCGATCTCGTGAGGATGGAGTGGTAGCGGGTCAGGCCCAGGTCGGAGAGCACCATGAGGTCGGCATCGGCCTCGTAGTTGTGTGTGGAGAACCACAGGATGTTTTGGGGCTTGATGTCTCCATGGCGGCCAAAGTCGCGATCCAGTGGCTGCTGCGCATCGGGGGGCGTGGGCGTGGCCGAGAGCCTCTTCTGCTTCTGCCAGGTGGCCAGGCCGTGGATGCGCTTCACGGCGGTGGCAATACCCAGGCACTGCTCCGCTGCCCACTTTTGTTTGGCAGCGGTATGCATGGGCGCCTCGGGGTGTGTCTCCCAGAACTCGTCGAGGTCGCCGTCGGCCCACTCGAAGAGGAAATAGTGCTTCCCGGCATGGTGGAATGCGAGCAGGAGCGTGATGAGGTGCTTTTCCTTGCGTGTGGTGACACAGGCCTTGCCCAGGGCCTTGAGCTCCTGGCTGAAGTTGCGCACGGCATCGGCGGGGAATTCCTTCAGTGCAAAATAGCACGGCTCCCCCTCGCGCACGCGCTTCGAGTGGAAGTTGTGGTGGCTTGGATGGATCGCCACCCGGTGGACCGTCCCGTTTCCGCCACTCTTCTTTTTCTCGTTCTGCAGCCACGGCAGCCGTATGAGACCATGGAGGTTGTAGTAACGCGGCCCGTCTTCGCGGATGTCGAAAAACGGCGCGAGAAACAACGGCTGGTATTCTTTAAACAGAGCCAGCTCGTTGTCGTCCCAGTCCTCAAACAGCGACGTGTTGGGCTCGCCGGCACAGAATCCCTCCAGTCTTTCCGAATGAAGAGGCAGCTGGTCGTCCGTGATTCCATCCCTGATGAATGCCTCCATGAGATCCAGCCGTATCATGTAAAGCAGGATCCCCAGCACGCGCCGGCGGCCCAGGACTTCATTGACAGCAGCTCTGAGTTCGGCATCTGTGGATCCCGGATGGAGCTCTTTCATCAGGGCTTGTATGGGTCCCATGCCGAAGATCAGCTCGAACTGGTCGATGGGCAAGTACCGACTGCTCAATTTCTTGCTCCCGTTGCTGGCGCAGAGACTCTTCTTGATTTTCTCGTGTATGGACTTCTGGACATTGGTTTTTTTGGTGCATGGTTCGAGCCCGAAAAAGTCGCGGAGACTCTCCGTGTCCATGGTGTCTTGGAGCGAGTCTGTTTCGAGGAGCGGACGCAGGGGTGGGAAGGGGGCCGCACTGAAGCCCAAGTTCGGCACAGGAGTGAAGCAAGACGCATCGTCGGCCTCATCGTCGAGAAAGGCTTCGGACGGTCGGCCATCAGGCCCAACAGAACTGAGGGGGACCAGCATTGCAAAGAATTGCTTCGGTCTTGTGTATGGGTCTGTATCCTAAGAGAAATTCGACTTGGGAAAGAGGGGGGGGGATGGTTTCGAAGAATAGAAGTCCCAGCGTTTGATTTGTTCAGAGATTGCATCGCCTGAGAAAGAGAGAAAAAAAAAGCACAGCAGCACGCACGGGGTGGTTCATTCTAGGCCTCCGTCTGGCTCCGGCCAGGCCGGGGTGCAGCCACGGCCTGAGCAGACTGCAGCCCAATGACTGCCCATTCTTCTGCGCAGGGCTCAATCCGCACTTTCCGAAAACAATGCCTCGCGGGCGTCGACCCTAGGAAAGGAGGCAAGTACGTTCTGGGGGGGGGCTTCGGGCAATGCGACAAAACTCAGCCTGGCCTGTCCCCCCTCCTTCTCGACGCAACCCCTGCCCACCACCAATACACGATTTTGCCCAATACCACACATCACTTCTTTTAGGCGGCCCGTCTTTGGGGCTTGGCGCCGCCTTTTACAAATAATGCTTGATTGCCCCCCCCCCCCAAAGTAGGAACGTGCGTATCTGCTGGTTGGTGTGGCGGGTGGCGACCAGATAACTAGGCGCTGGGCTGACGGGGTTTCACTTGGGACCCCATATTGCCAGAGGATGACGGGTAGCCTTGAGAATACGCCTTGCAGATGGAAATATGCCTTGTTGTCCGCCGCCACATGCCTTGCATGACACATGCCTGGAGGCCCTGCGCCACGCGTGTGACTCCATTCTCCGTCGCGACAACAATGACCCGGGGCCATTTATTGGCCATTTGCCACTGGCAATGAAACTAAAAACCGCAACGTGTTCCCGGATTCCACTTGCGGTGCGTTCCCGACTGTGGTGCGTTCACGACAGCACAAAACCACAGAGATCCGGATGCAAGACAATGTCGCCCGCCTGCCAATTGAAACTGGTGCGACAAGACCGCAATGTCGCTGTCTACACAGAACGTCCAGATCGCATGCCCCCGAGGGAGCTCTCGGGCTTGCTGCTTCAAAAATTCGGGAGCAGAAACGTCAGAATATCTCTTCGCCGGAACGTGTACGTCATCTATGTCAATCGCGAGGCAGCGAACTCATATTGGGTAAGTAGGATCGCTGCACAAACAGGAATGGGCCCACGCTTCTAACAGCAAGAATCAGGACTTCAAGGCGTCTGCAGCCCGCTCACGAGAAACCACGGACGAAGACGAATACGATGCCGTGCCAGGCCTTGAACAGAGGCTCCTGGACGTCAAATTGGCCGAGAGAGTGTTGAACAACGCGAGACTACATCCTGGAAGTTTCGTCTATTGAGAGGTTGCGTGATGGTGCCGATCAGCGTCCTGGCGACGATCTGATAGAATCGGCATCGAGTACATTTGGGAACTTCCTGTATATCTTTAGTATATGGCAAATGAATTTGCCCCTGGATTGGTGCACGAGGCGTTGACAGTTCATATTACCTTTTGTCTCCTAGAATGAGAATGCAAGTCTATCCATCCATCCCTGCACGCCCCGTATGGCAATGACCACGCATCCGGGAACGCGACGATCACAAACAATGCTGACAGAGATGGCGAGCGAGAAAGTCGGTTCGCCTGGCCGCACACATTCCCCGTGCCCCATAAACGCTACCAGTACAGCTGCATATGCCGCGGTGACCGCGAGAGCACTCTCGGGACCTGTCTTGCCAAAACACACAAAAAAAAAAAAAAAACCAAACCGAGAATCGATGCTGAGATGACCAACGTCGTCTTGATGATTGCCGTCCCAAGGACGAGGGCAACCACCGGTGCCACAATGATCAGGATCCGACGAAATTTCTTAGCGCCTGGGATTCTTCATGTCGGCATAGATGGTCTCGCGTATCCTCTGCAGCTGCTCGTCTGTGGCCACGTCAGTCTCGACAGGGCGGCACGGCAGTCTAGATAAACGCCTGACAGAAGCACAGAATGACCTACTATGTAAGCTGTGAAGTCTGGGCACATTTGCAAACCAGTTCTCGGACATCTCTGGCAGTGTCCGTGCATCGTTGCAGAAAACCAAGTCCCTCATCGAAAGCCGGCGAATACGACATAGTATTGCTACTATGTATGTACGTATGAACATGGTGCCCCTACCTCGGTCCTGCTCAGCCCCATTGTAGAATGTTGGTGATAAGCACGAAGCCTCGGACCGGGCTGTACCGGGTCCCGTTCTGGTTGGTGGACGAACTATGGGCGCACTTTGGGCACATCCATTTCTGCACGGCCCTCGACATTGCATAAGAAGGATTCACGCTAGACTTTGTGTTGGTTGTTGGTCGCCGGAAGCGGAAATTCCGGTCTTCTGCACTTGCTGCCTGATGTGAAAGGCATATCCCCCAACGTCCTTGCCCCGGCTGCACTACACGGACGGTGATTCGTAGAGAGATTCGGGCAGCCCGTTTTCTGTGACTTGTCACTGTTTACTGCAACAGGGCCACGATGGGAGGTGATACATAAATCGGTAGCACGCCCAGGGACACATCTTGCATTTCTGGTGACAGCTTGAAAAATAGAGATAATAAAATAAAAAAATCAAACACTGGAAAATCAGACGGTCCGATTTTTGTTCACAAAGTCCACTCGGGAACAATGCCCTCCCACAAGAAACAGTACCCTGCAATCCAAAGGCTTGCGGGCGAGATCAAGGAGAATTACGCCAATTTCGGCAGTCGCGCAGGCACTCAGCACGCCTTTCTGCCCCGCAACAAGCTCAACGCCTTGGTCACTAGAGACAGTGTGAGGACGGCTTTCCAGGAAGCAAGAATCCATCATGACTACCTGGAAGACTACGTTCTCCGTGGGGATGCCCGTCGTTTGTTTCTCATCCTGGTCTCTATGAGCACGCTGAGAGAAGAGAAGCTCTCTCTTCTTCCAGACCTGGAGGAGGCCGGGATCACGGATGCCACATTGCCACTCCGTTACAACGAGTCCGAGGACAAGGTGTATTGTGACATGGGCGAGCTCACATCACTCAAAGAATGGGGAAACGACATGGTTCTCTTCACGCTGCGCCAGTGGCGGTTCATCTCTCCGGTCTTCACCAGAGACAAGTTCATCCACACAATAGAGCAAGAGCGTATCATGCCGTATCGTGAGATCCCCACGCACCCGACAAGCAGCGGGTACTTTGGTGATGTGACACGCTTCTATATTCACAGGGCACACATTCCGGCCCTCGAAACGGTAAGATGACGTCCCTGTCCCGCCTCCCCTTTTCGAGTGGGCCGCCGAACCGAGAACTAACGTATGTTGGTTCTGTCAAGAGTGGCGATGATATCCTCGACGGGGAGTGGATCCCCGTTGCCATCAAGAAAGTCAAGGACGCCTGGAACAGCGAGTTTTTCAGCATCGAGGCCGACAACCTCCACAAACTTCTGCGGTACAACTCGCCCTACCTGATCGAGCCCATAGCCGCTTTTGAGCACGGCGACAGCAAGTGCTTCATGTTTCCATGGGCCGCCGGCGGCAACTTGGGCGAGCTCTGGAGAAACCACGAGGGAAAGCGCGCGGATCCGGCGAGCCGCATCTGGCTCGTCGAGCAGCTCGTCGGCATCTTCTCCGCCCTGAAGAAGCTCCACGGGGGCAACTTCCGGCATGGCGACCTCAAGCCCGAGAACATCCTGTGGTTCAAGGGCAAGCACGACCAAGGCGTTCTCAAGATTGCCGATCTGGGCCTCGCCAAGCCCCACGAGACCACGCAGACGACCAAGATGCGGAACGATAACGGAGTGGGAACAAGGACTCCCTCCGGTACGTCTCGGTACGAGCCACCCGAGATGGACCGGGACCGGGGCAGAGGAACTGCACGCTCGAGGCAGTACGACATCTGGTCCATGGGATGCGTCATACTCGAGCTCCTGATCTGGCTCATGTATGGGATGGAGGCTGTCCGGACGTTTCGAGCGCATACGCCGTATTTTTGGAGCAAAATAGAGCGACGGGGGCTGGTGTACGAGGTGCACCCCTACGTGGTCGCCTGCATGGGTAGTCTGAAGAGGCAGCTGCGGGAGCGTCTGCAGGGACGTGAAGCAGCGCACGGGGCCTTGCTGAGCCTTGTCCAGGAAAGGCTGCTCGTCGTCCAAGTGTCGGAGGATTATACGAGCCATCCCGAGTGCCGGGAGATTGCCAAGGTCTTGCACCGTTCTCTGGAGGCGGTCTATGCAAAGTGCTGTCGCCACAAATCCTATCTTCCCGCGCTCCACTTGCCGTATCCCGAGTCCAGCATTGAGCGTAACATTTCTCACTATACCCCTGTCTGGGAAAGCAACGGGAGGCTGGATGTGCCGGACAGAGCTGGAAATTCCCGTCCTCTCGGGATGCCTGTCCCAGGGGGAGGCTATGCGGATGGGAGTACACCCATGACGGATGGCGCATTTTTGAACGGCCTGGCCGTGCCAGTATGTGGACCCAACCTGCTATACATGCAGCCCCCCCCCCCGGCGAGGCTAACACACAGAACACAGACCGTCAGCCTATCTAGAGACAATGAGACTATTCCGCACAACTTTGTGAACAACGACAGCATGGAATCGCAGGCCTCGTCGGGCTTGCAAAGCACGATGAACCAGCTGACAATGTCAGACAAGCAGGAAGTATGTGTGCCCCCCCCCGGCCTAGTTGAGCAGCTTTCCATAAGATGTCCCCAGTGGCTGACCATCCGTGTTTTCAGTATGTCAGTTTTACTTCCCGCATGCGGCTGGCTTAGCGGTGGCATTGAACTAACCAGGCGCCCGATCTCTTGTGCCGAATACAGAATGTGATTGAAACCCGCTTGCTTTTTGTTTCCCCGTTCGAATCTTGACGTATGCAGAGATACTGACACCGGAGCTTCCCTACAGCTGGTAACCACCCACAGACCCCGTTTCTTTGCCGATTCCGTGCTTACCGATCGTAGTTTGTGAGTTCGCCCTCTCATCCCCACTATGATCCACGGCAACGACAAGATCTGTACTAAATGTGCTCGTCCTTCCAGCAAGCAATGAAGCTGAATGACAACTGGGAATCCAACCCCAATGACGAGTTTGCTTCTCACCTGTTTGGCTTGATTTCGTGGGACCATGTTCGACCCTCCGTATGGGAAAAGGGCGTTGTTTTGTGTCCTAGGTGCGGGACAACACCGATTGGGGTGTTGTTCGAGGGCCATTGTAACCTGTCAGAACTCCAATCGCGTGCCGTTGTTTGTGATTTGTGTAGACTGCTTCAAGATGCCTTTGCACGGCGGGGATACAAAGCGCCTCAAATAGTTTCCTTGTCCCGAAAGGGGGGTGTCGTCAGTGTCGAAAATGGTCCACGTCTTCTTTCCATATACAGCAGCCCAGGTATTTTTCCGTGCCCGTATTCCCCATGTCCTTGCGATCCCATGAACCCGCTGTGAAGCATGGCTGCCGCTAATCTCCCTATACTACACTGCCAGACTCGACTGCCCGCTCAGAGGCGCCTCTGGGGCTGCCACGGCTATTGGAGCCGGCAAGTGCGGACCAGTTCACCTTGCTGGGGGAATGGCTTCGTGTCTGCGACGCCGAGCACGACCAATGCGCTCTGCGCAGACACAGCGGTGCCAGCGACGGGACAGAGACGAGGCCCACGCGGCTGATCGATCTCGGCGAGCCGCTGCGCCTTGTGGACACGGCCTCGCGGGGGCCGTCGGTCTCGTATGTGGCCCTCAGCCACTGCTGGGGCGCGCTCAGCGAGACGGAGCGGTTCTGCACGTACACGCGAAACGTGGCCCAGCTGCGGGAGTCCATCGACTGGGACCCCCTCCCGCGCACGTTCCGCGATGCGATCACGGTGGCGCGCGGCATCGGCGCGCGGTACCTCTGGATCGACTCGCTGTGCATCGTCCAGGACGACACCCAGGACTGGGAGAACGAGTCGGCCAAGATGGGCCAGATCTTCCACGCGGCCTACTGCACCCTCTGTGCCACCTCGGCCAAGTCGTCGCTCGACGGGTTTCTGCACAGCCGGCGGCCGCGGCCCTGCGTCGCCATCGAGACAAAGTCCGCGAGCACCGGCAGCGTCGCGGGCACGCTCTACGTGTGCCCCAACATCGACGACTTTGAACGCGACGTCGATCTGGGGGAGCTCAACACGCGCGGCTGGGTGCTGCAGGAGCGGGTTCTGTCGCGGCGCTGCATCTTCTTCACGTCGACGCAGGTGTATTGGAGCTGTGGCGGCGGTGTGCAGTCGGAAACCCTCGCCCGTCTATGGAAGTACGTGTCCCTCTCTTTCTTTCTTTCCTTCTTTCTTTCTTCCTTTCCTTCTGTCTGTCTTTCTTTCTTTGGTTTCGCCAACTGACAGCTGCCTCCTCTGCCGCAGTGCCAAGGCCGCTTTCCTCGGTGATCCTCAATTCCCCAACTCGGCGCTCGAGTACTATCGCGACGGCCGGCAGATGCTGGTCCAGGACCTCTACGAGCGCTACTCCGGACTCGCCTTCAGCCACAGCCGCGACCGCCCCGTCGCCATCCTCGGCCTGCAGGAGCGCCTCTCCGTGGCCTTCAAGACCCACGCTGCCTACGGCTTTCTCGCCCCGTACTTTGCCCGCCTGCTGCTGTGGAAGCGCAGCGGTGTGCAGCGGATGGTCCGCATCGTGCAGCCGCGCGGCAGCCGCCAGTACCCCCCCTCCTGGTCGTGGTTTTCCAAGATGGGTGCCATCAAGTACATGGACCTCAAGTTCCAGGAGATCGACTGGGCGGTCGCGGATTTCCAGAACCCGTTCAAGACGCCGTCCATGATCCAGACGGCTACGATGCGGGGGCGGGCCAGGCGCCTGGTGATGACGCCGCAGGATATGCTGGTGTCCATCACGTTTGACGAAGAGGCGGAGTTTGACGTCGCGGACCTGCGTTGCATGGTTGTTGGACGAGACAAGAACACAAGTTGGTCTGGCAGCATCAAGCATCACGTGCTCATCATCCGCCAGGTGGGCGGCAGCACCGGCGGAGCAGACATCTATGAGCGAGTAGGCGTGGCCTCCCTGCACCCGTCACAAGTGGCGGAGGAGTCGTGGTGGGTGACAATCCGGTAGTCTGCATGGAAAGAAGGGTAGAAATCCGCTACGCAATTGGGGGTTTCGATTCGAGCATACGTACTATGGAAAGTCGGATCAATCCTTTTGCCGGCAAATCATAGAATTTTGATTGTTGAAAAGCAGCCCAAGTAGCTAAAGTAATATTAGCTGAATTTAAGGACGATTCTAATAAAAATTTAGAATTCTCATCTTTTTGCTCTTGGAATTCTCGCTGCGTTGCCCTCGTTTCTTTCTTGTCTGTCGTGTAGTAATACGGCTACGGCCTTCTCTACTCAGAGTGCCCCAGAGTCAAAGCTCGGTTTGATCTACGCACACGGGGACTTCACTTTGCTGGTATAGTAGCCACTAGATTGCTGCTGCCTTTACTCACCCCCTCTCCCGTGTCCGTTTCAGAACCCTGCGCATTCACAGCTGCATATCCCTGCTCACAACATAGACTTGGGACCGCTTGCAACAGTCTGCAGCAGAGTTCTCACCTCTTGGAGTGACCTGATCTGCTTGCCCTCGGCATCAAAGTTGGCCGCCTCTAACCACGTTTCCAGGGCCCTCTTATTCAATGGCCACTCGTCGTCCAACATACTCAAGAAATCCGAGTCGCGACTTGTCCCCCACCGGGTGATTTTGTCCTTGCGACAGGTACCTTCATACTTGTAACCCAGCCGCTCCGTGTATTTCCGAGACTTGACATTAAGCGTGCTAGACGACAGCCCGATTCTGACATATGCTGTTTCCTGCTCTTCAAACATATGGCGGAGGAAGAGATAGTTCGCTTCCGTGGCGGCATACGTCCGCTGCAATAGTGGAGAGGAGACCGCATCGTCCAATGTGATGGTGCGAGATTGTGGGTGAGTCCGATAGCCCATGAATCCGAGCACAGCTGTGTGGGAATGAGCGTCAGGAGGGGACGGCGGGCCGAGGTGAAGTGGGCAGGCTTTTATGGCGTAGATGGTGAGATCTGGATGGTCGCGCAGATAACCAAAGATGTAATTGGAAAGATCATCCTCGTCGTAGACATACGGAAACCCGATGATCAAGTCGAAAAGGTGGTTATTCTTTGGCAGACCAAGACCAGCAAACAGCAGGGGGATGTCTCGTGGGGCAATGCGTTCAAGGGTCACATATTGGCCCTGGATGGTCGTTGACTTCGACGCCCGAGTGCCCGGCTCAGCCGAGTCTGGAGAGTGTTAGAAAATAAAGAGAAATGACAGGGGTTCATGCTGCGTGGAAAATAACGCACCCTTCGTATCTGTTCCGGACATCGTGAGGCCTGTGATGTTCGTTGGTTTTCCCAGATTTAGATTAAAGCAACGCGTGCGCAAAAGCTAAGCGAACACCATGGTGTTCAGTCGAATAAGAGTTCTTTTAAAATAAAATATAAATATAAATATATGCGCCATCGTGATATATTGTCCAACTCTTACGTTAAAGGGCTCTTCTCGTAAGCAGCTGGTTGGTTAGCCGCTCTCATCAATTTTGAGACAGTCTATCTCGGAAGTACAACACCTTCGGACGAGTTACAGATGTACGTATTACTAGTAAGTGCATGCATAGACGAGCCAGGGCCATATACAACTTCTCCACCGCTTACGAAGCAGCCGTAGTAACTATTATGACATGGTCATGACTTGCTTATGCCCCGTCCCACGTCCCTAGTAAGCAGACATCGCCAGCGATTCCATCTTCTAATTGGCCGTCTGCGGTCAGTGTGGAAAGAGTGAACGTAGAAGGAAACGTCCATGCTTTAAATTGAGAGAATCTTCGATATACTTGGCCCGCGCCGTATCAAACAGTCGTCCTTTTGAGTATGGCCGTCTTAAAACACTCCTCCCAAAGCTGAGCAAGCCCCAATACTGCTGTCTTACCATCCCGTGCGCCAACATGTACGCTGATCGTATGCTGCCGAAATGGCTCCAAGACCACAAGCTTCGGGCTGCTTCCATGAAGAACCAGCCGGCTTTTTATCGCAATCTTGAACAAGCCATGGACGTCTCTCGCGCAGAAAACAGCTTCTTCAGCGCCAAGCCCCGCTGGGATGACTCCGTCCTCGACTTTTCCTCGAGCGACTTTTTGTCCTTTAGTCGCTCCGGTCGCATCCGTGAAGCCTTCCGGGAGGAGCTCGATCGCCACGCAGACTACCGGCTCGGCGCTGCGGGCTCCCGCATCCAGTATGGAAACTATGACTATCTCCTTCAGACCGAACAGGAGCTTGCCGCTTTCCATGGCGCGGAGACTGCTTATATTGCACATTCGGGCTTTATGGCCAATGCGGGCACGGTGGCGGCCGTGCCTCTGCCCGGGGACGCCATCGTCTATGATGATACGGTTCACGCAAGCACCCACGAGGGCATGAAGCTGTCGCTGGCTTCGCACAAGCTGTCCTTTCGGCACAACGATCCGCACTCTCTCCGCGAGGTTCTCGGCTCTCTCAAGGCGTCGCATCCGCCATTTGCCTCGGGAAGCTCCTCGGTCCTGGTCGCGGTCGAGTCCGTGTACAGCATGGACGGGGACATTTGCCCGCTGGAAGAGCTTGTCCAGGTGGTCAAGGAGCTGTTCCCCCTTGGCAACGCCCAGTTCATCATTGACGAGGCTCACAGCAGCGGCGTGATCGGACCGAGGGGGGCCGGTCTCGTCAACATGTTGGGGCTGGAAAAAGAGATTGCCATTCGTATTCACATGTGCAGCAAAGCCTTGGGCTCGACTGGAGGTGAGTCGCCTCTTGTTCCTTTGATTTTTACGATCCACACACCATACAGGCAACGGGGACTAATGCAAACGATTGCTGTACAAAGGCGTGATACTGTGCAATAAGACTGTCCGGGATCGGCTGGTCAGCAACGCACGCTTTGCCATCTACAGCGGCGCGCCCTCGTTTCCAATGGTGGCGTGCATGCGCGCTGGATACCGGTTGCTAGAGAACGGCGAAGCCGAAAAGGTCAGCAGAGCTGGTCGATCCTCCATCGCCCCAAAAGGTCCTTTCTCTCCCCTTTGCTCACGAATATCTCTAGGGGATGCAAACCATACAAAACAGCGTCAGGCACTTCCTCAAAACCATCACCGCCCACCCCGTATGGGATGAAGCCGTGGACGAAGGCATTCTCAACATCCCTCTCACCGAGGAGGATTTCGAAAACAAAGATCCTCTTACCCACATCGTGCCGGTATTGACGCGCCCGAAACACGAACTGTACCTATTCTTCCACCTCATGATCAACAACATAAATGCCTATGCAATATCCTTTCCAGTCGTTCCCAAGGGGAAAAGCCGCGTGAGACTGGTTTTCCACGCCCATAACGGTCTAGACCAGGCAGAGACGTTGGCAAACGTCATTTGTGAGTGGGCTCGAGAGATGCTAGACATAGAGGCGGGTCAAACAGACAATGTCTTGCCGAGCGCAGCACGTCAGGTGTATGCGATGAAAACTTGAGAGCTGTGACTTGGCGGGGAAGCAGGTTTCTTCTTTGTGTGATGGTCTTTCTGCGGATGACCTTCTCGTCTCCTAAATTTGATGTCCTCTCGGGGAGAAATGCGGGCTTGATAGAAGAGTTTCTAAACACATAGAAAAATGGTATTAACGGGATTCAATAACGCTCGATCCGGGGTACCACGTAACGGGGCCCTACCCGTTTGGGCGGCCTTGAGCTTCTGAGGCCAAAGGGGCACCGGATGCCGTTTACCTTCCTCGTCAGGCTATCGTAAAATACTTACTAATACGTGCGTTGATACGTCTTGAGAGGGAAGGAGGTATTGAAATTGGCTAATGGGAATAGGCGAAACACCCCAATAGTAATACGGCCCTTCCGATCCTTCAGCTTAGCGGAAATGTAGTAAGCCAAGATCATTTCAAGATCCCCCACGTGGCTGTTGACAGAATTTGCTTATACAGTCAGGAATAAGTAGAGATAAATCGGTGCGAGATCTTCATCTATAGTAATGACTTAAGGAAGACGGATATGCTTTAGGTTCTCCTGAAAACAGCAATGGTCGAGGAGACCATCTTTGACGCTAACAGCCTTAGGCAGATCACACACCATGCGTGCCCCCTTGCGCATTGCCATCCTCGAGTGTGATGAGCTGGCTGGGGAGATGGCGGAGGCGTACGGTAGCATTAGCAACTTGCTAACAGCGCTCCTTGAAGCCGGTGCATTGAAACTCGAGGAGAGCGGTCTGTGCGAGCGTCCCCAGTTTAGCTTTTCTTCCTATGACGTTGTCAACAAGCAAGAATATCCTGATGTCAAAGACATCGATGCTGTCTTCTTGTCAGGCAGTCGTAAGTTCACAGAGCAGAGGGGCCATGCAGAGGACCGACGCATCTAGCTGACTTGCCCCGGGTCAAAGGATATGATTCTTTCACGCCGGGTTTGAATAATTGGATAACAAAGCTTGTCGACTTCACCAAAGAAATGCTGCAAGACCAGTCCCAGGTTCGAGTGATGGCACTCTGTTTTGGGCACCAGATTGTCGGACGCGCATATGGAGTCATGCCTGAACGGAACAATGCTGGCTGGGAGGTCTCCGTTACGCCCGTGACACTAACAGAGACTGGTAAACAAGTCTTTGGACAGAGCTCACTAGTATGTTTCTACCCCAGACTCTCGAAGCAAACAGCTCTGCCGAGGTGCTGAGCTGTATTGATAACCTCTACTAATTGGGCTGTCCCGAGGGGAAAAAAAGAAGCTTCATCAGATGCATCGTGATATCATTCCTCAGTATCCTGCGTCCGTTGAGATGCTCGGCCACTCCGACCGCTGCCATGTGCAAGGAATCTACGTCAGGAACCGCGTCATGAGCTTGCAAGGACACCCAGAGTACAACAAGAAGATCGCCAACGAGTTTCTGGATCGGAGGCGCGGATCGGCACTGGATGAAGCAACGTATCAGGATGGAAAGAATCGAGCAGATGACCAGCACGATGGCGTGACGGTTGGGGCTGGCTTTGTGAAGTTCTTATTGGAAAATTAGGCCATTTAGAATCAAGTACTACGGTGGTAGTCCAAAAATATCCGATCACTCCCCACACGTGATTTTTTCTGCCTCTGTGGCAAAAGGATACCTCAAGTTTGTCAAAAGTAAGACGTGATAGTTGCATTTAGCACCGTATAGGGCTAGACTATCTGGAAGAAAAGGAGGATAGGTTGAATGTTGAAAGTCTAGATACATAGGGGCCAACACGGAGGAGCTTTTGTATGTGGAAATAAGTGGGGCCTAGTGCCCAGCCAGCCAATCAGCGCAGCGTGTGCACGTGAGTGCACCGTTGGCTAGCAAACACTTGCCAACAAAGTTTAACAACGAATAACGGCTTTATTAGTGATTTATACATAAAAAAAATTAGTCTAATAAAAAGAAGTACCGAATTTTAATATTTCATATACCAACCACTTGCACGGCGCACTGCGACAAGTTTGCGTGGGACTGAATCAATGAGGTGGTTTATCTTCTCCTGAGGGACCGACCACCAACAGTCCCTAATTGCCCGCTCAAAAACTTCAACATTCACTGCGTTTTTTTTTCAATTGCTATATGTCAGGGTATTTTTCAGCGAGAATACGCTTCATTTGAGCCCAAACATGCTCAATTGGGTTCAAATCCGGGGAGTACGCGGGCCAAAAAGGAAGCAACGCAATCCTGTTGTTAAGCAGCCATTGTGTGCTTGAGTCTAACACATGTACACGAGCGTTGTCTTGCTGTAAGTGTCGTGTACCGTTATAAATAGGTAGAAGGCTTTCTCTCAGTGTCTCCTGATAGCTCCAAGAAGTATAGCCTCTTCGTTAGCGTTCGCTATAGTCTCTCTTCATCAAGATCAACTCCGTACGACCTCCTTTCCAAATCCCTCCCTAAAACATCATAGAGATAGTTGGTTTTCTATGAGATCGAGGATTAACGAAGTCGACCTTCCATTTCTGCTCCGATGTACGAAAAAGATAGACAATCCCACTGTTTGTGGTGTTTTGGCAAGAGCTTTCGTCGGAGAAGATGGACTACACTGTGAGTACGAAATCTAACTGATACGCTCCTTGTTTAGAATGATGGGAGGATACTCTGGCTATGACACACTCATTCGAACCCTGTCATTTGAACGAGTTCACGACCATTGCCCCCTTTCCACTCTCCTCCTCCAATCAACTTTCACTCTTTTCACAACAGACTTGGGCACAAGATCCACTATAATGCAGCGCACACCAGCTATCTTGTGGCGATTGCTTCAAAACAACACCCACTCACTAAAATACGGCATACAATCACTACACGTAGCACTCACGCGCTATAGCACAGCGTACTTTGACAGTATAGGTGTGTTCCCACCACTAAAACATTTTCATCGTCAATTTTTACCCTTTCAGATTATAGCGAGTATGCGCTGTGTTATAGTGAGTGTGTGCGGTCTTATTATGTGACAAATACGAAAATTACAACGAGTACTACCATTGGCTGGGATGCAGGAAACATCCACTATTTTGCTGTAGACTGGTTTTTGAAGCGTTCCGCTCTGGTTCACGCTCAGGTTCAGGGGGTTTTGACATTCCCTACTGGAACAAGTCGAGATCTCCCAACCTGGCGTCCCCCTGGGCATGCGCCAGCCACTCGAGCATTTCCACGGCAACCCTGCCCACGCCCTGTGCCCACTCGCCGTCCAACTCTCTCTGGTCAATCTCCAGCGCTGCTTCGACGGCCCCGTCCGCCGTTGGCTGGACGCGCCACACCATGGCGATCGGCTCAGCCTGGCCCGTCATCCTGTCGTGCACCTCCCAGCTCGTCGGCAGCTCGGGCATGTAGAGGAACGCCTGCACAGCTGTGTTGAACTGCGCACCGGGGTAGACGGACGGGTCCAGGGACTGGCACAAGTTCTCGAGCTCGGCCGACCTGAGCAGCGTGCGGTGCATGTCTGCCAGCCACGCGTGCACCGTGGCGCCGGCCGGAATGCTCGTGGCAAAGAACACGCGGCAGTTCATGGCGGCGACCAGGGACGGCGCCAGCGGCCACGGGACCGTCCGGCCAGCGCGGCTGAGAACAAAGGGGACAAAGCTGCTGCAGCGTGTGTGCTCGGCCAGAACGAGCGCCCAGGCGGCGTTGATCAGTGTCGCGGTAGAGATGCCGTGCGTGTGCGCGGCCGCCTCGATGGAGCCCACCGTTTCCCGGGTGGCGAACGGCAGAAGCCGCCAGGCGTTGTCCGCGTCCAGACATGGTGCGGGCGGCGGCCGAAACTGGAAGATGGGCTGTTCTTGTTGTTGTTGTTGTCGCTGTCCCCGACCATAGAACGGCTTCATCATGTTCGTCCAGAAGTCGGTCGCGGCAGCCAGGTTCGCGGCCTTGTACGTCTGCATGAAGCGCGCAAAGTCGCGGAGGCGGGGGCCCGGGGCCACGACAGCCGGCGGCGTCTTCGCCAGGGCTGTCTCGAGGTCTCGGAGGAGGAGGATGCCCGAGAAGATGTCGATGAGCACGTGGTGCATCTTCCAGACAATGCCGATCGCCTTGCGGTTGGGCGCGTAGACGCAGGTCATATGGCAGAACGGTATGTCGATGCGCGGACGCTTCAGGCCGCGGTGGTCTGCCCAGACTTGCTTGTCGACGGACAGCAGCTTGTCGTCGAATTCGTCGGCGTCGACGCAGACCTCGTCCCAGTCCAGGTTGACATGGTCCAGGTCGTGGAGCGTCCAGCTCTGCAAGTCGTACCGCGTTCGGAAGACGCTGTGCGCCCCCAGAGTGGTGATCCAGGCGGCGCGCAGCTCGCCCGGGGTGGGGACCGGGACGGACGCCTGTGGCCCTCCGACGAACTTGGCTCTGGTCACGAGGCAATTGACCACCGGGTTGCGCAGCGACTGGGACAGCATGAGTTTGTGCATGTCGGTGGCCAGGACTTGTGCTTCCGGCTCCGTCGGCACCGTGTCGGAGGAATCGTCCAGCCCTTCGCGCGGCAAGGTCATCCTTGTGACCTTGTTTTCCAGCGCGCCGATGGTGTCTCCTCGGAGAAGGTGTGTGATGGCGATGGCGTAGCCCTGCTGTCGCAAAAGCTTGGACAGGCTGATAGCCGCCAGCGAGTGGCCGCCCAGCCGGGTGAAGGACGCCTCCCCGTCGAGATCCGCCAAGGGGACGTGCAGACACTTGGCAAAGGCCCATCGCAGCGCATCGTGAGGGGACGTGCACACCATGGTGTCCAGCCCGGCATCCGCCTGCGCCATTCTGTCTTCCCACTGCGCAGCCAGGGCCGCGCGATCCACCTTTCCATGGGCCGTGAGAGGCAGCCGGTCCGATGCCAGGATCGCGTCCGGGACCACAAACGGGTCGCAGTGGGCTTTCAGGAAGACGCGCAGCTGCTCGGTCGGAACAGTCGCTGGCTGCACAAAGCCCACGAGCCTGCCACGCCACATGAGAGCCGACGCTGCGCGCACGTCGCGGAACCGGAGCATGCCCGCTTCCACTTCGGTCTCGAGGTTGACGAGGAAGCCCCGGTTCTTCACCATGCGGTCCGCGCGGCCGACCCAGGCGAGCCCACGTTTGGTCCGTCTCGCCAGGTCGCCACTCCGGTAGACGCGCTTCCCCTTCCACTGTATGAACTTCTTTTCTGTGAGTTCGCGGTTGTTGAGGTAGCCCGCGGCCAGACACGGACCACTGATCAAAATCTCCCCCACTTCGCTCTCCTGCAGATCGTCGTCGACGAGGAAGACTTCCACGCCCGGGTTGAACACGCCCAGGTCTGGCTCGGCGTCTTCGGGCACTCTCCCGTACGAGATGACAATGGTGGCCTCGGACGGGCCATAGGTGTGGATGACCTTTCGCGTCGGCGTGATCCATTGCCGGGCAATGTCAAAGTTGGTGGCCTCGGCACCCAAATAGACACTGCGGACCTTGTCATAATACGACCCGGCTGGATCCAGCGTGGCAAGCATGGACGGCGTCAGGACCAGCGTATCGCAGGTAGCAGCGACCTCGGGAAACGCCGACCACGTCGCCATGGCCAAGGCGCCGCCCCTGGTGATGGTGGACCAGATGGTGGCAGCGCATGCTGGGGTGGGTTTGCAGGAGTTAGCGGATTGGACTGGCCAGCGCATACGGGAAAGAGGCGTCCTTACCGTCAAACGAGATGGAAAAGGCCAGCAGCACGCGCTCACCAGCAGCTGTGCGGATGGCATCACCAGACGTCAGTGTCGCAAACAGGTGCAGGGCATGGTGGTAAACCATGACCCCCTTTGGCTTCCCGGTGGTTCCAGACGTAAAGGTGACATACACCAGTGCCTTCGTGTCGAGGCTGTCGCGGATGGCTCCCAGCTGCCTGCAAACGCCATCCCTGTCGTCAAACGATGACCGAAGCCATTGCTCTTGGAACGACACAATTGTCGGCACGCGCAGCGCATCTGTATCGGGCGGGCTTGTTGTCACGATGGCCACCCGCGGCGCAATATCCTCGAGGGTGGCCTCGATTCGCGCCTTGCTCCAAGCCGCCATGTCAATGGGCACGTAGCAAGCACCCACTTTAAGAACGCCCAGTATAGCGGGAAGAAGCTCCAGCGACATCTGGGACAAAATGGGAACCATGTCACCGGGTTGAACTCCTGCCGCCAGCAGCGCGTTGCTGACGTGGAGCGATGCATCTCGTAGGCCGGCGTAAGTAAGTGTTTTCCCATTCAACTCGACAGCAGTGGCATCTGGGGTGTTTGCCACCCACGTGTCGAAGAGGTCGACGACTGATTTTTCCAGGTAGTCGACTTTCATGGTGAATCCTCTGTCAGGGTTATACTCTGTTACACGCCAATACTACTTGGGCAGCGGTTCTTGATACGATTGCAGTGCCTCATCCGGAAACGGAAAAAAAATGAAGAAAAGAAGGAAAGGAAAGGAAAGGATAGGAAAAAAAGAAGCATTAGAAACTAGGTCGCAAAATAATGGAAACTATGAAAAGCCAAACCAAGAGGATGATGTCCGAAGAGTGTTGATTGTCCGTCAGCCTCTTTCAAAGTAAGTCTATGGATTGTTCAAAAGCCTCTTTGAAAGTAATGTGTTTATATCGCTTAGTATGTCTCACTAAGCGTAGTCAGATAGGTACAGTGCAGTCATATAAGACGTCTCAGTGATATAGGGACGACTCTGTGATATAGGGGCGACTCTGTGATATAGGCATAGTAAGCATCACGGCTGCGAACATGATGGCAAAGTTGGCGTGGGGGTGATGGATTTTGAAGTACACGGTTGTGAGCAAAGACACCTTTTTTCGTCCTAGTATTTAAATAACAGCTGCATAAATTGATCAACATGTAATACGGCAACATATATCGTAACAAGAACACAAACTCTTCCATCAAGCTCGGAGTAGATAGTCCAGCATGAAGTTCCTCATCAGCACAAACGTGCAGAAGTTTCGTTCTCTTCTCGGGGACAACTCTCCAGGCATTCTCTACTGCCAACACACGTCCGCACTGCCCTTGCGACTCAGCAGTCCCGATGAGATACAAATTTGGATATGCCAAGGAGATGAAGTCACGGAAGCGCTCATGGAGCAGTGGCTGAGCCGTAGCCGACACTCGCCCAAGACGCTGCTGGTACACGACGCCAAGTTCATCCCGGCTCTGCAGAAGCTGTCCAGGGGCCGTGTGGCTGCGATCCAAGCGACGCCCAAGCCAGAGAAGAGCGACTCATCATGGGCCTGGTCGACGCTGCGGGCGGGCGAGATACTCCACACGCGCAGCTATGTCGTCAACGCAGCCGCCGCCGCAGCCTGTCGTCCCAAGGAGGTCGCCCCCCACAACAACCACGCCAAGAAGACCGTCGTGATTGTCGGGGCCGGCATCATGGGCCTCGTGATGGCAGAGTTTCTCGCCATCCGTGGTTTTCGAGTCCACGTTGTCGACTCCGGCCCGGATCCCCGTACCTTGTACAAGGACCCGGGGTGTCTCCTCGGCGCCACCCACGCAGGCAGCAACGCTCGCATGTTCACCGTCACCGAAGCCGACTGCTACAACGATGGCGGCAGCAGCGTCTATCGAAACATGCGCCACATCTTCCGCAAGACGGCCCGGGAGGGCGGCTGGAGCGTGAAGCCGCCGTCGAGCTTCAGCGCGGCCGATCTCGCTTGGATCAACGCCTTCGAGCAGCTTCCGACCTGGCTGGCCAGGGCCATGAAAGAGGACATCCACCACGTCAACCAGGTGTCTGGCAAGCTCTGGGCGGACTTTATGGACCGTGTCCCAGAGCTCTTCGAGGGCGTGGACATGCACAAGGACATTCTGCGGCTGTATGCCGAGGAAAGCGCCCTGCATGCGGCTGCTGAGGTGTATCGGGAGCTCGGCGAAATCGAGCAAGAATTCTCGCTGCCCGCGTTCCTACAAGCGCATACCACCTTCCACGCGGCTGCCGAATCGAATGATCTCGCGGGCGGATTCGTCGTCAAAGGATTCACCCTCGGCATTCACTCCTTTGTGAACAGGTTGCTGGACAGAATCGTGGCCCTCGATGGCAAGTTCACCTGGAACTGCTGCGTGACGCGCATTCGCCGCAACGCCTCGTCCGCGGTAACCATGCTCGAGTCTGACAGGGGACCTCTCCAGGCGGACAACTTTGTCATCAGCACGGGCGTGACGCGGAATCGGCTCCTGGATGGGACGGCCTCGGCGAACCTCGTGCAGGGCGTCTTGGGCATATGGCTGCACATCCCCAACCTGGACCCCCAGCTGGACAGATCGGCCAAGATCCATCGCCGCGGGTTTCTCGTCGAGGACATCAACGTGACCGTGTCCACGGACGCCGAGACGGGCGAGGACATTCTCATCTTTGGAGGGGGCTACGGGTATGTCGGCCTGGACAGCCCGTCGCCGGACTCTCCCGAGCTGCGAGCGCTCTTTGACGAGCTCGAGGAGGTGGCGAGAATCTACTTCCCGGCGGGATATCAGAGGGCAAAGGAGCAAGGCACTCTGTGGCCGGGAGGAGAAAGGAAGTTTTGCATCCGGCCCTTCACCTGCACCGGGTTGGGCATCTTTGAGGACATTCCCACCGCCAGCGGTGGCCATCTCGTCATCACCGGCGGCAACAATACGGGAGGATTTGCTCAAGCCCCGGCTATTGCCAGAGCAGTGTGCCGGGCTATGTCGGGGGAGCCTGATCCGATTCATGTCCTGTTCCATCCCCAGCGCAGCCAACTCGTTTCTCAAGTGCAGGACCATACCCAGCATGCCATCCGGTCGAACATATAGACTGTTATGATAAGAAGCCTGGCATGGTAAATACACCGTCCGTTTCTAGTGTACAGAGCGATGAAAGTATTCATTTTTTTAGTTTTAGTTTTAGTCTTTAAGTTGTATATACTTTCTTGCTATCCATTTACACAATATACAATAACATAACTACGAAACAGACGAGAGATCACAGCTTTCAAACACACAAAATCCAGTTTAAAAGGGCTAGGGTCAAGTGTATATTTCAGATGAATAAAGACAAGGAACTGATACATGCATCACCACAGAATGAGACACAAGCTTAGAAGAGCAGCCCCTTGCGCTGGTTTTCCTAATGTGTTCCGTGTTACGAATATATGTTTTCGGTCTTATCAAAGACCCCCCCTCTTCAACGGGCCCCTTTCTAGCCTACACAAAACCTAGAGAACTATTGGAAATTGAGTCGATTCCTAAACAAAAACTTGGTTGTCATAAAATGGGTTGCTAGTCAAGCGATGGCGTTCTGTGCACATGACTAAGCACTCCTACTTCCTTTCTACCCCTAGATGGAAAACTACACGGAGCCACGAAAAACAAACTATTGGCGATTTCTTCTCCCCCGGATGTCAAAGGAGAAACAAGCACAGTTCTCATCAGCCGTGCATTGCCTGCAGACCCCCCACCGCCCGCTTGGCCAATGCCCCAAGCGTGCCCATGCTCAGCATCTCCAACACACTAATGTCCATCCCGAACATCTGTTTCCACCACGCCCGCATCTCTACCGCCACCATCGAGTCCAGGCCCAGCTGTGCCAGTGTCAAGGCGAGATCCAGCTCGCCATCTGCAGGAACCGGCCTCAGTACCAGGGCGAGCAGCTTCTTGCCAATCTCCTGCGCAAGAAACACGACGGACTCGGGCGTGTCGACAAGGGTCTCGGGGCTGGCCCGGGCTGCGTTTAAAAAGTGCCGCAGCGCGTCGCCGCCCGAGGCCCCACCGCTCCCCCGGCCGCGGACGTTGTGGAAGACGGACATACGGACGTCCTTGCGGAGCTTGATGCTGCTGTCGGGGCTGCTGAGCGGAATGGAGGGGGCGATGCCCACGAGAGTCGAATGGGGGTTGACGAGGCTCGCCGCCATGGATTCCGCCTCTCCCTCGCCCCCGGCGCCCCCCTTGTCGCCCGTCTCGACCGCCTCGTCGGGTGAACGAAGCGACTTTTCGCTTTGCGTCATCACACTTGCCAGCACCCCCAGCAGCTCGGACTCCTGCACCGCCCGCCATCCTGTGCCCTTCATCTTCTTGAGCAGCTCGCTGTCGCCCTCCAAGTAGCCGGCGCCCTCGACGGCACCAATGTTGAGCGACGTGCAAGGCAGCCCCTGATCCGTGCGGAACTTGACGAATGCATCGAGAAAGGTGTTGGCGCTGGCGTAGTTGGCCTGCCCGGGCTGTCCCACGATGCCGGACAGCGAGCTGAACAGGATGAAAAAGTCGAGATGCAGCGTCCGCGTGGCCTCGTGCAGGTTCCGCGTGCCCCGGACCTTGGGCGCCGTGGCCCCGTTCCACTCCTCCATGGTCATGTTGCGCCAGGCTTGGTCCCGCAGCACCATCGTCATCTGGAGGACGCCCCTGAGTGGACGAGGCGACGATGCCTGCACGGCGCGGGCTACGTCCGCCGGGTCCGTGACGCTTCCGCGGACGACATGTGCCGTGCATCCCATGCTCTGGATCTCCTCGATAAAGAACTTGTCTCGCTCGGTCGTTCCCGCACTGCGGGAGAGGAACGTCAGGCATCGGGCTCCATTCTGGACCATCCACACGGCCACGGAACGGCCCAGACCACCGAGGCCGCCAACCAGCAGATACGAGGCCGAGCCGTCCAGAAGAGCAGCCGTAGTCGTTGCATTTGTCGTGCCTGAGGACCGAATGTGTCCCAGTGACAGCTTCCCGGATTCTTTGTCTCGGAACTCGAGCACGATCTTGCCAATGTGGCTGCCCTGCTGCATATGCTGGAATGCCTCTTGCATCTGGTCACCAGGGAAGACCTTGTCCATGGGAATGGCGCGAATGTGCCCCTGACGGAAAAAATCCATCATCGATCGAAGCAGGCTTCCACCACACGTTAGCACGATGATGGATATGTGTACGCAGGTGAGGATAAACGAAAATTAAAATAAAAACACACACAAAAAAAGGGCAAAAACTCACCGGCCGACCATCTCGGGCCTCTCCTCGCTCATCGCATCAATGTCCACACAGCGATAGCTGCGGTTGGCCAGGAACACCTCCATGTCGAGTTTGCCCGCGCCAAGGAGGTCACGCTTGCCAATCTCGACCATGGTGCCCCATTTGGCAATACAGCGCCAGGTTGCATGAAGCAGCTCGCCCGAGAGCGAGTTGAGCGCCACGTCCACCCCCTTGCCGTTGGTTTGCCTGAGCAAGTCCTTCTCGAAGCTCACACTGCGAGAGTGGAAAATGTGATCCCTGGCGATGCCAAATTCCTTGACAAGGAAGGCAATCTTCTTCTCACTGCTGACCGTCGTATAGATATCGGCCCCAATCATGCGGGCCAGCTGGATTGCAGCCAGGCCCACGCCACCACAGCCGCTGTGGATGAGGACCGACTACCAAGGGCGCAGCATCAGCATACACTGATCTAAAAAGAAAAAGAAAAACAGCTTCACGTACCTGGCCCTTTTCCAACGCACCGACGTTGATGAGAGAGTAGATTGCCGTGGCAAAGACTAGCGGCATGGAGGCTCCATTGACAAAGTCGAGGTCATCGGGGAGCTGCTCGCAGAGCTTTTCTGTGATCGTGACAGTCGATGCAAAGACATTGCGTCCGGTCAGAGCCACTCGATCTCCCACACGGACCTTCTCTACCTTGGGTCCGATACGGCGCACGATTCCTGTGGCCTCGTAGCCAAAGGTGGGAGGGGGAGGCAGCTCAATGATTCCCATTGCGACGAGAATATCCTGCAAACAGCAACGTTAATCCATTTTTTTTCTCTCTCCAAGCAAAGGGATAGGGGAGGCTGATGACAGAAAAATTTCACTTACACGAAAGTTCAATCCCGCAGCATGGACTTCGACTTGCACCTCGTCCTCGTGGGGGGGTTCCGCAGTTTTGCCTCGCCAGTGGAGAGTGTCCAAATGTCCTGGTTGATCGATGGTCAAGCACGCATCCTCCTTCTCCTCCCCCTCGGTCGACTCCATGATGGTAGGGTTGCTCGCCGAAGAGACGGGGAAGAATCGATTGACCCGGATCGCCATACTCTTGTCAACCGCATATTCGAAATCAGGATCCATCTCCCCATCCTTGACTCTGTCGGCAAAGCTCTGGAAAACATCGGCAATGGCTCGGCACCCGCGCTGGCTCTCCAGGTCGTCTGCCTCACACGTGGCAAACGCCAGGCCCAGCTCGGAGCGGATGCACCGAGCCAAGCCGTGGATCTGACCAAAGCTCGGCTCTGCGCATTCGATCGTCGACGGTCGGGTGATCCACAACAGGCCCGAGTCGACCATGTTGTCGAGAAACCTCCTCAGCTGCCCGAGCGTGGCAGCATCGAGACGCTCCACAAAGGACGTCTGCACGTCGAGCAGGGCGACGATGTCCTGACCAGGGGGGGGGATATCGGCCAGGCTGCAATACGAAATGCTGTATCCGCGCGCGAGGAACTCTTCGGCGATCAGGCGACAAGCAGACGATCCCGTCGAAGACTCGGAAAGAATCGTGACATGATTCGACGGGAGGCAATCGCGCTGGGGCCTCGCGGCAAGCACATGGCTTACATGGCTGGACGCGTCCGAATCCAACACGGGCTCGCCGCCCGTCGTCTCAAAACCGGACGCCGCCAGCATCTCTTTCCAGCTCGGCACGTCGACATATGGCTCATCAAGCCTGCCGTCGTCGACGCCCGCCTTCCAGACGGGCAGCAGTCCCAGGACGTACCTGGACCACGGCAGACCGGGACGCATGGACTGCAGCAGAAGGCGCCCGGACGGAGCGAGAAGCTGACGAATGCGGACAAGAGACTCGGCAATCTTGGGCGTGCTGTGAAGCACCCCCGCCGCAACAACGAGATCAAAATCACCGTCGTGGAAGCCCTGGAGCTCGGCATCGACGCCGACGTCCAAGGTTGCAAAGGCCATGTTGTGGCGGTCCTGGAAGCGCGCCTTGAGGGCCTCGACCACGCCTGCAGAGGGGTCGGTCACCGCGTAGTGCGAGAAGAGCACCTGGCCATCAGGCCTCGTCAGGTCCTGGACAAGGCCAGCTGTGGCAGAGCCGACGCCCGCACCCAGCTCCAGAATTCGCAGGCTGGGCTTGTAGTGGCCCAGACAGCGGACAAACGCAGACACATCGAACAAGTCCTCCAGACAGCGGTCGAATTGGCCGAGCGTGTCGTCTGCATGCAAGACTTCGACGGCACGTCTTTGGCCGGAAAAGACAGCGGGGGTGTTCTCCATGACGACAGTGATGGCTCGGGCAATGGGGGCCGCGGATGTCGAGGCCAACGTTGCGGCGAGGGATTCGATTCGAGAACTCAGCGTATCATCATCCCAGCCTCCTATACCATCTTGCGCACAGGACGCGCGTTTCTGGTCAAGCCACGCTTTGTATCCCTGGAGCTCGGGAATGACATCCGAGCCGCTCGCAGACGTGCGGGAGGAAGCGACAATGGCGAGGCCGACGAGCTCATCCAGCGCTGCGCGCCAGGCTTGGCTCTTTTGCATCGGCTGGACAAAGGTGCTGAGAGCTTCAGCGCCCCCCATCTGCCGCACCCACTCGCTCCGCGCGGTAATGGGCGCGCCGTCTTCTTCGATGCTGTCGCCATCGGCAAAGGATGTCAGCCGAACACCGGAGACCTCGATGACGGGCTCGTCGCGGGCTGTCACCGTGCCTGTTCCGCAGACGCCGCTGCCCGCGAGCTCCGCCCTCGCCGAGACCGCCAGATTCTCAGCGGTGCAGCGGCGCAGGGTCAACGAAGCCACGCTGGCGGGGAGGACCTGGTGGTAGTCGTGCGTGAGGCCGTACCGCGCGGCAATGCAGAGCAGCTGGAAGTAGGAGTCCAGGATGACCGGGTGGAGGTGGTAAAACTGCTCATCCCCGTGCCAATTGTTGCGGACGTGGGCGCGCGCATCGCGTGGGCCCGTCGTCGTCGTCGTGATGTCCTGGAGACTCTCAAAGTGGTAGCCATAGTCGAGGCCACAGCGACGCATCGTTTCGTACCAGCGCTTGGTGGAGGCCTTTCGCGGCAAGGTCCCCTGCCCAGCCGTGCGCGTCGGCCTGGCGTCCTTGTCGTCCCGGGTCTGAATCTCGCCAGAACAGTGTTTGATCCAGGTGTGTCCATTGTGAGACGCGATGCTAAATTCCCACCACTCGCTGTCCAGCGCATCGGTCAGCCGCAGTCGACGGAACGACGTCACCAACTCCTTGGGCGAGCCGTCGTTGATGACCAGCGCCGTGCGCACAGCAACATTGCGCAGCTCGACCACGTCGTCGACGCCGGTGATCTGCCGGATCGCCTCGGCTGCCATGGCCACGTATCCGGCAAAGGGGAAGATGATGTCGGCGTTGATCTTGTGGTCGCGGATCCATGGGGCGTTCTCCACGTGCAGCAAGTTCCGCCACACGGGCTCGAGGTCTGTGGTTTCGGGCACCTTGGCCCCCAGGAGGCTGTGGTGGGGGTGGTCGCGCGTGCGATATTCGTGCGTGATGCGAGGTTCGCGCCAAAGGTTGTGGTGGTGATCCCAGGGGTACGGGGGCAGGTCCGCGAGAGTGTGGCCGGCGGGCATGAGCGCCTGGAGATCAAAAGGGACGTGCTGGGTGAAGAGCTGGCCCAGAGCGGAAAGCCAGCTCTCCAAACTGTTCGTCCGACGGGTCATTGTCGAAATGTAGGAGGCACTGCTGGAGTTTTGTGTGAGGATCTGGCGGAGGGGTCCGGCCAGGGCGGGATGCGGTCCCACCTCGAGAAAGACCTGCTTGGAGGAGGAGGAGGAGCCGGCGTCGTCGTGCTGTTTGACGGCGCAGCTGACCGCGGATGTGAACAGCACGGGGCTTTCCAGGTTGGTCTGCCAGTACTTGGGCCCGAATCGACTCGTCTTGGCCACGGGGGCCAAGAACTCGCCAAAGACGCTCGAGAAGAAGGGCAGGGTGTGCGTCTGGCCGACGACGCCGGCGTCGACCATGTCGGCGTGGTACTCGGCGCCGATCTCCGTCATATGCGGCGAGTGGTAGGCCTTCTCGACCTTGAGCAGCGTGGCCAGCACCCCGGCGCCCGACGCCTTGATGGACCGAACCATCTCTGCCACCGGCTCGGCATCGCCGGAGATGGTCACGTTGTTGGGTGCGTTGTCGCAGGCCCGCACCACGCCCGGGACGAGGTGCTCCTCCGCTGCTTTCCAGCTCAGGCCCAGTGCGGCCATGGCGCCCTTGCGCGTCTGTCTCGCGGCGATGCGCCCGCGCAGAAACGCCACGACGATGGCCTCGCGCGCGCTCAGTCCGCCCGCAGCGTACGCGGCCGCAATCTCGCCGCTGGAGTGGCCCACCACGGCGGTCGGGCGGATGCCAATGGAGGCGTACGTGTCGACCAGGGCGATCTGCAGGGCGGTGCATAGCGGCTGCGAGAATTCCGCCTCGTCGACGCGGCTGGTGCGCGCAGGCTTGCGCAGCTCGTCAGCCAGGGTCCAGGACGGGGCCAGCCGCGGGCCCAGCTCCTGCAGGGCCCTGTCGAGGCGGGCAATGGCGCTGCTGAAGACCGGGCTGGCATGGGGACGCAGCATCTCGTAGCCCATGCGGGCCCATTGCGCGCCCTGGCCCGTAAAGACCATGACCAGGTCCGTGGCCTGGTCCGGGTCCTGGTGGAGATGGGTGGTCTTGGCGGCGGGCGCGGGCGCGGGAGCCGACGTCGTGGGAGCAGCCAGCGTGAACTTGTCTCTGGTACAGACGGCAAATGTGCGGTGCGGGAGGTGTTCCCGCTTGTTGGCCAGGGTGTAGGCCACATCGGGCAGCAGATGCGGGGCTTGATCGAGGAACGCCTCGTAGTTGCGGCTCGTGGCCTTGAGGGATGCCGGGGTGTTGGCTGAGAAGAGCAGCAGGTGCGGCGTGTTTGTTGGGGCGCCGCCCTCGGGTTGCCGCTTGCGACCAGCATCGTGCCTGGAGGCGGACTCAACGATGACGTGGGCATTGGAACCGCCCAGGCCGAAGCTGTTCACACTGACGCGCTCGTCGCGGTGCTCGGGCCACGGTGTCGGCTCGGTCGGGACGATGAGATTGGCTTCCTCAAAGGGAATCGCAGGGTTCCGGGGGAGGGACTTGATGCTGGGCGGGATCGCGCGGTGCTCCAAGGCGAGCACAGCCTTGACAAGGCCGACCAGCCCGGCGGCACCCTCTGTGTGGCCGAGATTGGCCTTGACCGAGCCGATGTGCACGCCGGCCTGGCCGAAGCAGGCGGCCACGGCTGCCGTCTCGACGGGGTCGCCCGCGCGCGTCCCCGTTCCGTGACACTCAAAGTAGCCGGTGCGGCGGATGTCGTCGATGCCCGCACTCCGGTACGCCTGGCGAATGAGCGCCTCCTGGGCCTGGGCGCTCGGCTGCGAGACGGTGGGTGTGTGGCCGTTGTGGTTGGCGGCGGCGCCGGCCACGACGGCCCGCACGGGGTTGCCGTCGCGGATGGCGGCGGCCAGGGGCTTGAGGTAGACGGTCACGACGCCCTCGCCGCGGGCGTATCCGTTGGCTTGGGCCGAGAAGGTGTTGCAGGAGCCGTCGGGGCTGAGCACGCCCTGCTCGGACTTGGCCGCCGTCAGCGCCGGGGTCATGATGAGGTTGATGCCGCCGACGATGGCGGCCTCGCACTCGCCGCGCGCAATGGCCGCGCAGGCCTCCTGGACGCTGACGAGCGACGACGAGCAGGCCGTGCGCAGGGTCATGCTGGGGCCGCGCAGGTCCATCTCGTGGGACAGGCGGTTCGACACCATGAAGTCGTGGGCGCCCAGCACCTGGTAGGGGCCGTAGGCCTGCGTGTCGCGCGACGACATGTCATACCAGTCCTGGCCGTAGCTGCCGACGTACACGCCGGTCCGGGAGCCCCGCCAGCCCGTCTCGCCGGCGTCGTCCACGGCCTCGCGCGCAACCTCGAGGAGCAGACGCTGCTGGGGGTCCAGCGTCTCGACCTCGCTGCGGGGCATGGAGAAGAAGGACGTGTCCAGCGCGGCGAGGTCGTTGGTGGCATCGAGGAAGTATCCTTGCTGCGCGATGACCGTGCCGGGCTTCTTGTTCGGCGAGTGATAGGCCGCAATGTTGTACCGGGACGCCGGCACGGGGCCGCGGGCGTCCCGGCCGGCATGGAGGAAGGCCCACAGCTCCGATGGCGATCGGATGCCTCCGGGCAGCCGACATGCCATGCCGCAGATGGCGACGGGCTGGAACAAGGGCTCCTTCACCTGGGTGCTGGCGTCTGTTTCATGGTCTGCCCCATTTGTCTTCGTTTCATGCATACTGATGCGACCGTTCATCGCGTCACCGTTGGGCTCGCGGGACCCGTCGAGTCTACTGTGGCCGTTCGTGGCAAGCCCATTGGTCCCGTTTGCACCAGCGGTGCTGGCTCCGTTAGAATAGCCGTTCATTGAGGAAGAGACCCGGGAGGGATGATTCTGGACGTCCTAAAGAGTTGTTGGCAACTGTTTCTTTTGTCCCCGCGGTAACAGGTATGGATGCCGGACAGATGCCGGACAGCATAGGCCACCATAGGAGAGCCGTATGTCCATCTTATAGCCCTGGCAGATGGCACCAGAAAAGAAGGATCCATTATTCCAACGGCGAAGAATTTCGAGTGTCGACTCTCGAGCAGCGCCTTACTGTTGCCGGGCGCGTCGCGCATCGTGAAGTTTCACGATTTGGAGTAGCACGGATGACGTTTAATATGGGACTTTGGGGATCACGATAAGACAGACCGTTTTTGGCCAGGTGGTCGGAGGTAAGCAAGGTACCGAGCCTGCTCTGTTGAGCGCAGGTACGACTGTGACACCTGCCGTGCTTACTGCTTACTACGCACCTTCCCTTCTCCCTGCGCTGCCACCTCCCCCTTTCGGCCACGCAATTCTCCAGTGTGACACGATAACGACAACAACGTGTCGCAATCGACTCCACCACAAAATACACTAATCGACTTCATTGTTGTAGCATTCATGTTTGGAATCATGCGGCAGGAGGCAGAAATGACTAACACGCTTAATTCGGCAGTAAACGGCTTTTTATATTTTATATTTTTAAGGTTGATATTGTAGTGATGCTTGAATACCATAGAGGGTGGTAAAAGCCGAATAAGGTGCACTAGTGTGCCTCTTATTTTTTTTTTCTACCTATCCAGCGTACTAAGCATTCAAAGCCCACAATTCCACCAACAGTAAGCCGGTGCTGTAACGGCCCGTTAGCAGTCCGCCACAGGGTCAATCCCACCCCCCACACTAACTAGATCCGGCGCTCCGTAAAGACGGGGGCGAGTGGGAAAAATACCCGCTCAGTCTCAATTCGAATATGTCCCGATCCCCATATATCCCTTTCTCTTTACCTCGTCACCTTCCCTCTCTCCCTAAACATCTTCCATTCCCCGCAACACCGTTGTGCGAAATTCACGATTCAGGATTTCCCAAAATGGAAGAAAAAACCGCCAGCCAGGATGTCCGTTCTGCGCTGCAGCCAGATCCAGAGGCCAACGTGCCTGAGGAAGACGTCTCCTCCCAATCGCGGCCGTGGAAACATTATTCCTTCTACCTATCCATTCTCATGCTGGCCGTGATCGGCTTGATTGTTTCCTGGGATGCCACGGCGCTGTCCCTGGCTCTCTCGGTAAGTCTTTCTTGCCTCTCTTTTTTTTTCTCCTGTCGTGATGACTGTCCCCTTTCATGGACGGGCTGGCTGACAATCAACTTGTCCAGAGCATCGCCCAACAACTCGGTGGAACCACCTTCCAGTCCTTCTGGGCCAACATCGCCTTCATCCTCGGCGTTGCCGTCAGCCAGCCCATCTATGCCAGCGTCTCTGATGTGGTGGGCCGAAAATCCGCGCTGTACACCTCTGTCGTCCTGTTCGTCGTAGGATCCATCGTCTTTGCCACAGCCAAAAACATGAGCGTCATCGTCGTTGGCCGGCTGATCAAGGGCATCGGCGCCGGCGGGCTCGACGTCCTGCAGACCATCATCCTCTGCGACATCACCACCCTCAAGGAGAGGCCGCGCTGGCTGGGCGTCATGTCCATGGCCAATGCCCTGGGATCCGTCACCGGCCCCTTCGTCGGCAGCGTCTTCGCCGAGCGCGTTGGCTGGCAGTGGCTGGGCTGGATCAACCTGATCACCGGCGGCGTCACCGGCGCCCTCGCCTTTTTCTTCCTTCACCTGACGCCCATCGAGGGCGGCATCAAGGACAAGGTGCGAAGGCTCGACTGGCCGGGCTTTGCTTTCTTCACCGTCATCAGCACAACCGTAGCGCTGCCACTGAGCTGGGCCGATTCACTGTATGGCTGGGCGTCGTGGCAGACGCTTGTGCCGCTCATTGTGGGCGTCGTTTTGCTCGTTCCGTTTGGCTTTCTCGAGAAGAGGGCAGCGGTGCCCATGATTCCCTATCCCATCTTCGACAATGTCTCCATCATCACCGGGACGATGTCTGGCTTCCTCTACGGCGCCTTGCTGAACCCCATTTTCCAATATCTCCCGCTGTTCTTCCAGGCCGTCTACCTCGAAACCCCCATTGAAGCGGCCAAGTCGACGCTCCCACTCTGTTGCTTCCTCGTGGCCGCGAGCATTACCGTGTCGATGCTCATCGAGTGGAGTCGCAAATACCGCATTGCTTCGTGGGTCGGCTGGGTCCTCGCCACCGTCTTTCTCGGCTTGTACTACATCATCGGCGCTGATGCCAACAGAGCCAAGGCGTACGCCTTCCAGGCTCTGCTGGGCGTTGGCCTCGGCACCGCCATGGTATCGACCATGATTGCCGTCTTGGCGAGTGTCAAGAGGGTCGACCACGAGGGTCTTGCCGCGGGGATGCTCGTCACGGCGCGCTTCCTGGGCTCCCTCCTGGGCTTGGCCATCTGTGCCACCGTCTTCAGCTCGTCGTTCCAGAAAGCTTTCTCCTCAGTCCAAAATCTACCCCAAGAGCTTGCCGTTCTCAAAGACGGCAGCCAGGCTGTGGCATTCATACCACAGCTGAGGAAGCTTGCTGTGTCCGAAGACGTGATGCAATCCGTCACGGGGGCCTATGCCCATGCTTTCCAGACCGTCTGGGCCGTATTGACTGCGTTTTCGGGCATGGCAGCTGTTCTCTCGCTGTTGACGAGGGAGAAGTCACTGGAAAAAGATGATCTCGGGCGGCAGGGCTTCCAAGCACCCCCATCCAAGTAACGCACTGTGGACTTTCGTGCCGATATATAGAAAACGAAAAGAAAAAGAAACTCCGCCTTCGAAGGCTACACTTTCTTGACTTGGGGGATGATCGATTAATTTGGAAGATACGCGTATATCTGATGACTTCACTTTTTTCTTTGCCAATTCGCTACGCTATAGTGTTTGATTTTATTTGGGGATATGCGTGGATTTTCTGCGCTGGTAAAGCAGACAATGGAATAAATAGATGAAGGAAGAGGAATGGGGAAAGGGGGGGAGTAGACAAAAACAATTTGGAAGAAACATCATCCACTGGTCAACCTTCTCATATTCGCGAAACAGAAGCAAGGAAACACCGTTCCAAAAGGGCAAATCCAAGTCCATGATCAATAATCATTGGTCTACTTGCTGAGCCGATTTTTTCCTTTCAAGACACTCGATGTAGTAGCCAACCGTATCCCGGACCTGCTTCTCATACGGCATAAAGTCTATGCCCAACAAAATCCTCGACGCGCTCGCATCCACCTTGAAGACATACGAAGGCAGCTTCCCGTTGTTAGGCAAGGTTCTTCCCACGTGTTCTGGAAAATGGCGTGCGACAATATCAAAGCAACTGTCCAGCTTCGTCCCCTCCACACCTCCAGAGCTCAGGATGTAAAGACGATTCCCTGGCGTTCTGGTGTCCAGGGCCCGGATGTGTGCTTCGGCTACATCATCCAGGTGCACCGTTACGCCTGCCTCTTCAGAATATGACTTTCCAGCCACGGGCGCGAGAATCATGCGGTTTGTCCCCGTCTGTGATAGTTCCTCTGGGTCCGTCAACAACTCATTCGGGCCGAATACGTGTGCCGGGGCCATATAGACGAGATCGAATGAGGGCCTCTCCTCCGCAGCCCATTGTTCTATGCGGTTGAGTGTGCCAGCTTTGGCGGCCGTGTAGGCCTCAAAGGGGGTGCCGTAGGGGGGTGGCTGAATGTGGCTGGCTCTGGTCGACTCGGTGTGTATGGTCTCTTCTGTGTCTGTGACAGGGTCGAAGATGGCGGCCAGAGAGGTTGTGAAGATGATGCGCTTGATCGTGCTGCCGTGAGCCTGTGCTGAGGAGAGAAGGTGTAGCGCTGCATCTATGTTGGGCTTGACGAAGTGAGCAGCCAGATCCGGGCCGAAGGATGTTGGGTCGACGGAAATGATGGGGGCGGCAACGTGGATTACATAGTCGACATCTCGGACGGCCTGGTCAAACACCGCGGCCACGCACATGTCAGGAATTTCCACGAAAGTCAGGTTGTCCACCGTAGCGAGCTCCTGGATGGATGGCGTGCTGAGGATGCGTGCCTTCTTGGCCATGTTCCGTAGGACAAGGCGAACCCAGTATCCCCTGCGGAGACAAAAGACGAGAACGCGGAAGCCGATGAAGCCCGTGGCCCCAGTCAACAGGACAAGTTCCCTAGCCATTTGAATCTTGGCAAGTCTGAAGACGATACAACGTCACGCAAGAAGCAAGAGGGCTTGGTGCAACTGGGCGATTCGGTTGGATGGTAAAGTGTGAATTAAACTGTGAATCACAAATATGTTACAAAATGTCTACTATTCTCTCCCTTTTATAAGAAGGTCCGGGGCCGGAGAACGTGGAAGGACTGGTATCCCGTTAAATTTGTAGGATTTTTCGGGGTCAAAGCCACCCCCACTCACTTTTACGGTGGACCGACCTGCTTTGAATTTCACGTCTGTCAATACCGCCTTCTTACCCCTATTGCTCTATTCTATGTGTATACCACCTAGCGGCTTTCCATTATCGCGAAAAGCTAGATCCAAATCCACTCATCCCCCCCATACTGGCACTATGCTCGAGCAACAGCTTAACGATTTTCGATCTACCGTACATCACAGCCCGCTGCAAGGGTGTGAATCCATCACTGTCTATTTCGTCGACAGAGACCCTCTCGTCTTGTAGCAGCACCTTTACAGTATCTATATGGTTTCCCGCAACCGCCATGTGTAGCAAGGACATCGACCGCTGGCCAATGTTGTTGTCAAACTCGGCTATATCAAATGCAAAATCGTCGTCCCTAATGGCGGAGAGATCGGTCGAGCCCAGCGGTATTATGCCGTCCGAGTCGATTCCGTCCTCTATGGGGAAACTGGATGTGGGGGTGGTGGGTGATTGTAAACCGGTCCGTTGGCTGTTGGTTGGTGATATTAAAAACTGTACCCGCTGCTGCTGGCGCGTTGCTGATCTCGGGCTGGTTGCTATTTGTTGTTGATCTAGGGGCGTTGGGCCGACTCGCTGCTGCTGCTGCTGCTGCTGCTGCTGCTGCTGCTGCTGCTGCTGCTGCTGTTGTTGCTGTTGTTGCTGTTGTTGCTGTACGCGGCCGAACTGACTGTCGTTAGGAAGCACCATATTGTAATGGTCCTTGCTATATGCTACCGACTGAGGAGACTGGGCCTGTGGAGAACACCAGCCGCCGTCAACGCACTTGTTGGGTGGCAGCGTTGATGGGTTGCTGCTCTGTTGAGACGTGCCCTCTTTGTCAGGGGCCGTGGGGGTGTGTAGATCTTCGTAAGCTCTCAACTGCTTCTTCAACTGCTCGATCTCGTTGGCTCTATCGCGCATGTTACGTCCTGCAGTCACATTCAAAAAGAATCAGCATGCTCTCTTGTCCTGTGCCCAGAATGTGTTCCGCTGTCACCATCGCACAGCTGCACACTTGCGCCAAGCACGAGGGGCATATGTACTATAGACTCGCTGTGCGATGCGATTTTGAAGCTTCCTTCGCTCTGAGGCGTCTTCTAATCCCCTCTTGTATGTCGTTGTCAGTGCTATTCGAAGCCACAAAGATTCGCCCGTCTAACTTACCCAATCTTCGTCGGGTCTTGTAAGGTCTGCGTTCTGCATGACCGATAATCTTTGGGATATCGGTTAGAAATGTACAAATGCTTGTACGTCTGTTCAGCTATTAGCTCAGTATACTTACATAAAATACGGCGGATTTTGTGAGCGTAGGGGAAGTAGATTAATGGCAGACTGCCAGGATGTTGGAAAAAAGGACATCTGTATTGTAAAGTAATATTTAGGCCTGGATCCCGCGGCAACTATCATATGAGATAGAAAACGGGTAGCAAGAAAACAAAACAAAAACCTGGAAACCGTTATGATAGACCGCCGCACCAGGTCTCCACTCGTCTCTACCCGCCCTTACCTATCCCTACCTACCTCTACCTATCCCTGCCTACTTCTACCCCCATCCCTGCCTACTTCTACCTATCCCTGCCTACCTCCACCTATCCCTGCCTGTCCCTACCTACCCCTTCGTATCCCTACCAATCCCTACTTGTTAGCCTGATGCTGACATGTCAAATATGTATTATAATAAATGACTGATATAAAAAATACGACAGGATTCGTCCATTTGCATCAAGACTATTGACGGTGTTTCCTCCATACTACCTTCTCCAGTTCAATTCTACAATGGCCCCCCACAAAGCACCAAAATGGCGATGGAAGCACTTCCTCTCCGAGCAATTTGCAGCGAGCCCGGCCATTGCGTGTTCCTGCACCTCTGAAAGGGAAAGGCGGCGGCGGGGGGGGGGGGGGGAGGAAGAAGTGAAAGTCCCTGCGGTAATAGTCGAGTAACATACCGGGCCCCATTCATTTTTCCGGCTTCGAAAAGACGAAAACTTCCAGGCTCGCAAAGGCTTTATGATATCCTCTGCGGTACTTTGGAGGGAAAAAAATAAGCAGCGTGCGGTTCAGGAAAGGTGCTGACGAGCACGTCAACAAAACTCGGGCCGTGCCATGACCACGGCCGCGCCCCCAATCCGCAAAAATAGAAGCGTGTCCATATTGTGCCAGGTGGTAATCTGCAGGTCGGCGATAGAAAGCGGCAGCTTAGCCAGGCCTTTGACCTGATTGGCGGGCGATGGCCGGCTCGGCGAGTAGGGCGTCGTTGACCGCCAAGAGTCAAGAAGATCGGACCGGTCGACAGCATGATTGCCGTATGCGGCTCAAGCCGGGCGCTGGGCTGGGTGATGCCGTAAAAGCCGGGCAACTTGGCGAGGACGCCCGGCAAGCCGATTACTCCGTGGCCGTTTCCTGAGTCTATGGAGATCTGCTGGACGGGAAAAGCCATTTTGTGGGCGATGTCTATATCCAGACAGACGCTACAAGAGCGCCAGAGAACGAAATAGCGGACTGCATCGGCTCGCTGGACGGGAAAGGCGTAGCTGTCCCGGACGTCGAGGAACTAAGAGCATCAGTATTGCCATCCGGTTCTTTCGTCAGACATGAGGTTGGCTTGTGTTGTGACCCAACACGTGACCACTAATACCGTTTGGTTTACCAGCTCCGCACAAGTTTAAGTCCGAGCCATAACGCCAGCTACTTCCTGTGATCCTCTGACGTGGCGTTCATAGAGGGCTATGTGGTTTGTGCTGATTTGGTACCTATATTCTGGTGTGTAATGCTAGTAACGTCCAGGTATAAATGTCGCATTAACATTCGATAGGTGTCTTTTCATCCGTCCCGGGCACTGTGCAATAACTTGAAGAGGCAGGTGTCAAAATAGAACCAAAAAGGCCGGTCAACCGCCGAGCCTAGCCATATATGGTCAGAGATGTGTATCTATGTAGTATACCAGTGTTTCTGCCCCCCACCGTATGTAGGTGGGAGGGCCCGAGAAGCGTGGGAGGGCCCGAAAACGCTGGGGGCCGGAAACACACCTTGGACTGAAAAGGGGGGCTCGCGAAACACAGATATACGATTACATCCCACATCTCAGGCAGATAGACCTACATCAATTCATGCATGGCTTTGACAGCCTGACAGCAGGACGCTCTATGCTACGGATGGAATCGAAGAAATACAAACTAAAACGTTTCCAAATAGCACCACCAGTCCCACGATTTGGGACCTTCGCCCTGTCCACTGTTTTCTCGCTTCCCTGTCATCACATCTCATGCAGAGGACGCCAAAGAGGATCATGCAGATGACCAGAGCCAATTTCCAGCCATGTTACGTGCTTGCCTCCACGATAACGGAAGGACTAACCAGCCGGGCAGTTAGTTATTTTGGCACCGGAGACGCAATGCCGGGCGGCGGGGCAATGCTTCACTAATCACGACAGTGTCTGGAGGCTCCACTAGGTGGAGCCCCCCGTTTCATCGGTCGACCGGATGAGGTCTGTTTGGAAGGACCAGAAAGACGTGGGAAGGAGCAGGAGCGCCATGCCGGCGACGAGCGGCAGAATGCCCAGCAGCTCGAGCTCGATCAACTCGTCACTAGAGTTCAGAGGTTCACCAAGAGAAATACCAAACCGAACGTCGTCTACGTCGCGGAGAAGAAGCAGTATGTCTTCAGAAGTACTGAAGAGAAGTCTGAATGTGGGTACGAGTCGTTTCCTTTCTATGACTTCCAAATTCGAGAATCGAAAATCAAAGTGCAAAGTTCGAAAATGTTCACTTTATCTATCTATTTTATTTATTTATTCATTTATTGATTGATTTATTGATTGATTTGCTTTCTTTTTTTTAGTCGTCTCACGCCATCGCATGCTCTAGTTAGTCCACCTACATTAGCGTCAGAATTTGCCGGATTGAGTCCTTGATCGTGTCTTCAACCGGTGTGAACTCCAGCCCCAGTACCGTGCGCGCCTTGGTCGTGTCCAGCGTGTATGTCGGTTCGGCCCGGCCGGAACCGGGTGTACCCACGGGGACTTTGTCTTTCAACTCGGGGAAGGACGCCCGGATGATGTCGGCGGCCGTCTGGTACGAAAACTTGGCCCCCGCCAGGAAGCGCTGGTTGCCGACGGCCGGGTCGTCTGCTCGCTCGAAGAGGATCAGCGCCGCTTTGGCGAGGTCGCGCACGTCGACGAAGCCGGCAAAGTCGGTGGGCGGCACGGAGCCGCCGGCCAGCGAGCCGTCCACCAGGTGCGCCAGCGCCCGCATCGACTCGTTGAGCTTTTCGGGGCCCGTGACGCCCGCCGCCGCCGGGTCGACGTACGGACCAAAAATCCACGGCGGCGTCAGGTGGGACAGCGAAAAGGGCACGCGGCTGTCTGCCTTGTGGTCGGCCATCCACGCCCACATGGCCTTCTCGGCGAGCGCCTTGGAGGCACAGTAGGCCGTGACCGGGTCGGCCGCCCGCGCCTCGTCCCACGTCATCGGGTTGAAATCGGCCTCGGTGTAGACGTAGCCCGGGCGCAAACCCTGGAGCACGTCCAGCACGGAGGCAAACGACGAGATGTTGACGACGCTGCGCACGGAGCCGCCGCCGTACTGCCGAGCCGCCTCGAGCACGGCCAGGGCGCCGTCGCGGGCTGGCTCCAGCAGGTCCCGGGCAATGTCCCTGGGCTCGAATGTGAACGGCGACGCCGTGTGGATGATGCCCGTGATGCGATTCCCCTGGAAGCTGTCCGCGTAGGCGGCTGGCTTGGTGATGTCGGGCACGAGGCCGAACGTGAGCTTGGGCTGGCTGCCGTTGCTGTATGCAGGGAAGATGGCGAGCAGCTTCTCGCCCGAGGACTGTGACCGGACGGTGCCGTGCACGGCATAGCCGCTGTCGAGGGCACGCTTGATGATCTGGCCGGCCACGAAGCTATTGGCGCCGGTGACGAGGAGTGTGTCAGTCATGGTGAACTGTATGGGGCTGTCTTGTGGGTCTTTGTGTGTTGAGGAATGCTGTTCGGTGTTGCGTTTGGTTTTCTGGACGTGTTGGATGCTACGTAGTCTGATGAGGTCTTCATTTCCGTCTTTCTCGAGGGCAGGCCTCCTATTTATTCATCACGGTCTCCCAGTCCCTTTCGTTTCTCTGTTTGCCCCTGCGAGACAGTGACCAGACACAGTTGCCATATACGACTGCTGACTGTGCTGAAAGTTTTCGGTAGACCCTTCTAGACCAGTCGGAGAACGTCGCACGCGCAGCGAAAGAGTGCGGGCCTAGGCCATAAGCCGTAGTCATAGGCTTTAGCGGACTTATGGGGGATGACTAAGGTGCGCTGTGGGCTGTTATCAGGAAGAATAGACCCTTCGCAATCCCACGAGGCTCACTCAGCCTGGCCTGCCACACTTTTGTACGACAGACCCGACGGGGGTTGGGGGACGCGTTTCCCCTATTTCCCTGCGTCTCGAATAGACGGACCTGCTTTCCCGTGGCCGTCACCATGAACACAACTAGCCAAGGACAATTCGCGCAAAAACGAACCAGCATCTCAGCAGCGCCATGTCTGCGGTTTCATACACGCCGCTCGATCTGGGGAAGAAGGAGATCCGGATTCTCGAAATCCATAGAGGCCAGCCAGCGACACCCATTCAGTGCAGTCTCTCCACGGTCGTGCTGAACGAGTCCGTCAAGTATGATGCGCTGTCCTATGTCTGGGGCGACGACGTGGCCCCCGATCCCATTTTCATCAGCGGCCAGCCGACCCGCGTCACGCGCAATCTCGAGGAGGCGCTGCGCCATCTGCGCCGGGAGGACCAGTCTCTGGTCATCTGGATCGACACGCTGTGCATCAACCAGGCCGAGACCCGCGAGCGCAACCACCAGGTGGCCATGATGGGCGACATCTACAGGCAGGCGCAGCACGTCTTTGCGTGGGTCGGCTTGGCCGAGGCGGACATGGACGGGATGGAGCGGCTGGTCGACACATTCAAGCATGGGCGCGACCTCCACTGGGACCCGTCTCTGACGCCTGCGGGCCCGGCCGGTGTGGTGGAGCGGGTCCATCTCGAGACGCTGTCGCGCTTCTTGTCGCGGCCGTGGTGGACGCGCGTCTGGACGGTGCAGGAGGCCATCCTCGCCAGGGGCATGACATTCGTCTACGGGACACACCGCATGGCACTGGCGGACCTCGCTGCCGCCGGCAACAGCTTCCTGCACCACGTCCACAGCGGGTGTTGTCGTCTCTTTCTCGACCCGCTCGACCCGGCCGACGGGGCCAAGCAGGACGCTCTGGTCAATGCCGTGGAAGAGTTGGCTGTGCTGCAGCAGGTCCGGGGGAGCCGGGACACGGTGCCGTTCTCGCACAAGATGTCCTACTACCGCCTCCGGTCCTGCCACGAGCCGAAAGACAAAATCTACGGCACGTTGGGCTTTGGCGACAGCACGCCCATGAAGGCGCTCCGCCCAGACTACGCTGCTTCGGACAAGGCTGCGTACGAACAGGTGGCGCTCGCGGTGTTGGACAGCCGCCCGGACCTGTACATGTTGGGCTACGTGCTGCCCGAGCAGGCGCGGCCGCGCCTGGCCTCCCAGTCGCGTGTTCCCGACCTCCCGTCGTGGGTGCCGGACTGGACGGTCCAGGTTCCCGTGGAGACGATCCGCAGCGTCATCATGTATCGGCATGCCCTGCTGGACTTGTACCGCGCGTCGGGCGCACGTTCTCGATTCATGGCCCACGCCCTGGCTGGAAAGCTCGCGCTGCGCGGCGTGCTGTTTGGCACCGTGGGCACCGTGGGGCCGGCCCGGGAAAGCGCCTTTGGTCGCCACGACGCGCCTCTGGCCCAAGAGTGGCGGCGGATGGCCCGTGTCGACGAGGATCCCAGCCGCCTGTACCGCAGAGGGGGCCGCTCGGCCGAGACGGTCTACGACGCCTTCTGGCAGGTGCTCACCTCGGCTCTGGACTACGAGAGCTTCCGGAACATGGACATCGCCGACTGCGTCCGTGTCCGGGCAGATGACGTGGCCAAGGGGCGGGCGGCCTATGATGCCGCCTGGGCCTGGTTTACGGCGTCCACGGAGACGCATGCGGAAGACCGGATCCGGCTGTTTATCGTCTGCATGCACATATCCACGGGCTCTCGTCGGTTCTTCCTCTCGACGCCCGGGGAAGACTGGATGGGAATGGCGCCGCTCGCGGCCCAGCCGGGCGATCGGCTTGCCGTACTGGACGGCGGCAATGTGCCGTACATTCTGCGGCCACACGGCCCGGCCGACAAGAACGAATGGACCTTTGTGGGTGATGCCTACGTGCACGGTGCCATGGACGGAGAGGCGCTGGACCTCGGCCCGACCCAGGATATCACGCTGGTGTAGGCAGGTCACTTTCTCCTGTGCACGTCTGCCCATGTGCTGGTAGACATGCTTAATCAGGCGACATGTTACTTCCCCAAGCATACATATCTAAAGAAAATTTGCAGATCTGCAGGGCCGAGCTCCCAGAGCATACTTGCGTCAATATGCTCTATCACTGAATGCTAACTGCAGATTTCCAACCCGCTTCGACTCGCATTGTTTTGGCCTAAGAAAATGTTTTTGGCTAAGACCAGAATGTCGCAGTTTGCCAAGCTGTCAGCTCGCATGCCTTTTGCAGTTCCACAACCTAGGTAACCAAAGAAATCTGCAACAACACGAAAATGGCGACTTCACAATGATGCAATACTTGCAAACAGCCAATAAAAATACAGAAATGCAGCGGTTTCTGCAATCGCTCGACAATGCGGCGTATAGAATATGTAACGGGCACTTCGCTGTCTTGAACATGGCCCGCCCGAGGACGTTCAGCACATTTAGTAGGATTTGATTTCCAGATGCAGTAAAATTGTCGGTGTTACTCCCGCAGCCAATCACAAGTATGGCGGCCCAGTGGCGCCATTTCCCCACAAACTTCTCCATTCCAGCTTGGGCGATGCGGCGCCGGCATGGCGTGCTCAGGAAGACCCGCACCGAGTTTTCGACGGCGACACGCCGAGTGCCCGGAGACCTGGGCTGGCCGATTGGGGGCATCTTTCATTTGCTAGTCAGTGGCCGAGCCCTGCTGGGAGACGAAGGCATACGTCAGCACACTGGGATTCTCACGATACCGAGTTAAGGACCACAGAGCAAGGAGAGCAAAGAGAGCAAAGAGACGATACCTATCCGACAACGTAACGAAATCCGCCTGGCCACCCGAAATAACAACACGCAGGACTCTCTCAGCTGCATCCCGCCATCCAGCCATCATGGCCGAGTCCTTCACCAACATTCCGACCATCGACCTCTCCCAGGCCAACGACCCGGCCACGCTGCCAGCCCTTCTCCAGGACCTCCGCACCGCCCTCACCGAGGTCGGCTTCCTCTATGTGATCAACCACGACGTGCCCGTGGCCACCATTGACAGCCTTGTCCACCTTCTCCCGCGCCTGTTTGCCCTCTCCGAGGCCGGCAAGGCCGCCGTCGCGCTCGAGCAGTCGCCGAGCTTTCTGGGGTACAGCGGCCCGGGCAGCGAGAGCACGGCCGGCGCGGCCGATGCGCGCGAGCAGTTTGAGTTTGCGACGGAGCTGCCGCCAGTCCAATGGCGGGCGGGCTTGCCGTTGTATGAGCGCCTGCCAGGGCCGAACCAGTGGCCACTCGCCGCTCTGCCCGAGCTCAAGCCGGTCGTGGAGGCCTACGTGGCGGCGATGACCGCTCTCGGGGAGCGCTTCCTGCGGCTGGTGGCCCAGGCTCTGGAGCTGGCCGACCAGCCGGACGTGTTCCTGCCCTTTCTGTCGGACCAGCACCGCCTCAAGCTGGTGCACTACCCCGCGGCAGAAGACGGCGGCCAGGGCGTGGGGCCGCACAAGGACTCGTCCGGGTGGTGGACGTTCCTGCTGCAGGCGTCGCCGCCCGAGGTAAAGGGCCTGCAGGTGCTCAACAAGGCCGGCGCGTGGGTGGACGTGCCCGTGCTGCCGGGCAGCTTCGTGGTCAACATTGGGCAGGCGTTTGAGGTGGTGACGCACGGCGTGTGCAGGGCGACGACGCACCGGGTGCTGACGAGCGCGGACGAGCGGTACAGCGTGCCCTTTTTCCAGGGGGTGCGGCGGAGCCTGACCAAGGCGGAGGCGCTGGGCGCGCTGCAGGAGCACATGGACAGGCATTTCCCCGTGAAACACAACGGCGTGGGTGTCGAGTCGGATGAGGCGCGGGCGATCGACTCGGCCTTCTTGCAGGGCAAATACGACACCTGGGGCGAGACGCAGCTGCGAACCAAGGTGCGCAGCCACCGGGCGGCCGGGAAGCGGTTCTACCCAGAAGTGTACGATCAATACATCAATGATAGTTGAATATGAACATGTTGTTGGAGCGCAGCAATGCCGTGAAAGGCGTGCACGATGTGTTGCCTTTGTTTTTGATTTGTCGTTTTTTTTTCTTTGAATGGTTCTAGTTGCTCGTTTCACTCTGCTTCGCCTCTCCCTTCCATAGCAGAAGAGGGCCACGGATGCATTTCTTTCCTTTCCACGCCCCTAACGCGTTTGGCTGACCAGTCAAGGTGCCCTTCTAGACTGCTCGCGGACTGCTTGTTTTGGGTGGGCTGCGTGTGTTTTTGAGCGTGTTCGCGCGGCAGTCCTGTGCTTGCGCTCTCACTATCCATGCGGTCACCTGCTTGGTCAGAGTTACCTCCCCATTTAACTTCTCCTTTTTTTTTCACGAATAACCCCGTAATGGATAGAGAGAAGATGCCGTGGTTGCAAGTGAAGCAATGCTTTCCCTTGGTGACCAAGCCGCTGAGACGCCAAATTCGGCGCTCCGCAACCACGTGCTCTATGGTTGATTATTAACAACTCCGGGGAAATATTGTACGGGTCGCAACACGCGGTGTGAATTTACTCCACACGCCCCGTGTAACGGGTTATGTCATCATTTTCCCGCCTGCCTTTACCGCCTGCGACCCCTCATTTGAGGCTGCTGTGAATGACTTCCTTTTCTTGTTTCTTTCGAAACACAACTCTGATCGCAACAATCCCTTCCGCTTCTAATCTAAGCCGTATAACGTTTTACACCCCCTTTTGCGGCCAGCCATCACTCGCGCGTAACCTTGTCGGGTTGATTCGACGATATGGCCGACCCCCCGGATTACCGAACGTTATTCGAGAATGAGCAACGCCTTCGACAAGAGGCAGAGCTTCGCGCACGAGACGAACAGCGCCTCCGACAAGAAGAGCAACGCCTTCGGCAAGAGGCAGTAATTGAAGTTGAGCGAGCACGCCAGACCATCCGAGAAACTGTAACGTTCAACTCGCTTTTGCAGGACGAGCTTGTCAAGCTGCAGGAGTTACACGCACGTATGCAGTCCCCTTTCTTTGCCACTGCCCCCGCCAAGACTCTCACACCTTGCCAGCCCAGTCCTTTCAAGCCTACCTCGCGCAAGTGTCCCGGCTGCACGTTCACCTGGCCCGCTTGATTCCTGCTCCTCAACAACCCCCTCTACGGGTCAGCTCCTCAAGCCAGACAACATCCGGTCGAACGAGCATTGCACAGAAATACTACCCTTTGCGCTTGCGGCCCTGGGAAGACTTCCGTGCCACCCAAAGAAGGACATTCTCACGTATCTATACCGCGCTCCAGGGCCGCCAGGCTTTGCCGTCGCGCCAGAGCGTCCAGCAAGACGAAGTGTCGCTCCTGGAACAGCTCCCCCTGGGTGCTCTCCGGCTTCCGGGGTCGATGAGCGCGGCGAGAACAAACCAAGTTATCAATGCCTCGTTGCTGATCCCGGCATCGCGGGTTATCAACCAGTACCTTGCGGACACGGACACGAAACAGAAGGTGTTCTTCGACACGACTACGTACGGCGCTCTGTCTGAATCAGGGTCCGGATCCAGTTTCGATGCCGATGCTGGTGCTGGTGCCGAAGGCAGCACACGTCGTTCGAGCGGCAATTCTATGGAGCGAATACGAAAAGTGATGCCCGACTGTCTTGTGCTGACTATGCAGGTGGGCGTGCCCGGACCGGCCGCAGAAGGCAACGACGCTGCGGCTCGACGGGCCGCGGTGGGCGAGCACAAGCCGGCCCACGCCGTACGCGGTACGTCTGTGATGGAGATTGTTGGTAATCTTCCCGAGAACTACATGCTCCGGCTCGCGCGCGCGGCATTGGCTCGGCGCAGCAAGACGGCTGCTTCGACGGGTGGTGAACAGGCAGGAGGACGAGCAGGTGGCGATGGCATACCTACCACAGGGGTGGTCGAGAGCGGCAGTCCGTCGACACGGAGGATCGACAAGCAGACATACTTCGCGTATGCGCTCACGCAAACATACCATTATATGATCATCTCGGGCGTCGAGTTTGGGTACCTGTGCACGGGAGAGACGATCACCTTTCTATGCGTTCGTGAGGACGACCCTGGCACTCTGCTGTACCACACTTCGTCTTTCCCCATCGCCTCTCTCGAAGATGTGCGCTCGCCTCCTGGCCCTGTCACGACAGCCCCGGTGGACGATACGACGCTGCCCGACGAAGACACACTCAGCAACATGGCCATTTCCGAGCTGTGCAGCTTCTGTCTGCTTGCTCTGGACTCGGAGGTGCGGTCGGCGGAATGGACAACGAACGCCCTCTTTCACCTGGCCAAGTTCCCCGAGCTTCCGGATTCGTTGGCGCCTGCGCGGGCGCCCAGTCCCTCGCCCCTGGGCACACGGCGAAGGGACACTGACGATGATGGGGACAACACGCGCAGCCGGCTGTTGCTTCCGTTCAGTGGCGGCTATGGCAGCACCGTGGGACGTGGACCGTCGCCTCTGCGGCAAGAGGTGTCTGATAGACAGGACGTGCCATCGAACAGCGAGGGCCAGCAGCGTCCGGCATCATCCGGGGTTGTGAAGCCTACTCGGCCGTACTGCACGCAAGCCTGCTTGCTGGGTCTCGTGCAAGACGCGGAGCTCGATGCCAAGTGCCCGAACTACGAGCTGCACCAGCAGCGCGTCAACCAGCCAGGCCAAAGACATCCGATTACACAAAACGAGCTCGCCCGTCTGGTCCGGGAGCAGCTATTCTACGCACCCGAAATCAACTGCGAATACCAGTTCGGCTACAATGGGTCCATTGGTTATTCCTTCAAGATCACATTGACCGGCTTTGGCTACACGTTTGTGGGAAAAGCCGTTCAGGCGCATCACCGACGGCGGCTGGCACACGAGACGGAGGTTTACAGCCATCTGCTGCCTTTGCAGGGTGTTGCCGTTCCGGTGCATCTCGGCTTCATCGATCTGATTGCACCCTATCCGGAACGGACTACGTTTACGCTCCTAGAGTGCATGATGCTTCTGTCGTACGCTGGCAGGTGCATTGCGAGCGTCGACGAAGAAGGCAACGAGCTCGCAGGTGTTGCCGACGGTGCCGAAATGCCCGCTGATCTGGGGCACGAGATCCATCGCACGCTGCAGGAACTCAGCGACCTGGGGCTCCGGGATGCAGATGATAACCCGGATAACATTATGTGGTGTGATGACGTCCAGCGGGTGATGCGCATCGACTTTGACCGAGCTATTTTGGTGCCCAGCATGGACAACTCCCAGACCAGCGACGCTCCTGCGACACCGGGTACAGGCGACACGGCACTTGTGGTGAACACGGTTCATCGTGATGAAAAGGACGGTGTTGGTTCTGTGCTGTCCACAAGGACTTGTAAGCGGCCAAAGCATGAAGATGATCTTGCTGGAAGGTACGTAGAGGCTTTGCAAGACCCTGATGCCGAGAACATTAAACGATGAGCAGGGAAAAAGCTTCGAGTAGGGTTTCCTTGCATGGTTCTCCTGGTAGCGGGCCAGTCAGTCAATAGCGGCTGTGATGATGACTAAGGTATGTACCTATCCCACACTAATTTGTCTCAACGTCATTGCAATGTAGCCGTTCTCCTTATCCTTAGAGATTCTATCAGAGCGGGTGGCGGACGGATTTGATCTCCTTTAGGCGTGATGGTAAGGCAGAATACATAGCAGTGGTTGACCCTCTCACAGGCAAGGGAGACATACATGCTCGTAGGGGATGCGCAGTTGGACGAGGACGGGGATGGAGGGTCTTGGACGACTACTACTTTCCGTTGGGGAGAAAACCAGAAGAAAACTGTCATGGAACTGGTTGTGAAGATTCAGGATACACCCAATGGCCGTGGTGTGATGGCGGCGCAGCCTGCTGAGTTGGAGTCTTTCTTCTGGCCTACACGGCTACGCTGATCGGCAACGCCGTCACCACTGCATGGTGCCCATGATGTGGCCATGGCGCGTGCACAACCAGCCGGGCCACCAGCTCGGCTTTCTCGATCGGGTTTGTCAACAACTACGGCCAGATCGGCGGCGCCGTGGGCTCGCAGATCTTCCGGAGCAAGTACGCGCCGCATTACAAGGTGCCCTTTGCGTCAGCCATGGGTCTGGTGTATGCATGCATCACCATGATGCTGGCAACGTGGCGGGTGACGCGCAAGATGGAGAGCGCTACCCGGCGTCTGAAGCTGGCGCGCAAAGAAGCCGAAAAGTGCAGCGACGATCCTGGACGCCGTGGTGGACCGATAGAGACGCTGTTAGACATGCGAGCAGAAATTGAAACACCACAGGAAACGATAGACATGAGACAAATGAACTCCCTTTGAAAAAGAATGGCCCATGTGTATAAGGAAAGTGGCATTAAATAACACAAGTCAAAGCTTGGAGTACATGCTCGTTCTGATTTCAAAGTTACAATCCTGAAGAAAGAAATGAAGTTGTTTTGGAAATGCGAGATCAGCCAAGCTTGAAGTAGCCCGGCTGCAACGTTTGCCACACATTGTGGTGGTCGTACTTGGCATGGACGGCCTTGAGCTTGGCCAGGTTGTCGGCTCCGTAGCTGGCAAACACGTCTTGCTGCAACGAAGCATAGTTCTGGTACAGGAACGGGTTCGACAGCCCGCTGGCCTTGGCGGCTGCGGCGGACCGGGTGACGACGTTCTGGGCAGCCGCCAGGATGCGGTCGTCGTCCGCGGCGTCGGACCAGGAAATAGCAATGTTGATCACTTTGGTTGTCCGCGTTAGCACGTGTGTCTCATACGTGTGTGTATATAGCAATCACGAAAAAAAAAAAAAAAACCCCCCCGGCTCACAGTTCAGTGGACCCTGGCCCGCGAGGCCCAGCGGGTTGCCGCCATTCTTGGCAAAGTGCGAGGTCATGTCCGTGGTGATCGGCTGGAAGACAATCGACGGCGTGATGCCCGTGGCGTCCTGGATCGGCTCGACTTCGTCCATGAAGATGGCAGCGACGTCCGCCATCAGCTCCGCGCTGTTCCCCATGGTCAGCGTCCAGTAGGTCTGCCGGTAACCCGATGGATTCGTGTCGTTGAATTCCACGGTCAGGCCCGTGAGATTGGTGATGCGCAGAGTGTCGGCCACGGCACCCGACACGGCCGTAAAATTTTGCAGGATGGGCGGATTGGGCGCGGGCTTGCCGTACTGCAGGTCCGAGGCAATGACCCAGAGGCCCACCGACTGCGCGTACGCATAGGCGACAATGACCTGTGCGTAGGGGTCCTCGGGCGCGTTGATGGCGAGGTAGTAGAAGGCATCGTTGATCGCTGCTGCGGTCTCGGCCGTGTAGAGGAATGTCTGGGCTCCGGCCCACAGATTGCCCTGGGGGTACGTGGCCAGGTCGAAGCTCGTCACGATTCCAAAGTTGTTTCCGCCGCCACGGAGCGCCCAGTACAGGTCCGAGTAGGCCGAATCGTAAGACACGCTGCGGATCGAACCGTCGGCCAGAACAACCTGCTCAAAGAGTTAGGACGGGGGGAGGCACTAACAAGTCTTTTCACAAGTCACGCCTACCTCGTATGCGTTCACATTGTCGCATGCCCACCCATAGCGACCGGAGAAGAACGACATGCCACCTCCTAGGGTCAGGCCGCCCACACCGATCGCGGCCACGCGACCACCGACAACGGTGAGGTTCATGGGCTCGAGATGGGTGTACACGTCATACCAGAGATTTCCAGCGCCGATCGTTGTCTGTGAGCGGTCCGGAGACACAGCGATTCCGTCCAGGCCCGACAGATCAATGGCCAGACCGGCCCGGATGTTGGAGGCGCCCGCAAAGGCAGCATGGCCGCCGCTCTTGACGGCAAACGGACAGGACGCGACGCGAAGAGCGAGCACCGCGAGAGAGACGTCCAGTGCCGAAGCAGGCGTGAAGCGGCATGTCGGAAGCGTGAGGGCCTGCTGCTCGGACCAATACTGCTCCTGCAGGTGGTAGCTCGGCGAGTCTGGGTACGCGAGCCGGCCAGGTCGCGAGGAGGAGAGAAAGCCGCACTGCCATACACAAGACGCGAAGCAGGAATCATGAGCAAAAAAAGGCCACTTGTCTCAAAGACTCGGTCGTCGGAATACATACAGCGAGATCGCAGCCCGATGGCAGACTGGATCGTGTGTTGACGCCCTGGTCTTGGCCGAGGTACGCATTGATCTGGGCTTCGACTTCTTCCAGCGTGTACCCTGCACTGGCAGCGACGCACAGCGGAAGCACGCACAGCACCAACATCAGAAAGTCGCGCATCTCGAGGACAAAACAAAAAGAGGAAAAAGGAACCGGGTCGAATGCGAAGGAGGGTGGAAAAAAGACGATTGCCTGGCAAGTTGTCTGTACATTACTTATGTAGCATAGGAGCGGCCGTCGGGATGTTTTGGATTCCACCGCAGAAGAGTTTTTTTTTCCCTTTTCGTCGCCCATCAAGCACCTACTAGCTACAGCTTCTTGTACAAACGAGGAGGTTGTGCGTGACAACTCGGCAGCGGTTTCTGGCGGCACCGACACTCCGAAATTGCAGCGACAGGGGTGATGCATCTTGCTGGCTCGAAATGGAAGTTGCGACGAATGCGCATGTCAAGCTATGCAGATCCCCCTCGGTCGTCCGTTGTCTACATAGTATTTCCCTCGGTTTGCCCGTCCCCGTCGCTTCTCGCACGCACAGCATAGAAAGTATATTTCCATTGCAACGCACAACAGAGATACCTCGGGAAACAACCTGCGGGCTTTTTTCACGACATCCTGTGATGGGAGATACAGGACTGGTTTCAGCCACCGCTAACAAGCGCATGGGGGTACATCGCCACCGATTGGGGAGGTGAGCTTGCAGGCGACGTCCGCAAGAGTGGAAAAAATACAGCAGGATGCTTTGTATCGTGCACCAGATCTGTCCAGCACCCGACAGCACAATCCTAGCCCTACGGCGCAGCCAAGTCATGCTGGATGGCACAACAGGATGTGCTCAGGCTTCTATGCACGCTATGCACGAGCCGTTGTGTTGTTTTGCATGATGCTCAACGGCCACCGTTGGAAGCCGCGGTGGAAAGCCGCTGCTTGCTTAGACTGGTTGTGATAGTCTGGCGTGGGTGGCGCGTACAGGGGTGTGTGGCCTGGGTGGAGCTGGCACTTGGATGTGTGGAATACCAGCAGAAATCTGTACGCGCCCGTCGTGGACGATCCATACGCCTTGGAATCGCACCTTCTAAATCGGTCTAAGCGACCCGCGAGAGGCCCAGAAACTCCTCTATGGGCGGAATGGGCACCGCAAAACTCTGCACCAGCTGGATCTGCAGCAACTGGATCTGCCACACCAGAGCTTGTGCAGAGATTCCGAACTCGCACGCGAGTCAACTGTCTGCCCTGTATTAGGCAGGCATGATCATCGGGGTTGCAGTGCGCAAGTCTTTGCACAAGGGTGCAGCCCAAGAGGAACGAGATCGTATATCTTGGTGACACTCGCCGGCAGGAGAAGTGCCCGTAGAGTCTATACATATAGGAGGCTGGTCCGCAAGGCAAGGTGTTCTCTTTCTTGTTCTTCTTCTCGCAGCAGCCTTGGCGACATTCCCTTGAGATTGCGGTTTTACAAGCTTGCCGGCGAGCAATGGTCTCCCAACACGTTTCCCGAAATGGTGACACAGTAAGACCCCCGGTCCAATTGTTTTTGTGCCATGACAGTATCGTTGGGGGCGGGTGGCTGACACACAATCCTAGACGGCCCTGATCGTATGCCTGTGCATCGCCGTTGTGCTCGTGGCTCTGCGCACATGGGCCCGCTGGTTCAAGAGCCGCACGGTGCCCCTGGAGCTGGAGGACCTGTTCATGTATCTGGCGCTGGTGTCGTTCATCATCATGGTTGCGCTGTACCTGGCCACGATCCCGACGTACTTCAACGTGGAGGCCATCATGGCCGGTGCCATGGCGCCTTACGCTCGGCTTGAACAAGACCTGGTGGTGATGCTCAAGGAGTTCTTCGTGGTCCAGTTCTTCTTCTGGCTCACCTTGTGGGCCGTGAAATGGAGCCTGCTGTTTCTGTTCAAGAAGCTCACAGACGGGCTGCCGGTCTACAACATGATCTGGTGGGCGGTTCTCGTGTTCTCGGTTCTGACCTTTCTGGGCTGCGCCATTAGCAATTTCACCAGCTGCTCGTCCATGCATGCGTGGTTCGCGGCCTTGGAATGCCAGACGCCGCGCGATGCGAGGGCCAAGGCGATCAGTTTGTGGTTCAGCCTGGGTGCGGACATCGCGACGGACCTCTTGAGTAGGTTGCCCATCCATCGGACACACACAAGGACACGGACCGTTTTGGCGAGTGGCAGGCTAACAGTTCCCAGTCATGCTGGTGCCCATCCGTGCACTCTGGACGCTCAACATCTCCACCGTGGAGAAGCTCAGCATTGCCATTGTCTTTGTTGTGGGCATCCTGACCATGATCACGGCCATCATCCGCAGCGTGTCTCTGAAATCGAGCACAAGCGCAGGCCAAGTCAGCACGACGTGGCTCATGATGGTGCGCACGCCCCCATGCACCGCGATGCAAGGAAACCCCAGAGACGCTAACTTTTTTCATCCTGCAGTGGGCGGCCATCGAGGGCGGTGTTGGTAAGTGTGCCACGGTGATCGCCGCTGCAAGAACAGCGCCTGCGGGATGGATTCTCCGGAACTGAACTGACCAAACTCGTAGCCATCATTGTCGGGTGTCTCCCGTCGTTTGCCATATTCATCAAAGGCCGCGTCGCCGCTTCGCGGGCGCGCCACTATGCAAGCTCCTCGACCCCGGGAAGCGCAACGCACTACTCGGCACGGTCGAAGCCCCGTGTTCCGGGGAGCGACCCACAGCCGCCCGAGCGTGGCCAGGACTGGCTGGCGAACGACACCGCGAGCGACAAGGGCCTGGTTGGTGACGGGATCGTCGTGACGCAAAGCTGGAGCCAGAAGTGGCACACATCGCGAGAACAGCAACATTGGGGCATGGGCCATCGTGGAGCGCACGAATTGCAGGTTATGCCGGCATGAAGATGGGCATGAAGATTGCACACCTATTCGGACTATGTCCAAGAGACTGGACGTCCGGTTCTCGAGTCACACAGTAACTAGTCGTTGTCTGGCTGGCGCCAATCGCCTGCTATCCGGGCACTAATGGAAACGTCTAAACCTAACTCGATCGAGGCGAACGCTATTACTAGCTGGGCAACAACGTTCCGTGATTGTCGAGAACTATTTAAGCCAAAGTCGGGCGGCTTGCCAAACTGGGTGGCTTTTCCCCAACGCACCGTTTTTTTTTCTTTTTTCTTTTTGTACAAAATGACACCCACGCCTCCCCGGCCGGGATACGATCCCGAGATCGAGCCGGCGCTTGCCGCCCTCCATATTGCCCCGATTGTCACGGCAAAGGACATTGCCGTGGAGCGGGTGCAGTTTGCGCCGACCGTCGACCAGGCCCTTGCCGGGCGCCCCATCGACCACGAAGAGCGGACCATTGCCGGCCCGGGTGGTGGTGACCTGGTGCTGTCCGTATTTCGGCCCGCCGCACGCCCGAGCCCGAGTACGGCGGACGCCGCGTCGCCGCGGGGGGCTCCGGGCATTCTGTACGCCCACGGCGGCGGCATGTTCGCCGGGAACCGCTTTGCCGGCATCAGCGAGATCCTCAGCTGGGTGCTCGAGCTCGGCGCCGTCTTCGTCTCCGTCGAGTACCGCCGCGCGCCGGAGCATCCCGACCCGGCCCCCGTGGAAGACTGCTATGCGGGCCTCGTGTGGATGCAGGCGCACGCCGACGAGCTCGGGATCGATCCCGGCAACCTGAGCGTCGCGGGGGCCTCGGCTGGCGGCGGGCTGGCGGCGGGCACGGCGCTGCTGGCGCGCGACCGCGGCGGCACGGTCGCGCTGCGGGCCCAGGTGCTGATCTGCCCGATGCTGGACGACCGGCACACGACGCCGTCGAGCCGCCAGTGGGTCGACGACGGGGCGTGGTCCCGGACGAGCAACGAGACGGGCTGGCACTGCCTGCTGGGCGAGCGGTGCGGGGGCGTCGACAGCGTCAGCATCTACGCCGCGCCGGCGCGCGCCACGGACTTGTCGGGACTGCCGCCGGCTCTGATCGACGTCGGCGCCGCCGAGATCTTTCGCGACGAGGCGGTGGCCTATGCGAGCCTGCTCTGGCAAGGCGGCGGGCAGGCCGAGCTGCACGTCTGGGGCGGCGGGTGCCACGGATTCGACCTGCTGGTCCCCGAGGCGGCCCTCTCGAAGACGGCGATAGAAACACGGCTGGCCTGGGCACGGCGGGTCCTTGCGCCGGCCTCTGCGCCATGAGCTCGGCTCTATGCTTTTTTTTTTTAAATTTTTTTTTTTTTATTTTTCATTTTGTTTTATTTCTTTTCCTTTTTTGGTAGATACAGAGCTCCTTCACATTGGAGGGCTCAGTGCAAGTTGGACTGTATTCCCTACTAGCTTTACGTCTATTGCAGGCTAACTACATTCCAATACTGCCTTCTTCATCAAGACCACCCTCTCACAGACCCATCCTGGTCGCCAGCTCGTCAATGCCGCTGACCTCGTAGAACGTGGTGGCCGTGTAGGTCGGCTCCTTTTTCCGGTTGACAAAGACGCGGTGCTGGATGCCCACGGCCTCGGCCGTCATGACGTCGTACTCGATGCACGCCGACACGTGCAGCACGTCGGCCGGCTGGCAGCCCAGCTGGGCCAGCATGTACTCGAAGCCGGGCATGCGCGGCTTGTAGCTCTGCGCCTGCTGCGCCGTGAACACGCGGTGGAAGGGCGCGCCCAGCTTGTCCACGTTGGACTGGATGATGGCGTCGTTGGTGTTGGACAGGATGACGAGCGGGTACTTGGTCGCCAGGCGGCGCAGGCCGTCGGGCACGTCGGGCCAGGGGCCCCAGGTCGGCACCGCCTGGTAGAAGCTGTCGGCCTCCTCGTCGGTGCAGGCGATGCCGAAGCGCGCACACGTGCGGCGGACCGCGTTGGCGAGCACCTCGTCGTAGGGCTTGTAGGGCCCGAGCACCTCGTCGTAGCGGTAGATGCTGAAGAGGCGCACAAACGCGTCCATCTGGGCGGCGTCCGGGATGCGGTCGGCAAAGATGCGGCGCGCCGAGCCGCCCATCTCGCTGAAGTTGGTCAGCGTGCCATAGCAATCAAACGTGATGTACTTGGGCTCAAACGTGATGGCCTGGGCTGCCATGGTCGCGGAAGGAGGAGGGGGGATGTGTAGGCGGCGTATGGTCAGGAATGAGCAGGGAGAATGGAGAAATGGCCGCGCCAACAGCCGGGCGTGTCGATACGGCTCGGCTGGATTATGTAGGGGGGAGGGATTGGGTACCTGGATGAGCTGTATCGCCACCACCGCGGATAGACGCGCTCTTCACGCCTGTCCGTGGCGAGATCCGACTGCCGGATATGCGCCATGCCGCCGGACCGGGTCGTTGCGCCCCATCGCTAAGCGACAGCAGTGGGCGCACGTCAGTCGATTTGGCACGCGAAGAACAGCAAAAACGGGGGGAACTAGACAGATGCTGGTGATGCGCGTCTCATTGAGTCATTTAGCGACTCTATACTTTGCGGGTGGCTGTACACTAGCGAATACGCTCGCAACGAGTGGTTTTTTGAGGCTTATCTCTACGAAAAGAAAAGAAAAGAAAGAAAGAAAAAAAAAAGTGAAGCAGCTGCACTGCCTCGAAGCTCGAGAACAAAAAAAAGAGCAAAAAGAAAACGTACAGCAGCGGGTATTCGCTGGTCGTCACCGACCCAACTACTAATCCGCCGATTGATGGTTTGACTAGGGGAGAGCGGACGGGATCCCGTATTTTCCATCATCTATGGCCGTACGTGGAAGAATGGGGCCTTGGAGATTGTTATGTAGCCTTGGCCGCCAGGGTGAGACGAATCGGGCTACTTATATCCCACCGGGCCGGTCGGTGCTGGCTCTTGGGGAGTGGCACGGGCCGGTTTGCAAAACATGGCGATATAGACCGCACTGCTCCACCAAGATAAGACCATGGCCCAAATTCCCAGAGACTCCCATCCAGGCCATGTACACTCGGCCGTTTGCTTTCGTTTTGTCTTGCAACGGCTTGCTTCGCTGGGGCACGGTGCAACAATCGCTCTATTCGCAAGCCAAACAACGGCAGGACGCGCACGATGGTCTTGTAGTAACGCGGAGCCCCATGCTGGCGGCAGAAATCCGCACCATGGCCGCAGACGCCGTCTCGCTAGTTGGTGTCCGGCGAGCAGCCCGCCCAGTCTCGGCTGCGCGGAAGCCGAGACCCAGCGCCGGGCCGTGGAGCGTCTCGAGCCGCTGGTCATCCGCGAACGGCCGGGTCTGGCGCAGCGCGGCTTTCCTTCCTCTTCAATTTGACGAAAATAAAGCAGTACGCGATGGCTGCGTCTCGGAACGACGTCCACGCTGGCCGGGGGCGCAATGGGGCGGAAGAAGCTGCGGGCCACCATGGAAGGGAAGACGTCGAAGGCGCGGAGAACGTGCTCGGGCAGGGTCATGGCGTCGATGACTCGAGCGAGGGAGACAAAGTCGTTGGACGGGCGGTCGCAGAAGAGTAAGGACCGCGTTCTGGACAAGAACCGCAATACGAATCGATGCATCCTTACGGGTTGACGCCTTGGGAGGAGCCGTACTCCACCACCGTGACGAGGTTGCTGCCGTCTGCGGCGTAGTTGTCTGTGATCTCTTTAGCGCTGGTTGAGACATAGGGGACAAGAGGGATGTGCAGCTTGCCATCGAAAAGAGGCAATGCCTCGAGCATGGCCGCAGTTTGAAAGCCGGCATGAGAGTTGTAGCGCCCGTTGCCTCGCATGGCTACATTGTTGGCCACAGTATTGGCCACACGGTGCTCATTATGCGTATTGACTAGGCGAGGACAGTGAAGGTCTGTTCCGGGGGCCGTGGGATGGGTTGCCTTGCACAGAAGTGATGTGACGGGCGTGTCTGGGGAGCGAGAAATTTAATCTGGCAGCAAAAGTCGAATGCGCCGAAGAGCTGACACCCATGTCGGCCATGGCGAGGAACAGGTGGCGAGGCCACCCGCAGCACCTCGGCATCGGACGAGGAAGGCATAGGCCGGACGCCGTGCTGACGACACCGTGCTGACGACACCGTGCTGTGATTGTCTTGGGGTGCATGAAAAGCGTGTTCTTGACGAGGGCAAGCCGTCCGAAGACGTGGACTACCAATAAACGGCGGCCGACCATGGGTCCCTCCTCCTTCTCTCCCCCAACCCTTCCTTCGTTCTGACAGTTGGCCGCGTTGCGCAACCGACCCCCCCCCGCTCCAGACATGACAATGTACCCCAACCCACTAGTGTTCTCATATTGCAAAGAGATCTTGGTCTGTCAAATCGAGATGGTTCGCTGCACAGCCCCAAAGTAGGCCAGCCAGGCCGGCATGTCGGCCACCACCATCCGCACATAGTGAACCGTGAGCCAGCCCTCCATGTCCTTTGTCGCGTTCCCGCCCAGACAATCCTCGGTGATGCTGTCGATGATTCCGAGCATCGTGGGGGCAAACAGAGAGTGGGCGCAGGTGCCGACCAGGCCCGTCAGAAACAGGCCGCGGCTGCCCTTAGCCACGAGGAGATTCTGGGCGGACACGAGAACCGCCGTGGCGGCGGAGACCGACGAGGAGGTAGATGTTGCGATCGAAGACACGGCGGAACCATCCCGGCAGGAGCGTGTTGGCCTGGGGCCGGACGGGTGGGTGGAGAAAGTCCGAGTAGAACAGCGCCTCGCAGCCTGCATACATGAGGGTGCTGGTGCTGCCGATCAGGGGGACGAGGAGGAGAGATTTGTGGTAGTCGGAAAAGAGACCAGAGGCCATCGTGTCTGGTTTTTTTTTCTCTTGCTTTTCTTTTCTTTCTTTCTTTCTGTCTCTCTTTATTTATTTATTTATTTCTTCCTTTCTCTCTTTCTTTCTTAAAAACTGTGCCTCTTGGGAAATATGTCGAGCTTGTCGCTATTCTGGGTTGTATGTTTTCTGCATATGTGAGGTTGTTCTTGAAGGTGGTGATCCGTAGTTATATCCGAAAAGCCGTCGCGTCCGCCCCTCCCGGCGAGCGCGAGGTCTTCTCTGTCGGTCCGCCAGCGGAAGATTCCTCCAAGCCAGCCCACAAGAACCCGCCGAAACATACGAGTACCGTTGTACGCCAAGGGATTCGTTGCCGTTCATTGCAGGCACGAGGGTTTCTTTCGGCATACGGAAGATTCGCGCTGTCGTAGCGAATCATACCTGCGAGCCACCGACATGTCCTAGCACCGCATATGCTACACTGCTTCCCCCATATAATCAGCCACTAAAAGCTGGCAAGGAAGGTAGTGGACGGGCTGCATATATACGACAGGGGTAGTAGCCGTCTTCAAGAGATCTTTGGAATCGACAGAAGGATTCATGCAGCCGAGACGGCGATATGGTGGCTGAAATGGAAGCTCGGAGGCCATATCACGGGCCAGACTGTACGTGGTATATAGGGTGTTTTCAACGGGGTAGAAGATCTACTAAAAAGAATGGCCGACTAAGAGTCGTATGGGGGGGCTCTGCACGTTGGAAATCACAAATCATTCCGTTGTCTACCCGTGGTCTACCACCGGAAGCAGTGGCGCTGTCCAGCTAGACCATGTCCTCGTCCACGCGGGCTGCTTTGTGCCGTCCATTGCGCAGTCTGTCCAGCTGGTCCTGCATCTCGTGTCACTGTTGATTGCCGACCTGAAGCACACGGTGCGCCGTCTTCCTGTGCATGGTCTGCGTCATGCTGTCCGCCATCCAGGCGTCGCTGCCCGAGACCGTCTTCAACGACTGCACCTCCATAGACAGGTCTGCATCGCGGGAGGGTGGAGGGGGCGTGGACGAGAATCTGGAGGTCAGACGGTGGGAGGAACAAGTACGCAATATGTATAAAGTGAAAGTACTGTTTGTGCTTTGAAGCAAGCTTCAGCACTCCTCAGCAGAAGCAGAACCAGCATGGAAGAGTCTCGACCGGCTCAATGGAGGGGGGGCAGCGCAGTGGGAGTGTCTGTGGTATCCGTCTATGAAGGGTCTTCTGGCATGAAAATGGTATGGGGATTGGGAGGGGGGTAAAGAAAAATAAAATAAAATAATGCCACTGAAACAAACCCCTAAAAACGGTATATACGACCTGTAAATCGGCCCTTCTTGACAGCACCCCCCGAGCAAGAAAAGACGGTCATCTCTCTTCTGTCCCTTCCACCACTCGATCGCAGTACATGTATGCAGTATCGCAGCTCATTCCTGGTCGGACTAGACGACATTTTCGGCAGACGCGCCACCCGAATCGCCCGCTGTCGGTCACGCCATTTCGGCCCCGCTGACGCCACACGCCTCCGCTCCTGGCCCCAGCTGCCGTCACGCCTTTTCCAGGCGGATGTCGATGCGCCAGCCGTCCACCAGGTGCCCGCCCACGGTTCGTGCCTCGCCCGTCGTAAACAGCGACAGCTCGATCCACCCCTGCGGTGCGCCGGCGGCCGCGCGCGCGTCCAGGGGGACCAGCTGCAGCCGCGGCGCCTTTCCGTGCGCAGGCGTCTCCGGCACGGCCAGCGTCCACGCGTGGTGTTTGTGGTTTTTGTTCGTTTTGTTCGTTTCGTTCGTTTCGTCCGCAGACGGCGCCGGGACCAGAATCGCGTCGTAGACCCGCTGCAGCCGCGCCCGCAGCGCCGCGTCGGCCACGTGCAGCGTGACGCCCGCCACGCCCACGGCCTGGGACGGGTGCTGCGCCTGCCGGCCGCCGTCGGCCGCGTAGGGGACCCGGTGGGCCCGCGGCGTCCGGTCGAGGCACCAAAAGGGCAGCGCGCCGCCGGTGAGCGCCGCGCCCAGTGCGTCGTCGTCGTCGTCGTCGTCGTCGTTGTCGCCGCCGCTGGCGTCCCCCGACCAGGCCGCCGGCGCCGAGGTGGCCCACTGGAGGACGACGCCGTCGGGCGTGGTGCGGCCGCCGGGCGCGAGGTCCTGGTACGCGAGGCCGGCGCGGGCGGCGCGGACGCGGGCTTGGATGTCGGCGAACCGCTCGTCGGTGTGGTCCGTCTCCGTCAGGCTGAGCGCCCAGTCGATGATGTGGCCCGCGGGCTGGGCGCCCCAGCGATGCGACGGGCGGCCGTCGACGCCGCCCGGGACGAAGGCGATGATTTCGATGTAGACGCCGTCCGGGAGCAAAATCAGCTTGTTTTCCGTGGCGCCGCCGGCGTGCTGGCCGCCGTAGACGACGGTGAAAGCGTCGGTCAGCCAGGCCGGCAGCGCCAGGAGCTGGCTGTGCGGCACGAGAAGCACAATGTGGTCGAGAGCAGGAGCCATGGTGGGGGGTGGATGTCGAGGACAGGGGAGGCCCGGGATGAACGAACGAACTCGGTACTTTGTAGGTCGAGCTTGCCGTGGGAATAGCCGAGGAGGGGCTGTTGTGCATAGCGACTAGGCCGTATCGAGGCCATGTCGACAGATGGGTACAAACGACGCAATCGCACGCATCTTGGTTCAACTCTTGGGAGATGGACAGGCACCCTCCAAAGCTCCCCCGACAGCGTCGCATGTCTACACCCCCCCCTCCTCTGGCCCCTTGCGTGCCTGGCCCAGCCGAGCTTAACCTTGAGCTGAAACAAAAGCCAGGTGCTACGGCAGGATTGCCTGAAATTCGCACGTCCGGTTTTCGGCTGGCCGCCTTGTCCGCCGGCGTCCAGCCACGATAACAGCAAACAGATACCCGGTCCTCCAACCCATGGCTAGCGGAGCTCCATCGTCTGCCGCAGTGAGCTCCCGCGCCCACCCCCCCCCCCCCCCCCCCCCCCGTCACGTTATTGAGAGCTAAAATCGCAGTATGGCCCTTTGCCGTCCTGGCCAACCACGTATAAAGGCCATGCCTCCCGCGTGGAGCGCGGAACAAAAGCGTGGGCAGTCGTGCAGTCAAGCAACGAAACAACAACCCAATTCAGTTTATCCTCTTCCCACCCCATCGATTCCATTCTTTCCCAATTGCCTCCCCATTGACCGCCTCGTTCACTCCCACAGCCGCCATGTCTTCCTTCACCCTCTACGAGGTCGCCGTGCCCACGTTCATCCGCGGCCTCAAGACCTTTGACCACATCCTGACCAAGGCCGAGGCCTACGCCAAGGAAAAGGGCCTCGACGTCGACGCCGACCTGGCCCCCGCCCGCCTCATCGCCGACCAGCTGCCGCTGACCTTCCAGGTGCAAAACGCGACCAAGGCCGTCCAGGTCTACGTCGGCCACCTCACCGGCGAGACCATTGCCCCCTTTGAGAACACGGAGAAGACGTTTGCCGACCTGCACGCCCGCATCCAAAAGGCCCTCGACCTGCTCGCCACCATCAAGCCGGAGGTCGCCAACGCCCGCGGCGACACCAACACGGTGGAGTTGTATGTGGTCGTTTTGTTTTTCTCCTGTTTTCTCTTGTTTTTCGCTTGTTTATCCTCTTGTTTTTCTCTTGTGTATTTCATCTTGTCTAACTTTGTAGCACCGTCGCCGGCAAGCAAACCCTCACGGTCAAGCAGGCCGTCATCCAGCAGGGCATCCCCAACTTCATCTTCCACCTGTCCACCGGCTACTCCATCCTGCGCGCCAAGGGCGTCCCGGTCGGCAAGGCCGACTTTATCAGCAGCTTCCTCACCAACTAGCGCAAAAGTGCTGTTGTAACAAGTTCAACCAAATACGAAAAAATAAAAGCAAAATTGATTCTTCACTCCTCTTGTGTCTTGCTTTTCATCGTGATCTGAAGTTGTCGTAATGTTTTGGCAAAAGAAAGAGACAACAAGAGCCCGCATTGCCCACGTTTCGAGGGGTATGAAAATGGCTGCGGACAGGACTTGGCAGTGGTCTGAAGCACTTGTGGTATCTCGTGCCGAATATCCTTGGTTTCGGTAAAACGCCTAACAATCTTGGGTAGCAATGCATTCAGAACACAGCCCCGCACCAGGCTGAGCTTTTCAACTCTCCTATTGGATTGGGTTGCTCTGAACCAGCCGCAGATAATGGTCAGGTTTTCTCGGGCTGGTTTGCAAGAAATTTCAGGTTGCAACAAAGATCATCACAATTGTGCTATCATCCCATCAAAGCAGAGAACGAGGGCTGCTTGTCATCAACGCAAAAAAAAAAACATGGCGACGGTGAACCCCGTCGGCTTTACTCTCCTAACACACAGCGACCCTACTGCCAACAGGCCGTACCGAGTGAAGTATGATGGCACTAAATCTCGCAGAGTTGCGATCAAGCACGCCTGGCTGACTGGGTCTTAGCATCATCTTCATCCATGGCCTGAGGGGTCATCCACAGCATACGTGGGAGGCCGACCAGAGCGTCCACGACAAGAACGATAGCAACGGCGATGGAAATGTCGGCAGCGGTAGCAGCAGCCCCCAGGCTTCCCGGAGAAGTTTGTTCCATAGGATGTGGGCCCTACCAGCAAGCTCCGGTGCGAGAGTCTTCTGGCCCCGAGACTTCCTGGCAGAAGACATGCCCGAAGCACGAGTGTGGACATACGGATACAATGCGGGTGTTACCAGTGGCCTGTTCCAGGCGAGCAACCAGAACAGTGTCTCGCAGCACGGGCGCGATCTCGCTGTGCGCTTGGAAAGTGACATCGACAACTCGGTACGAGATGTTTTCAGGGCTACACTACAAAGCCACAGTACATACACAGGATGATTGGCTAACAGTATGCCTATAGGAGCCCCTTGTGTTTGTGGTACACAGTCTCGGTGGCATCATCACCAAAGACGTGAGTTGTTTTTGTGCTTTGACCGGGGGGGGGATACTTTCACTGCTAATGGTCGCTTCATAATCACAGGCCTTGCACAAGTCGCCGAAAAGTCTCTCGCGGACGAAATTCATCGTGTTCCTGGGCACGCCCCATCGAGGCAGCCGATATGCAGGATGGGGCGGGATCATGACCAACATTGCCGGCGCCGCGCTTCACGACATGAACAAAGGAATTGTCCGAACACTGGAGGTGAACGGCGAGGTCCTGGACATCATACACAACGAGTTCAGGAAGGACGGGGCGGGCATCGCCTTCCACTCCTTCCAGGAGGGGCGGTCCATGTTGGGAATCAAAGGGGTGCATAAGAAGGTACATCACGAGGTTATTGGGGTTTTTTTTTTGAAAAAAGTCGGCTGACACCGGGCAACAGGTTGTGGAAGATTTCTCGTCCACGCTCGACATGCCATCCGAGACAGTTGAAAGCATCGATGCGAATCATAGAGAAATGGTTCGCTGTCGAAGCAGAGACGATCCACGATACATTGCTATCAGCAAGGTTCTTTTCAAGTTCGTCCGGCAGGAAGAGCTGGGAAGGAACAGCGCGCACCCACAGGCTGTGCCGGCACCAGCATCAGCACCAGCATCAGCCCCGGTGGAGCTAGATGCACAGGACAGGCCACCCCAATGTACGTGCTGAACAGGTTGGCTGCATTGTATTGCCAAAGGCACACAGACTCTAATGCCAATATCATCAAAGGTCCGGTTCACTATTCGATCCCGCTACTTCGCAACAAGCAGTTCGTCGGACGCGAGATGATCATCGACAGGCTTCGGAGCTTATTCTTTTCTCGCGGCTGTCAGGTGGCTGCCATTGCCGGTCTGGGCGGCATGGGCAAGACACAGGTCGCTCTGCAGATAGCCTACTGGGTGAAAGAGAACAAGCCTGCGTACTCCGTGATGTGGCTGTCTGCGCAGAGCATGGAGACGTTTGAGCAGTCCTGTCGAGCTGTTGTGGATGAATTCCAGCTGCGAGTGGTCGACGAGAAGGAGGACGCGAGAAGTACCGTCAAGCGGCATCTGAGCACAGAGAGGTCAGGAATGTGGTTTCTGGTCGTGGACAACGCCGACGATAAGGACCTGCTCTTTGGAGAATCCGCCGGCAGTTCTGTTCCTGGCATCCGTGCCTACCTTCCCCAAAGAGACGGGGGTCTCACACTTTTCACGACGAGGCACAGAGAAATCGCAGCCGCTGTTGTCACAAGCATGGACCACGTGGTTGATCTGAAGGAGATGACTCAGGAAGAGGCCCTGGCACTGTGGCAGACGCTGGGATACAGAGACGAAGACCTGGGCCGTGACGACAGCGACGATGGCGGCGACGATGGCGGCGACGATGGAGAAGACACCTTTGCCCTCCAGCCGCAGCAGCCACAGCAACCACAGCAACTGCTTCGACTGCTTCAGGAGCTCACCTACCTTCCCTTGGCCATCAGGCAGGCAGTGGCATTCATCAGTGTCCACCAGATCTCTGTGGAGGAATACTTGGACCTTCTGCATGGCACCGAGCAAGACGCCGTCGAACTGTTTGATTACGAGTTCCACGACAGCACGCGCTACGACCAATCAAAGAACGCGGTGGCCTCGACGTGGCTCGTCTCCTTCAACAAAATCCGCACATCCGACAGCAGGGCAGCCGACCTCCTGTCGTTTATCGCTTGCATTGAGCCCAAGGCCATCCCGCACTCCCTTCTTCCAGACTTTGACTCAAAGGTGCAGCAGACGAGGGCCATTGGCACTCTCTGTGCCTATTCGTTCCTGACAAAACACGGAGTCCGCAGCCCGGTCTATGACATGCACAGCCTCGTTCACCTTGCCACTCAGAAGTGGCTGCAGGGCGAAGGCCGTATGGCGTCTGCGCTGGTCCTGGCTGAGAGCCGCTTTGTTGATCTTTTCGGGCCACGCTACCCCCAAAATTGGTCAGCACGGCGGGCATACGGGCCTCATCTAGTTAAGCTGTCACTGCAAATTCCGGTAACCAGCAATACAGTACTATATTATGTCTTGCATATGCAAGCTTCAATGTATCTGTTTGCCGACGGCCGAAGTAAAGAGGCGTCCCATCACGCACAGACGGCGTACCAGATTGCAGTTTCCGACAATACGATGACAATTACGAATAGGCCGGTACTAGCACTATGTCTGCTTGTGGATATCTACGTTGCTGCGGGCGATGCACGAAAGATAAAAGAGGTCACAGCAGCATTGGAGTGTCTTCGGCATAACATTCAGCATACACATTTTTCCACGCTAGATTTACTATATGCCCTTGGTAGGGGTTATATTCACACCGGCCAGGCGGAAAAGGCGATTGCATTGATCAAAAATGTTATGGCTGCCGCGCAAAATGCACATGCTGAAAACCGCGCGCCGCGGCTGACGCCGCGGCTTTTCCTGGCTTTTGTGGACGCCTTCAAGGCTATTCCAATGCTGGAAGAGTCGGAGGCTATACAGCGGCACACGCGTGCAGAAGACCACCTAGGTCGGCACAAATCATTATTCGAACTTACTCTGACTAACTTTGCAAATGGCCAGGTCACAGAGTCTATCATATTACTCAAAGAGATAGTGGCTATACAGAGGCGCACGCTTGCAGAAGACCACCCAGGTCGGCTCGAATCATTATACAGCCTTGCTCTGGTTTACCTTGGAAATGGCCAGGCCACAGAGTCTATCGTATTACTCGAAGAGATAGTGGCTATACAGAAGCACACGCTTGCAGAAGACCACCCAGGTCGGATTGCTGGAAGGGGAATCACGCTATCGATAAGGAAGAGAAAGACGGAAGACGTTTCTGGAGACGGGAACGAGGGGGGGGGCAGCCAAACAACAACTCATAGGGCAGTCTCTACGTCCTAGTTGGCGGGACTAGAGAGCCTCTGTGAAAGTCTGGAGAGAAGGTACACGTCCAAGTGCTAGAAAGACGTCTTCCATCAGTATGTATATATTCTTCCCCTTGGACCATATTCAAAAAGTTCTGCAAATGGGCCATCTCAGACGGCTATCCTGAGCAAGAGATCACACCCTCCGCATGGCCAAAAAAAAAAAAAAAAATAAAACAGGCACCCTTCCACCACCACTACTCGTTCCAGCTCTCACGGTAGGTGGCCAAGTCCACGTCGGGCCCGACCACGTACCGCGTCAGCTCTTCTCTGTCCCCCCGGCGCTCCCTCTCCGTCCACCCGTTGCCAAAGTACTCGAAGCGGTTGTGCCGGGCCGCCTCGTCGCGCACAAACACAAAGTCCTCCCACCGGGGATCCCGCCGCACCAGCCAGTTGTGCTGTGCCGTGCCGGGCCAGGCGCCCACGACACGGCCGCCGAGCTTGAACCAGTTGCTGCAGCGGTCCGCCTCGACCTTGTTGGCAAAGTAGCCCTCGACGACGGCGTGGAAGTCGTCCGTGGCGTCCGGCGACGGCGACAGCGCCACGTACGACTGCGACTGGATCTTGCGCATGCACTTGGCCATGTACGTGGCAAAGTCTTCGGCCTGCGACTGGACCGAGCCGCCATAGGTGAAGCTCTGCGCCTGCATCGTGAAAAAGCAGTTGGGGAACCCGGGCGCCATGACGCCCAGGTAGGTGGCGGGCACGCGTCCCAGCGCCGGCGACCACGCCTCCTGCAGGTTGACGCCGTGGGCGATGGTGGCGAACCGCGGCGCGTAGCCCGTGTCGAAGCCCGTCGCGGCCACGATGGCGTCGACCGCGCGGCTGCGGCTGCTGCCGCCGTCCTCCTGGGCGGTCACGACGCCCGTCGCCGTGACCGCGCAAATGGGATCCGCCACGTAGACCGTCTTTCCTGCCACGATGCTTTCGAGGTACCCCGGCGCCGGCGTCGGCCGCCGACAGGCCGGGGCGTAGTCCGGGGTCAGCTTGCGGAGCAGCTCCTCGTCGTCCGACGGCACCCGCTCTTGGAGCACCCGGACAAAGTGCGCGCGCAACTGGTCGTTCTCGCGCGAGTGCAGGATGGTGCCCTTCCACTGCTGGTGCTTGAGATATTCCAGGCTGCGGCGGAACTCCAGGTACTCGTCCGGGTTCGCCTTCCATCTCTGCTGCTGCTCGTGGCTGTACTTGGGGCCGCCCGGGTTCGCCGCATCCGGGATGGGTGTTCCGGCGTCCAGGCTCGCGGCGATCCACGTGGGCCCATGGACATAGTGATCCACGCCTGTCGCCCCCCTCTTGAGCAAGTTGGGGATGAGCTGCAGACCACTGGCGCCGTTGCCGATCACTGCGATGCGCTTGCCAGCCGGGTCAAAGTTTGGGTCCCAGTGGGCCGTGTGCATGAGAGGGCCCTGGAAGCTCTCCAGGCCCGGAATCTCCGGCAGTTTCCACTTGCTCAGGATGCCTGTGGCCGAGACCAGAAACTCGGCCGTGTCGGCGAAGATGTCGCCTGTCTCCAGGTTCTTGACTTGGACCGTCCACTTGTTGTCTTGCCACCGGGCCTCGACGACTTCGTGGCGCAGCTTGAGATGCTTGTCGACGCCGTACTTTTTAACGACACCTTCGTAGTACTCGCGAATGTATGCTCCCTCGGGATACGCCTCGGGCCATTCGTGGTTGGGCTCAAAGCCGAATTGGTAGATGTGCGAGACAACGTCGCAACGGACACCGGGGTATCTGTTAAGCGTCCAGGTGCCTCCCTAGATGAGATCAGAAAGCGTTCTTGTGTTCTGTGTGTGGGAAGGGGGGTTTGGGGGGGTTTTTGGGGGGGTTTTTTTGAGAGTTGATTTTTTTCAGCGTTTTCAACGTTTAGTTTCCAACCAGGGCAGAACTTACCACTGTATCGTGTCTCTCGTAAAGGCTGTACTCAAAGTTGGGCACTTTCTTGGGCAGCAAAACGGACGCCGCAATTCCTGCAATCCCAGCTCCGATGATGATGGCCTTGGGCGAGCTGTTAGCCGAGGTCGCCCAATGTGCAGATATCCGCCCAAACATCCACCACGCCCGCCGCCAACAATACACGTGCCTTGACAGGACGGGCTGGGTCATATGGCTTGTCCTGGGGAATGTAGCTGGTTCTCCGGCCAGCATCCGAGCCGTCGATTGGTGCGACGTTTGTCATTTTCGAGTAGACTGACATGCTCCAGATGAGCCTCGAACCCTACTGTCTGCCGCCGGTTGCACGGTGATTCTTATATAAAGTCCACCTGCCAAACCATGCTTCCGCTAGTCTTGTCTCTGTAATACGACCCCGAGTGTTCTCTGGAGAAATTCCCCATACCGGCATAGATAGTATCTGTATAGATACCAGGAGCTGCTGTGGGAATATCCTAGCCCCGAGGTGGGATGATGCTTATCAGTAGCAACGATGATGCAATGGCGACGCAATGCTGCTCTTCTGGTATCTTAGTCATGTAGCTACGATTTGTCCCTTTTTTGAGAAGGATGACGGCTTAGTCGGGGTTGCCTTTCCAAACTGCAAGGTTTTCGTCGCTACATCCAGTGCGTCCTATTAGTAAACTGCATTTTTGCCCGATTTTCTCGAATAATCAGAACCGGTCGGGGAGATGAGGAAAGTAGTCAAGGGAGTTGCCGCTGACTTTCTTATATAGGAGCGGGGAAAGAACCAGTTATTTCTATGGAAAAACTGCTGTGCTACGTCCTCCCTTATCATGTCTACAAATACCTGACTTTAAAGCTGTGCCAGCATCGTCGCACCAGCACGGCACGCCCCCGTGCAAGCCTCTGTGGCTGTGACCCAAAGTCTGGGCATGAAAGCGGCCAAACCGCTTGCTGATGCTTACTTTGAGCACAGTAGCTCTTTTCCCATCGTTGTCGCATCCAAGGAGGGCTCTCTGCCGGTGGCTTAGTCCTTGTATAGTGGCAGCGGGCACAGCGGTGCTGAACAGATCCGGTTCATCTGTCGCTGTATCTAGGGCCAAGGGCCACTATGCAGCTATTGTCCACATTCTCTCACCGAGCCAATACATTATTTGCATAGGGAACTCGGGATCCGTTGAACAGTTGATGCCATTTTGTTTATACAGACTCAGATAAAAAAGTTACTGCATGTTAACCTTCACCCTGTTCAGGAAGAAACACAATGCTATCCGTACACATGAAGATGTCAAGAGAACACATTTTGTTAGAGTTACGACGTGCGTTGGCATGTTGAGCAGCGTTTTGTTTTTCTGGAACAAGATTTGTTCCTCGTCTTCAATGCCTGTTCAAGTCTATATGTTATTATTGCCGCCAAAAAAAAAGCTAACGAACAGTTCTTGTAAAAATAGATTTGAGCCTTGGAAATTTTTTGTTCAGTCTGCAGATGAAGATGCGTATAAATAGGGGCGCCCACTCCTACATTGGTTTGATTGTCGTTTTCACATCATCATCTTCATCATCTCGTCCAAAGTCTGAACAGTCTGAATACCCTCTACAGAAACCCAACTGTAACCACAACTTCTCGGAGCATTCGCATCAGTCATATCATTTCACACACATCTAAGCCAGCGACAAACCGCCAAAATGTGCTACAAAGAGGTCTGCTACACTTACTACGAATGCGGCCACCTAAAGGATCAAGACTCTTGGATCGTCCAGTGCGACGAGGCCAAGAGCAGGGGTTGGGACGCGGAATGCGACCGGCTCGACCCTCAAGAGACGTCCGAGAGGACGGAACGCGGCATGTGCGTCCCCTGTGAGGAGGAAGCTGAACAGGAGTCGTGGCAGAACAACTACACTTGGTAAGTCGGTGGAGATCCACCCCAGTCGGTGGAAGGTGGAAAGAATATGCTAGCTGTTTCCTGCCCATTTTCTTAAACAAGCTTTCAACAGTGTAAAGATGTAGTCGCGTTGATTTAAGCCGAGTCTTAGCTGTAACAAACCCTCACCAGCACCTCCCAGCGCCTTTTGGTGCATATATAAAGGAACCGAGGAAAAGAGACAAAATAATAAGGGAGTCCGCTCTGTATTTCACCAGGTTTTACTTGAACAAACAGTGCTCGTGAAGACAATAGTACAATAAGCATCAGCCAGTCATCATGTAAATGCAATGGGGCAGCTCTACCCTGTATCATCTGAAGAAAGAAAGAAACCAAAAAAGGCCCGTCAACAGATAGACAAAAGGGTATGGACTTCGTCTTTATGCAGATAACAGCTTCTTACTAGGGTTTCAATGTGACATGGTTCTTTTTTTCTTTTTATCATCAACTGCCCCTATTGATCCGCCCGCCCTGTTGTTAGCTTGTCCATCTGAACACCATGCCTGATGGAGTTTTCCCACGAGGCGCACGTTGCCAAGATTGAAGCTTATTGCGAAAGGGCTCTAATCTGCAACAGACTTTCTCGGGAGCGAGGGCTGTGCTGTTCTGGAACCGTTCGTTTGGCATTAACAAAGTTTGGGGATGGATGGTCTTGGCGGGGATTTTTGTTTAGCAAGGCTTTTCTTGTCTTGGCAGCGTATCGCTCTCGGTTTCGCTATCCACCAGAAAAACAAGACCAAAAAATGCACGAGCCTGATTGGCTAGCCTAGACTTACACGCTTTTGTGTCCTCCTTGTTGACTGTTTTTACACATGCACACACACACCTTGCATTGTCAGGCCAAGCCTTATCGCTCTCGCTCTCAACGTCTCTCGCTGTCGTTCTGTAAATAGATGCCAACGATGATGTTTTTTTTGTCCTTGTTTTGTTTCTTCAGGTATATAAGACCAGGTATGCCAACCATCTTCATAGGTTTGGAGATGGCTCGTGTATCAACAGAAAGCTGTCAACTTTCGAGCAGCGAAAACAAAACTCGTCGCTTCCAAAAAACTGTGCGAAACGCCGTGACAGCCCGCCCCCGACAGCCTTACAGCCGAACAAGGAAGGGAGATACACAGCACACACAACACACTCATTATACAATGTCGTCCTCTTCGGGTTTCGGTCGCTTTTTCGACACGCGATACAAGACAGCAGTCCACATTGTGGAACTTGTGCTCATCCACGTCGTCTTAGCCCTGACAGCCGTGCGGATCTTCACGCGGCCGAAAGGCGCACCGATGTCGAGATCCACGACCATGGGTCTGGGAATGGTACGTACTGGGTGCGATGGATGATAGCGAAGGGATGATATCGTAGCAGAATAACCCCCGACGACGACTCCTGTGATAACAGGTTCAGCTTATTTCGTGCCATGGTCTCGTGACTGATCCGTGTTACCTGTATTGATCTTTTTTTTTCATGCAACAGGGAGCCAAGTCGCTCGTCTTTATTCTCTATCAGCTTCTGACGGCACACGTAGAAGCATGCAAGAGATGGGCGAGCCTGAAAGCGAACGCCATTATCAACTCTCTCGAAATCGTCTTCTGGGCGGCTGTCGTCTTCCTCACCGCCACGACGATGCCAAAAACCTGCCAAGGCGTCTTTTGCATCGCCGCCATTGTCGTTATTGTCGTTTCTGTCTTCTTATCGTTCGTACCCCCATTCAGATTGCCCCCACACCAAGATCAGAACCAACAACTCCATAACATAGGATTCTCTCGACCTGGGCAGCCATTACCAGCATCATTGCATTCCGTCAATCGAAAAGTATCGAGAGCAAGAACGACTCGGACAGCTCTGGACAGCAATACGGTTACCAACTCTACAACGCGGTTCAAGATCCCCAACAGGTATATTATGAGCAGCCCAACCTACAGCCCAAAGCACCCATGGCCGCTTACGAGGAACCCCGCCATAGCCGCCGAAATAGCCCTAGCCAGAGCCACAGTCGTAGTCATGACTACAGTCAGAGTCAAGACTACAGTCATGGCCAGACCCGCAGCCACAGTCGCAGCCACAGCCACGGTTATCGTCCAGGTCAAGCAAACGGCCCTCAACACTATCATCAACACCACAACTCGTACCAATATCCGCAGAACCAGCAGGCGTACAGTCCGGCCTAACCGGCCGTGAAGTCTCGGCCTTTGGGAACCGACAAGGGAGACTTCCCGCACAGAATATTTCCGACAAATTTGAAAATCACTGTCTTGAAAGTCTAAATCACGACCCCCTCAGAAAGAATGAAACACCGCAAAAATAGACACATCCTGGGTAGGTTTGTTACGGTGGCGGGAGGTATGGGGGATAGATTGGCTAGCGATATTCTTTGTTTATTTATTCGGGGGGTGGCGGAAGGAATGGCATGAGCCAAGATAAGGCGTCAGGAGTTGAAATGGTTTTAATTTTCTTTTGAATTTTCCTTTGTAGATTTTTTTTTCAACTAGTGGGTAGCAATACGAAAGCGAGTTTGGTCTATTCCTGAGAGCATGGAGTTGCCGGACAGTCTGTGTCTTGCATACAGATGCCTTATAGCATTGACTAGCATTTTTCAGATCTTCCATGTAAGGAGCTACAGCAACCCGTTACACCTATGCTTCATGAACATGTTGCCTGCATGCAACCTCTTGGCAGAATGCCACTAACACAATAGGCAGTATAGAGATGGAACCAAAGGAACAGAAACAGCAGAAGCAGAAAAGGGTCCTGCAACAAGCAAGACACATCCGTGAGCGGGGGCGCAGACTGACTCCCGGTATAATGTTGGGTATCTCTGGAACAAACTAGAAAGGTAGAAGAGGGGAAACAAAAACAAGAAAAAAAAACATAGATATTCCGAATAGAAAATAATCAACATGCATCAGAGGAAGTTCCCGGTCCTGAAAGTGGGGTATCTCTTTGCTGAAGCAGCATGGTGTTCTGTTTTGATCGTGGCTCATGATCATTGATTCCGTGTCCCTTGATGAAGCCAGTCCCAAAAATACCAAAAGTCATTAGAAAAAGAGAAAACGGAGGCATACACGTATCTCTCTGTGTACGTCAACTTATAAGTTCTGCAAGCCCGTAACCATGTCAGATGGTCATGTCGTCTCAGGCTGGCACATTGTTGTGTATTGTGCAACCGATACACTGGCAGTCGTCGCCACATGGACAGGTCAGTCCTTCACCACTGCATCCCATCACCGAGTAGCTGACAAACAAGAAGTCACCAGCTGGTAACGACACCTGATCGTCGCCCCCCCCAGACGTATCCGAAGGCGTATGGGTCTGCGGAGAAGACGATGCTTCAGTGCCATTTGACGTTTGGACTAGTGTCGCCGACGGTTTTGTCGACATGGTTGCAGACACCTGCGATGGCGTTGTAGACCGTGTCTCCGATGGCGTGGTCGCACTTGGGGCTGCTTTGATGGTGCTTGATGTAGACACGTTGGAAGCTTCGTCCAACAATGAGGTCCACGCTGACTGAATCGTGTTTCTCGTCGCGATGTTGTATGGGTGAACTGCGCAGCCAATGCAATCGCAGTCGTCACCACAAGAGCACATGTGTGCGTCGTCCAATTCCTCTGCGTCGGTAGCATAGTGGACTGACAGCGAAGGGTCCTGGAATTGCATGTTTTTGGAGAACAGGTTCGGATCGCCGGCGACCAGGCCGGCCCGCCATTGGGCATGTTGGAGAGGCGCTGTGACGGTTCCATATCCAGGTGGATATCTGTACCATGTCGGCCCGCTCTGCGATTGCGAGAAGTCTCCGAAAACGTGAGGGTCCAGAGGCACTGGTTGCATGGTGTCGGTCTGGTGGGAGGAAAATGGATTGTCCAGACTGGTGAGATCGCTGGGCTTGACGTCGGGGTCAGACGATGTTCGTGGCGAGTCGAGAACGGATTCCCCGCTGGCGCCGTCGCTCCCTTTTCTCTCCTTTGCTTGCGCGGAGATTGTATAAGAAGACAGCGGCGGCGTGGAACAACAGCTGCTTTTGGCCGTTCCGGCGTTGCTGTTGAGAGAGGTTGTGCTCGACGTCGGTGTGTGCTTTGGTGATTCGGTAGACGACAGCTGGGCTGGTTCCCCTCCTCCACAGCAGGATCTCTTCACAGGGGCAGCTGCTGTCGGCGGTGGCGGCATGGCTTGTGACGGCGTTGCCGTTTGCAGTTGCTGGTAGACATTGCGGTATCCATCCATCCCGTTCATTCCATTTACACTGTTCACTCCATTGGCCCCGTTTGGGCCGCTCATATTCGTGTTTTGGGGAGGCATAGACATGGGCTGACCCATATTTAGGCTCAGGTTCTCCAACTCGCTACCTGGTGGCAGTGGTAGTTGTCCTAATGGGAGCGACAGGCCGGCATTGCCCAAGAACGAGTTGAACTCGGATTCTCCGCCGTCTGTGTACATCTGGGGTCCAGCAGGACTCTGGACGTGATATCCGTTCTGAAATGGCGCGTTTCCGGGCGTGAACATGACTGGACAATTGTATGTCAGGGCGTCGGGGGTCAATATGAAAGCAGTTCCATTCTGCGAGCCCGGTGACGGCATGATTGTGGGCGTGGATGCGGATGCGGATGCTGCAGGCCAGTTTGACGGCGCAGCCTGGATGTTCATCTGGCTGATGCCGGTTCGTCCGTGGGCGTTCGGGTCTATTGGGCCGTGTGCTGCCGTCTTGGGCGATGGTGGAGGTCGAAAAAATGTCCGCTTCGCGGGTGATCGGGCAGCCTTGCTCGAGGAGGAGTTCGAGGCATTCTTCGAACCGCATCCGCATTTGCGTGTCCGTGGAATGGCAGCTGTGACACTCCCGCAGGCACATGGGTTGCTTGGCGGGTGAGGGCAAATGCTGAGTGGCCGACCTGGCTTGCGCACCGGGAGCATGACTCGATCATTCGCATGGTTGCACTTCGTTGACCGATGGCCACGAATGCATGGCTCGCTAAACATGAAAAGGTGGTCAGTAAATAGACCATCATTCCGGGTTGTCGGGTCGCCATGTCACTGATGCTATCTCGGTTGTTTATGTCGCCCTTTGCACGTCAAGGGGAGAAGCATCAAGGCACAAGATGCTGTACATGTTGTACACGTCATACAGCAGACAAGGTGGGGGGGGGTCCAGACAGAAAAAAAAAAACCACAAAGTGAGACGGCAAGGAAACATTTCAAGATAGCAAAGGTAAGACAACAGAACAGCAAAATCAAACAAACATACCAGGCCATTTTGATCCCATTTATTATGGGCATATTGCAGGGTTTGGGGTCTGGTAGAGCAAATGCACGTCGATACCAAACGAGAAGTAGGAGAGATCAAGGGTAGAGCGGAGAAAGGAAGTGGTCGCAAGAAGAGGTGAGCAGATTTGCGACGCGGCTGGCAAAAGGTGGATGGATGGGTCGAAGGGCAGAAGGAAATGTCTGCAGGCGCTATCGTGGCGATGTCGCCCTCCCGAAGAGTGGGACTTGGTCTACAATGGTGAGTAGCGGCGGCCTTGGGGGTCCTGGAGGAAATAGTCGGCGGCAACTAAGGCGCAGGACCAAGCGGGCGCCAAATAGGGACCGTGATGGTCGCGTTTGTCTCCGAAAGGCCAGCGGGTTGGCGAAGCAGGAGCCGGCACGCGGTCGTGAGAAGCTTCTTTTCGAAAGGGGGTTTGGTTGCTCTTTGAACGACGCCAATCAAAAGACCAAGAAAAAAAAAGAACCAAAAAAACCAAAGAGCAGAATGACGCGAGAAGTGTCGTCGTATCCGTACGCCGCCGCTCGGTGGGGAGGTGAAATGGTGGGTTGGATATGCGGTTCTATGTGCCTGGCAGAAACCTTCTCAGACCTCCTGTCCGTGTTTCGAGGTGCTGGTAGGCGGCTTGACAGGCGTCTTGTTCGGTCTGTGCTGGGTTGGCCTGGAACATGTGTGTATCCCCGCAGGGATGGGCCGTCAAGGTGCAGGGTCGAGCGAAGAGCCGCGTTTGGTGCGGCTGGGCGAGAGGAGAAAGAAGATCCGTGTCGTCACGGCACGCCTCGAAGACAGGTAACTCGGAGATGGGTGGTGTATGCGCTGCTGTCTCCAGGATGTGCCAGGTCAACTCCAGACGAGGTCAATCTCGCGGACGGCGGGGACGAAGGAACGCCGCCGAGAATGTAGGCAGGAATGCTGCAAAGTAGAGTAGAGTAGAGTAGAGTAGCGTGGGGGAGAGGCTGG